>OY744519.1:181349718-181517218 GCA_963556195.1 Sepiola atlantica
ATTACACTTAATTCTTTTTTTTTTATCTGAATTGATACTTACTTATTTATTTATTTTAAAAATTACATCACTATTTTATCTTTTCGACGCACAATGTTAGGGACATGCTATACCTTACTGTGGAATAAAGGAATATCGGATGGAATGTCATAGTGAGCACAACAATTCGTTTTCTTAAAATATTCTTTAAAATTATTTTATAACATTCCTTACAAATTTCTTTTTTGCTAATTACCACAGTTGAGAAGGATCTCTCCTTCCCTGACCGAAACTAGAACAGATGACGTATCGTCTCACAACAGATTACATGTTTTTATTAACACAAATAGGTCACAGTTGACGTTAACTTCCTGACAAAACTAGGAAATAGCATGTATTAAATTTGGAGTTTAGTCTTTCGGTGAGTTATACAAATATTTTATTTAAAAAATGTAAATATTTATACCGGCTTTTTAGCAGCGGGGCGGGGGGTACAAACAATTTTTCTTTTTTGCAATCTTCTATATTCGAAAGTGCATCATTATTCTGCTCACTTTTTAGCATGCTTATCTACCTCCTGCAGGAAGTCCGTGTGACAAAAAAACAAAACAATCTCTGCATCAATACAATTTTATCCACAAGTTTCCGAAAACAAATTATTATTACCAACATAAATTGTTTTAATGCAAAAGAAAATTTAGGAAATTCGTCAAATTTGTGGCGTATTTGCGTTAACACAAGTTGCCAGGCATTATTTATAGATAAATCCTGTTTTAATCACATAAATTACTTACAGTGAAACGGCGCCTTTACTTTATTATATAGATTAATTGTTTTAATGCAGATATTTATCTTACTCTCACAAGGTAAGATGTGACCCACGGTTGGGTCGGGAAGTGGGATTTGAAAAGCCAGCACCCGAGAGGTGAGCACTCTGGCCATTAAAAATTGCCTGGGTAGCCCCGTCGGCATTCCCCGGTAGGGGCGCTTCAGGCAGTAAGCAATAAACTTACTCCTCCCCAAAGAGGGGAGGCAAAGCCTGGGATGGTGGACCTCCTAGAACTGCACAGGACCGTCCCATAGACCGGCGTAAATCAAGCCCCGAAGGTCAAAACAATACCAGTCTATGGGGTGCAGTATCTATCGGAACAGATGCTACACTTTGATCTTGGCCAAAAGCCCGAGCAAATAACAAATGGTCAAATAATAAAGAAAAATAATGTTTTTTACGAATATCACAAGTGTATTTGCTTTAAAAGAATTTGTCGGTAATACTAATTTGTTTTATGAAATTTGTGGATAAAATTGTATTCGTGCAGAGGTTGTTTTTCTGCAATGCAGACTTAGGCTTAGGTTGTTTAGAAAAGTTAAATTATTCTTTTCTATTTCACATGGGCAACGCCGGGACCCGAGTTCGGCTAGTAATATATATATATATATATATGTATATTATGGAAAATGTAAATAGGAAAACTGAAGATTGTTTATATATTCATCAACGTTTCATCTTTATTTCAAGACTCTTTTAATAATCTGATAATCTGTTTCTTCCTACGTGCAGTCAGAATTTGTAGTCCACAATATCTAGAAAAATTCAAATGCATCACAAATTCACTCAAAGCATTGCAATAGCCCACATATTTCACATTAAATGCAAAGTAAAAAGCTTTACAATTTTTTTTCCAGAAGCAATAAACAAAAATCATATACCTCAAACATGTCTCTTATAAAGAAACATCTTCTTTTACCTACCCACGCCAATAATATAATAATTTACAACACTCTAAATAAACTAGGAATTCCAATATAAACTACATCACAAACCATTAAAAAAACACTAAAGAAAACAAAACATTTTCCTAAAACACCCACATCTACTGTAGGAATATATACTGTCTCATGCAATAATTGCAATCAAGATATACGTTGGTGAAACTCAACACAAACTTAGGAAAAGGCTTGGTGAACATAAGAGATATAAATAATAATAATTCTCTAAATGCATTACTCTCTCATGCATTACAACATGATCATTCCTTTAACTTTAACCAAGCTAGACTCATTAAATTCATTTTAAATAAATCTTGCTAAAGACTTCTTGAATCAGCACTCATGATAAACTCTAACACAATTAAACAACGTAAAGGCTTCTACAATTTGTCTACTTAAATCAGCAAATTACTACTAACCGAACAGAACTTGAATTTAGAAATTTAGATTCAAGCTGGCTATTTTAAGCCACATTCCCAACAAAACTTTGTACATAATATCGATATTAAAAAAAGAAGAAAACATAACATTCATTCCAATTCTATAAACGCACCACATATTTTGAATTCTAACGTTTATGTTTCATTCAAAAAAGAACAAAAACATTCTTTTCACGTCATAGATGCACCATGTATTTTTAAATATTGACTTCTATGTTTTTCTACAAATATGTGATCTTGAGAAAGTCTTGAAGTAAAAACGAAACGTTGATGAATAAATAAAGAATTTTCGGTTTTCCTATTTTCATGTTTCATTACGTTGGATTATATTTTCCATTATAATAATCATCATTATCATCATATATATGTGTGTGTGTGTGAGAGAGAAAGAGAGAGAGAGAGAGAGAGAGAGAGAGAGAGAGAGAGAGAGAGAGAGAGAGTTTCCCCTGTGGAAATATATTGCTAGTCATAAATAATTTATTGTCATGTTTACAATTATTGCTGTGAAAGAAAAGTTAAAAATAACGTTTACAATACTAGGTCAAGTAAAAAAAAATTTTAAAAACTGTTAATGTGGTGGTGTTTTTTTTTTAATAACTACTCGTTGATGCTGTGTTTTTTACAGGCATTTTTAAAACGGCAGATGATTTTAACGAATCAAAGCCGGTTTAATTATTTTCGATCTTAAAAATACCAATAAAAATAATCAATTAAATGTTTACATTCATTTTTTACTGAAATATTCTTTATTTAAATTTATTTGTGTTTTATCAAACTAAGAAAATATATTTAAAAAAATGAATTTCGTTTCTTTACGTTCTAATATATTTCAGTTATTTTATGGACCAAATCGATAATTGACCCTAGTGATCCCAGATCGAATCGAAGGAAGATTTCAATGGCGTCTTTAAATTCTGTGAAAAATTTGACCCTTACTGAAATTCATTTGAATGTTGTCTACATATCGATTTCTATAACACAAATTAACTTAAAAAGATCAGTTGTTTTGTCACATGTGCTGAGGTCAACACTGGAATAACAATGAATTTGAATCCAAATTCGAATATCATGCTGTCTGAAGATCGTGCACATGTGTGAAACTATGGTTACAGTCAATTAAAAACAACTTATTTTTTAAGCAATATTAAGTTGTCTGAGAATGCATTGAGTACTGTATACAAGTGCAAATCAAAACTCTGAATTGGCAAAAAAAAGCCGATTTCTGCAACTATTAGTATATACATAAAGTATAAAGTTAGGGACATGTAAATCTTTATGTATTTGTATGTACAGGATTCACTCCTAAACTAATTAATCAATCATTATGAATTTTGGAACACAGCTGCAGAGCGTAAGGGTGGATAATTTTGGCTATATTTAGTTTGATTTGGCCAAAGAGGGGGTGGAAGCCCTTTATGAAAATCTAGATACCACCGATTTTAGTGAAATTTTAACGATAGGTTTTAGACATCAATTAATAAATATTCCTCAAATCACAGTTTCTTAGGAGTATTCTACAGGGTTTTTAGGGGGGCATAATATGGCGACAATCTCCCATTTGAAAATTCAAATATTTCAGATTTACATTAAATTTGATCCATAGTCAAGATTCTCTAAATTTCAATTTCTTAAGAAGCCTTAAATTTCTGAAATTTTCTATAATCAAAATTATCTAATGCATTTTGATTAAAATTAGAATAAGGATTCTATACATATGGGTTAGTAGCATTATGCCTTGATTTTAATTATTTATAAGGGGAAATAAAAGTAGTACAAAACTGTTCTGTTCAGGGAATTAATTTTACCTGTCCTTGGACGGGTATTCTTCTTGTGTGTGTGGGTATATATATATATATATATATATATATATATATATATATATATATATATATATATATATGCACACGCTTAGAACGTAATCACGTTTGCATGTAACATCTTAATATGATAGACGCTCTTTTTTAAGTTGTGAATTACTAGCCGTTTAAAAAAGACTCAACATATTTGTAAAGATAACAAGACTAAGATGATTTGACGAATCAAATCAAAAGTATTCGCGAAAAAAGGAAAGAAAAATTGAATACTAAACCCACGGAACTTACATACACCTATTTGACCGAAATACTAAATGGACTATTGGGAAAATTGAAAAACTTTAAAAAAAAAGTCTGATCAAGCAAAAACACTCTGTGTTATTTAATGATGTTTGCCGAAATGAAAATATGCTGCCTAAATACACACAACATATACATGTGTGTGTATGTGTGTGTGTGTATATATATATATATGCCTGTGTTTACCTCCATTTGTAAAACCTACATGGCTGCCTTGATGTGATTGGTGGTCTCTGTTTATTTTCTATGCTTTTATCATGCCAACTGTAAGTCAGGT
Organism: Sepiola atlantica; assembly: GCA_963556195.1. Taxonomy (NCBI): domain Eukaryota; kingdom Metazoa; phylum Mollusca; class Cephalopoda; order Sepiida; family Sepiolidae; genus Sepiola; species Sepiola atlantica. The sequence goes on from OY744519.1 coordinate 181,354,299, forward strand.
GTTTTCACCAAATTGCAGCATAATATTCTTTTCACGCACTCGCATCTTCTGTGCAGTCAACACCTGACATGGTTGTTTGATATTGTATTTCTTAACCTCAGCCTAGGGCTCAGCGGAGGTCAGCTTTTTTTGCCAGGAAATATTTCCACCTGTTTTATTCTTTATCTACTCGTGTAATACGTAACGATAGCCATAGAATTTCCACTGTGAGGATTTGGACCAAGATAACAGACCAGCATTTAAAAATGATGATCTCCTTGACAGGTTTATTTATATAACTAGCTGTCCCGACCTGGTGTTGCCCGAGTATAAACATTTGTTACAAAATAAATGACCTGGTACTACCAGATGAGGCTGTCTGAAGATATCGGCTTCCTGACTCAAAATATACCAAATATTGATGTTTTATTGTTCTTTTTTTCTCTTAGCAAAACTCAATCATGTTCTACAAAGACAAAAACAAAAAACAATTTCCCTCCTTCCTCTCTCCTCTTCTTCTCCAAAACTTTTACCGAAATGACTGGATTCGGCATAAAATAACCCAAAAATGGTTGATATCCCATAAAACAAAACAACCAAACCAAACACCATGAATAAACATTTGAAGATATAAAGAACTTGAAGCATAAAAACTTTCACCAAAATGACCGGATTCAGCATTAAAAAAAAATGAAAAGGGTTGATATGTCGTAAAACAAAACAACCAAACCAAACCAAAATAAATGCCCCAAAAGTTTTATTTTATTTCAAACTAGCAGGAAGACCCGACGTTGCTCGGGATTGAATGAGGATCACTATATCCTGTTTAACTATGCTCATAACACCATATTATTATTTTTTTACTACCCCCCTCCCTCCCGTTTCTCCTCTTAATATAGTCAGAAGAAACTGAAATCTAGTGTCCACGTCATTTGTTTCCAGAGAGTTACAGGTGTTTGTTGCCGGCAGTGTCACTTGGAAACGTACAGCTCTTGGTCTATTTGACTATTATATTTTGGGACTTTTGGATTATTGTGGTAATCAGAATACGTGCAGTATCCTATTCGAACTTTCACACCACATTAAGAATACAGACGGGAGGAAATTAATTTCTCACATGTCTTGAATATTTGGTTAGTGAATTCCTTATTTTGCCGACTGTGTTGAAACATCCTGTCAACGATTGCAGACAAGGAGAGAATTGCATGCCATTATTTAAACTTCCATTGAAAAGCGAATGTTAGGTTGTAGGGGGGGGGGGGGTTATTAACATGCTAATCTTCTAAAGCATTGCTTGTAAATTTATTTTTTATTTTTTTTGGGGGGGGGGGAGATTTGTAGCTTCTTTTATTCCTTGCATTTCTCATCTTTATATCTAAAAGGATGCAAACTGTCCGTTATCTCCTAACTTCAAATTTGTAAGGAATAATATCCAACCTGTGCAGAATTTTGTAATGTGTGGTGAGCGGAGTACTTTCTTGAGGGAGAAAAACTACTCGTACCTGCTAAATATCACAAAGAAAAAATAAAATATATTGTAAGATTGTATAGAAAGTAAATGTCTGAGAGTGAATGTTACCAAGATCAAAATGGTTATCAGTGATTTCAGTATTGGAAAGTCTCCAGAAAGAGGAAAGTTTCTTGGCTTAGTTTGTGCAAAGGGTCTTGGGTGCAACTTTATTTTTTGTAATACTTGTAAGCATTGGATACACAAGAAGTGCAGTGGAATTACTGGTAGGTTGAGAGATAAGCAGTTTGTGTGCAAGAAGTGTGTAAGACAATGAAAATTGATGAGAACTCAGATGTGAAGAAAGTATATTTGAATGGCTAAGCTATTAAGGTTGTTACGAATTTGTGTAACCTTGGTGATAGCATTGGAGCACAGAGTAAAACAGGTTTTAGTGTTCAGGGAACTTCTTCCATTACTAAACCAACAGAGCATCTTCACTGTTGATCAAGAGAATAATCTATTTAGCATGTGTATGCAGTGTGATGGTGTATGGAAGTGAAACCTGGCCAGTGAGGGTTGAGGACATGCATTACATAGATAGAAATGATATGAGAATGATACAAGATGTAAAATGATGCCTGTGATGGTTCGTGAACTCACACAGCCATCTGAACAACGATTCTAGGCCCTCAACCTGTACTTGCTGGAGCGTGGAGACCTTATCCTAACCTTTAACATCATGCAAGACAACTACAATGTGCCTTGTGACCCTTTCTTCATACCAGTTTCACAGAGAGGATTCGTGGAAACTCAGAAAAGCTGTACCCGAAACGATTTCAGCTTTGTCGTCAGAAGGCGTCTTTTTCGGGTCGGGTCACTGCACCATGGAACAGGCTACCAGAAACCGTGGTCAGCCTGAAGATGATTAAACAGTTCAAAGCAGCGCTGCATGTATTATGGCTACTGATCTTTGGATAATTAGCCATCACTTGAGCAGCGAAGGATGCGTGAGGACGCTTTTTTAGCATAAAACATCATGAATCTGAATAAAGATATAACTTTCGTAAAGGTTTTCACCCCAGCACCAAGTCGTTATCTCGACAGGACCCAGCAAAAGATGTAGCATAGTGGTGTTCAGCTCATTAGAAGTAAAAACGGCATTCCCGGTCTTTGTTTCTGCTCCATAAAACAGCTTATCATATCTAGTATTAAAGAACCAGCAAAAGATGTACCTTACTTTGGTGCTTGCTTTTTCCAAATGTTTGTATATCTGATCTGACTCTGTTAAAAATACTTATTCTTGATAAAGTTTTATAACTGAAACGAAATATCGAATCTAAAAAAGCATGATTGTCTTAAATTAATTCTTGTTCTATTTTGTCTGTTCTTTGCTTATTTACTTATTCCTATCCATACCAATACAGAACCTGCAAAGGATGTACCATAGTCGCTTTCGTCTCATTAGAAGAAAGGCAGTACTCTCTGTCCGTGTTTTTGCTCCATAGAACAGCCTACCAGATGTAGTGACGATGTCAAGCGTATCCATGATTAAAGTCGCCTTAGACAAAACATTCAGACGGTATATAGATGTACATATCTTCTAACTGCCCTTTCCTATTTGCTCTTTTTTTTTGCCAATGAATTTGATTTGATTGATTTGATAAGGTGAGTTTTAAAGTAGGCTTAGATCTGATGACCTTGCATCTGAGAAATCGATATTTGATTCTGACTAGCGATTTATTCCTTTTTATACTTGCATCATGTTCTTTGCACGGATATGATTCCTTTGATTATTGGGAGTTGGAGGGGGGGGCTTGACATTAAAAAAATAAGCTTATGTTAAAAACATTTAAAAAGCCGTTAGAAATGAAAGAGAACAATCGTCGTTCACATAAAGAAATAAGAAAGAAAGAAAGAAAGAAAAAAAGAAAACCTCACAAACTAGAAACAAAAAATATATAGAAAAAAAAAGGAAAGAAAAAAACTTACAAAAAAGAAAGAAAGAAAACATTATTAAAATATATTTCCATTCCTTTATTCGTTGTGATGGGACGGATATATATTTACAAATAAATGCACATTGCTCTTTATTATAGAGTGGAGGATTTTCATATTTCGCCTTTGCGTCTCATGCTGATGTTAAATGTTTCGTGTATGACTTCCAACTTCTCCTGTCTGTTGCCATTTTGTTTGTGCTGCCCGCCAGGATCAGGTCGTCATCAATTGATCACCTCTGTCTTAAGCAGCCTATCTCGCGGCTTTGGGCTATCGACATTGATGTGGGACACACTTTGAAGCGTTTCGGATGACTGAATTGGTTCGCTTACCTTTAATATTTACTTTATAATTCTGAGTATTTAGCAAAGGGGTATCAAGTACCATTCTTTGAGTTTTTTGGTATGATTCGACTGAGGATTGAACCCCTGTCACCCAGCCCATTAACAAACCATCTAACCATTATGCCAAATGGACCGGTAACGAGATAGATCGCCGATAGTCGAGGAAAACTCAAACGCTCCCTTTTCATTAGCTACTACACTGAGATGTAGGGGAGGGTGCCACTCGCTTCCATGGATTACTTCATTTACCCTTGATCCCTGTTCAAGTTAGTAAAGACGTAAAGAACATTAATTTTCCTTTCCCCAATCGACCAGTAAACTATGTTATAGTATATCTTTCTTTTGGTCTATTGGTTTTACCGGATTCCAAGACAAGAATTAATCTTGTCTGGTGGAGTATCCAGCTAAGTGCTGTTACTTGAGGTAACATTACTAGGAGAAGGTGTACCATTCCTCACATGAACCAGTGTATAACCGTGTCGAGAGGATCTTATTTGGACTTTGAATACTATGTTATTTTAAATATTTGGTCAGTGTTTACTTGTAGGGGGAAGTATCCTCATGTAAGGTTGTCCTGACAAACCCCTGTACAGAGAGACCGAAGACACTTGAGGACAGTGTCTAGTAGGCATTCAAGTTATATATATATATATATATATATGAGTGCTTAGCAAGAAGGCATAAAGTACTATGGTTTTAGCCTTTGGTATGAATCTACCAAATTTTAATACGTTGTTGAAACAATTCCTTATTAATGTGTACAGAATATATACAAGGTCCAAAGGTTCAGCTCAGTCTAGAGATCTCATCACAATAGTAAAAGAGTTCGACATTGCTAAGCATAGAAATAATATAATCTTATGATTTGTTAGAAGCTGTTCTGGAAACTTCGAGGGATTGTTTCAACAACGGATGAAAATCGGAAAATGTCAATGTTCAAACATGGATTTGATACCAAGTGTGAAACCGGAAAACCGCTAATAATAGATACAAAGAAAAGATGAAAAGGCAAAAATGGCCGCCCTCATTTCTACTTGAAAAAGAGATTAATCTCGAAATATCGGAAAATATATATTTTTTTATGGAAGTGGCTCAAGACAGAGCATGAAGCCATTTGATGTAAGGAGCATGGATGTGAGACCTTCACTTTTTATTTGAATTCAGAAAAAGCGATTTTTTTTTTCTTCAAAGACTGATTTATGCTGAATAGCTAGAGTATTACATCCTATTTTTTTGTCATTTAGCTTGATTTAGAAAGGAGGGATGCTTCCCTCCTTTGTTGGGAAATTAGTGGAGGCCGTGCCTTTCCCACTCCCCCCCCCCCCCCCCCCCGGTTGGGAAATTCATCTCGATCAGCTTTTTTGGCCATTGGTCACTTACATCCCTACTAAAGAAAAAAAACCCAAAAAACACAATTTTTCATGGAAGTCTTTAATATTGTGAATGGTGATCTATTTTTCTTTTTTCTTTTTTTTCCTTGTAAATTATTTTTGGGACTTGGAATACTTTGACAATATTTCTATATGCCTTCTCGTTGTTCATGTATTATTATCTTCTCTTTCTAGGATCACATTTTCCAACATTTAGGAGTTTACATTGTGTCCGTGTCTGTGGAAAACAGCTTTGGAAAGGCCAGTAAAAACTTGACTGTGGTAAGTTTTTGAATTTCTAAGCAGACCTTCAAACCAGATTCTTTTAATGCGAATCATCATCATCATCATATTCGGTTTAATGCATGTTTTAAATGCTGGCATGTGTTGGACAGCTTTTAGAAATTGACTTCCAAACTAACCTATCACTGGTCACAACTTTATTTATCCCTATTTTTATCAAGTTCATCCTTATCACTTCCTCCCATGTTTTCCTTGGCTTTCCCCTATGAACTTACCCTCCTACCCTAACTGTTCTACATCTACTGACCTAAGAACTCTCATACATTCTTTCAACGTTGCCATAGCATTGAAGTCTTCTGTTCTGAACATGTCTCGCTATACTGTCGATATTTAATCAATGTGAATGTGAGATGCATAAAATCTAGAATTAAATAGTCATGTCCAAAGCGCGATCAGGTCTATTACTTTCACCTTTTGTTGACAATGAAACTATATGAATGATAATAGCCAAGCAAACTGCGCATTGATCAACACAAGACTTACATGGCTCCTGCGTGATTGAGCCATATTGAGGCTGACTGTGCAAAATTCAGATTTTGTAGTGAGCCCGGTGTTTGGCAAAATAAAAAGGTAAAAGATCAGTTTTGATCCTGAAGGACAGTTTGATTCAGCGCTCACTCTAGTTCAAATAAATACTTTGCAGTGTTCATCAAAATTTCCTGCAACTTTTGTTGGGGTGTCTACTCAAAAAAAAGAACTAGATCCTTGTGAGTTTTGTACTGTCAGTTAGATTGCCCTGTTATGGATCTGAATCTTGTCTGCATGCATAGTTGCAATGCATGCAGACGACAGGCTTGTAGTGGAAGAAATATTTAACTCAGAGAAAAGAGACCAACCAAGAAATGGCAAATATATATGGCTTGTAGTTTGACCAACAAAAATTTGATTTCTTCACTTGGAAAAATTATTGCTTCTTTAAATGGGGTTCATGTTCAGAAATCGAACCACTTTATCTTCTTGAAAAAGAAATGTTCCTTAAGATGCGAGGTTCAATGCTGTGATTATGAACCACTTGAGATATTTTTAAATTAATGTTCATACAGGATGATGGACTTCATGGTCCGTTAGTTTTTTATTCCCATAGATAAACAGCTGATAATCTTGAGTGATCTCTCTGGTATGGTCCAAGTGATATCTCTATATCAGGGGTGGGCAAACTTTTCAGAACAAGGGCCACATTAAAAAGAAATCAAATTTTACTGGGCCGCATAGTATATTTTCCAATATAATTGATATCTGAAATAGCTGAAATAAATGGATTTCAAAGCGAAAATGCAATCATTTTTCATTTATTAGCATTTTAAAGTACTCTAGACGATTCACATTAAACGCATTTGAAAAAAAACAACATTTATTTAAAAAAAAGAAAAGTAACTCTGTTTAATATTCAATACTTTGGAGGGCCGCATAAACTCCTTTGGCGGGCCGCATGCGGCCCGTGGGCCATAGTTTGCCCACCCCTGCTCTATATATTCCAGCAGGGAAGGTCAGTTGGGTTTCTGTGATTTTCAAAGACAGATGGACCCTTGGGGCCTAAGCTAATGAATTGTGTTCGGTTGGAAGATGTGTTTGTCTTGATTTGCAGGCCTGTTTTCAGTAGAAGAAAACAAGCATCATTGTAACATCTCTCAAAATAAAACATTGTTACATGTTTTAAACTGGAGTTGTGGTTTCATTTGGAAGGAGAATACTTTTGTTACAGAGACCACTTAATTGACACTGACCAGTCAGAATCGAGCATCGACTTCAGACTAAGACAGCAAGTGGATGATCATAGCCTGTGCAGTGAACACACACATACACCCACATTCACAGCACAACACACGTTTTCCTGCTACACTTTTTCGGACCACTTATACCTTTGAGAAAGGTATGAAACCCAAATTCTAACTATTGTGAACTATTGGCCTATTGGATACTGTTGAGGACTATGGAATCAGCTATCCAATCAATAGCAAGTAACTCTGTATGGCTGAATAAAAAGTTACGTCTCTTTTCTTTTTAAGATGGTGTCCATTTGAAAATAATTCCGACCCGGACAAAGTATTTTCTAGAAAGAATTAAATTGCATTATGTGTTATTCTTCTTAACAACACGCTACAACAATCCACCAAAAAAACTGATGAACCAGAATCAAATAGTGATTTTGTATGAAGAAAGCTATCGATGACAAAGAAATACTAAAAAGACTGACTTGACTTTATTATATTCTTCTTAACAACATATTGCAATGATTCACAAGAAAAACCAGAATCAAATATTGAGTCCAATTAGGCATTAATACTGTTGAAAAAGGTATGAACCTCCATTTTTTTTTATTGATACATGTCATTTGAAGATTAGTACTTTATAATACTCTTTTTATTTATTATTGGTGCCATTATCTCTAGGTCAGGCCCGGAACTTATTGAATAGTGTGTTATATATTGTAAACAATCTGTTTAAGACTGATTGCTATAGCACTTATCAAGCCATTGCTTTGTTATGAGTAAAATAGTTGCTTGTGTTTGACTAATTGTATACAATTAATCATTGACGATAGGTATTGTTTCAGCATTAAATAGCCGAAGGGGGATATGCCCTAAAACAGACAAATCAAACTAAACAGGTTATGCTTTAAAATAGGTATCACAAACCAGCCTAGTTTAGAGTTAAGAAAAGTTGTAAATATAGTGAAAGTCCATTTAATTTTAACTTGTGATATATCTTGTTTCTTTTTTCTTTTTAATTATTTTGAGAAAATTGGGATGTAAAGAAAATGTAATCTTTTTTCTTGATAAATGTACAGTTTTTTTTTCTCTTGCGTCATTAATTTTTTCCCCCTAGATTACTTCTAATTAGGTTACTATTTTAGATTATGGACATTTTTTTTATGTTGGCGTTTTCAAATTTGGTGCATGGGATATTGTGTATCTCTACGAATATAAAGATAGTCCCATCTTAAAGAAAAAGGGCTAATCTTCAACCATGGCCTCTATTCAGTCTTGAGAGACAATGGATACCCCCTGTAACGGAAGCTGCACATTTAATTTTGAAGCCAGGGTTGCGCAATCTCCACCACATGAACCCTTGTCCCAGCTATTAGTAAAATAGCAATTTGCCTTAAACCGATTGTTTACAATATATAAGTTATTTATCTACCTCCCACAGCGGTAAGATGTGACACAAGGGCGGGAAAGTGGGATTTGATAAACCAGCGCTCGAGAAGTTGAGCACTCTGGCCATTAAAAATTGCCTTGGCAGCCCCGTCGGCATTCCCCGGTAGGCGCACCTCAGGCGATTAGCAATAAACTAACCCCCTCTCAAAGGGTGAGAAGGCAAAGCCTGGGAGGGTGGACCTCCTAGAACTGCACAGGACAGACCCATAGACCAGCGTAAATCAAGCCCCGAAGGTCAAGACAATACCAGTTTATAGGGTGTGATATCCATCAGAACAGATACTACACTTTGATCCCGGCCAAAAGGCCGAGAAAAAAAAATCCCAAAAAACAATACATCATTCAGTAAATTCCTGACCTGACCTATAGATTGGCACGAATTAAAAAAATTCATACGGTTTTTTATAAAGTACTAACCTTCAAATTACACGTGTAAAAATTTGAGCTCAATCGGATTATTAGTTTACAAATTACAGTTATTTAAGTGATGTTACTGTTGCAGATTTTCAAAACAATGGAAAAATCTGAATTTTGTGTTGCTAAAGCATTGCTTTTTGATGAGAAAAAATACCGTTTAAGTAAAGCAATGGCAAGAGGCAATTGATTCGGAATCTGCTCTATCGGAAAACATGGTTAATAAGTGGTATGCTGAATTTGAACACAGTCGTACAGACACAAATGATGCTGAGGGAAAAGGGTGATAAATAAAAACCTGGTCAGAGATAGGTTACTTTGGAAGTCAATTTCTTAAAGCTGTCCAACACATGCCAGCATGTAGAACGGACGTTAAACCGAATATGATGATGATGAATTTGCTAGATCAGATTAAGAGCATCAATCGCGTAGAATATTTTCAGATGAAATTACATGAATTCAGAAATAATAGTAAAATAAAAAAGGAATTAAGGACGTATCTTTTTTTGATGACTTTGTATTTTCAATTAATTTCCATATCTGGGATTTTAATCTTTGTTATTGAGGAGTTTTTGTTGAATGCTCCTTTCACCATCCATCGCAAAAAACATTCCCAACTCCCCACCCAGGTTGCCTGCTATAAATTTAGCCCTTACGCATAAGTGGCAATATGCTTTGTTTGGAGTTGTTAAGGATAAGACATTATCAAAAGAAATAAATGACAAAGTCAATCCATACAAAATAATAATTTTTTTTATTGACAACTTGTTAAGACAACAAAAGATAATGATTTCATAAAGATTAAGAGTTCAGAGTGTCCGAGAACATTCTAGGCGAAAGAAGGTGTTTTGTCTGTAAGTTAGAAATTAAGTACACATGTTCATTTCGGCTGTCGGCTTGTGCATTGTAGACATGTGTGTATATTAGCAAGTCTGTTTCTTGAATGAGAGAATGCTTGTATGAACTATGTACATGCGTTCGTTTTACAGTGTGTATATGCTGTCACTATGTATATTAGTTCCTGTATGTCTCCTGTTGTGTGTATGCACCTAGGCTGGATTGTGACGTGTGCACATGTGTTTAGTCTGGAAGAAAAAGAGGAAGAAAAATGCTGAGTTTGGGTTTTTATAGTATGCATGAACTTTCGAGCCTTACTATTCTTTGTGCTGTGATTAGTTTAAAGAAACTGTTGATTTGAGCTTTTCTCCACTCGAGAGTCGATACATAAATACAACATTCACTGCTGCTGCTGCTGCTGCTTTGTTGTTGTTAAGCAAGTCAGACTACTGCATAGAGCTCACAAAGATCGTGCCTCAGTATTGTCCGATCTGCATAAAGTCTTCCTAATTGGTCGCAGCTATTCGTTAACCTGCAAGATTGTAGGTTTTTACTCCAAACACCGAGAGTAGCCAGGCCAAGCGGTTGCATGCCAAGTCAGGGAAGGTTTGGCCCAGAACACACAAAGAAATGGCGCAGAAGCAATATTTTTTTTTGTATTTATCTCCCTCCCACAGCGGGAAGATTTGACACAATGTCAGGAAAGTGGGATTGAAAGGCCAGCATCCTAGAGGAAGAACAGTCTGGCCTACAAAAAATGCCTGGTCAGCCCCGTTGGCATTCCCTGGTAGGGGCGCCTCAGTTGATTACCAATAAACTGAATCCTTCATAAAGAGTGAAAAAGCAAATCTTTGGAGGGGGCACCTCCTAGAACTACACAGAACAATACCTCAGATTGATAGAATCAAGGCCCGAAGACCAAGACAGTACCGGTCTACAGAGTGTAGCATCCATCAGAACAGATACTACACTCTGATCTTAGCCGAATAGGCCAAGTTATTTACCTCCCCAGGTTGGACACAAAAAGTATTTTTATTTACCTCCTTTCTAGGAGGCTAAACACAAGGTCAGGTGTGGTTAGCCAGTACACTAGGATTAGCATGCTCTGGCTTACAAAAAATGCCCGAGCAGGACCATCGGTATTGCCCCATCGGGGCGCCTCAGGCGATTAGCAATAAACTAACCCCTTCTCAAAGAGAAGGTAAAGCCTGTAAGGGTGGACCTCCTAAAACTGTACAGGACAATACTTCAGACCGGTGGACCCGGTCTACAGAGTGTAGCATCCATCAGAACAGATACTACACTCTGATCTTAGCCAAAAGGCCAACGAGGAAGGAATATCGTCGCTTTCATTCCATTGATTGGCGGTTCCGCACCTGACACATCTTTGCTTGTACACGCAGAAGCAGAGACGACGGATCTTGATGCCAACCCGTAGATTTTCACCAGGGCCCTGTTAGTGTTAGCCAAGTTGCAGTCCTATACTACTTGGTGTCAAACCTGCCCGCCATGGGTGACCCTGCCAAGAATTGGACTTCCAAACGGCACACTACCACGTTGCCACTGCTTCTACCTTGCTGAGGACTGCAGCTTATAATAGGGTAAATAAAAGTATTAAAAAGTAAATAAATTGAATTCCGTTGTCAAGCTTGAACTGAGTATAACATCGAAATATTATAGCCCTTATCGGCTTCCATAAAAAAAAAAACAAAGCAAAATAACCTTCTCTTCATCGATTTTTCTTTTATTTGTCATTTAAAAGGTTTGCCTTTTTGTCTTTTTCAGATTGTTGATAGCGAAGAATTAGAAAATCTGGAGTTTTCCATACTCCCAAATTCTTCACATTACACGGAAGTGGACAAATCTGTTCGTTTCTTGGTCTCCCTTGAAACGGCAACTCGCCAAGATACGGCTTTGGTTGTAAATTTCGGTGACGGTGTCTTGGAAACGTTCTCACTCGATGCAACAAACACCAGTGCCATATCTGACTGCTCAGAACCGGTGTTCCTGCTTAAAGACTATGGAGATGGTTGCCAGCTTCTTGGAGAAGTCTGCTACGTCTACACAAAACCGGGATACTTCAAGCCGCATATTGTTGCCAAAAACAACATTAGCAGCCTTTCCCAAAGTCTTGACAGACACATTGTTGTACATGAGAGGCCAACGAAGATAGAGATCGTGGCTAAGCCCTTTCTCGCAACGAATACAAAAGCATTTTTTTTTGTTCTTACTCCTTTGATGTCAGATATCACCTCCGTGTCATGGTTGATAAAATTAGGAACCCAAGCTGTTCTTAATCGGACTGGCCTTGCACTGATGGAGCACGTCTTCCCTCAGAAGGGGCGCTACCAAATTACAGCTGTCTTTGAGAACAACGGCAGCAATACAGAAAAAGTACAAAAATTAGTTGTTGTACGGGATGAAATTGAAAATGTTCTCTTACACCCCCTACCTTCATACCTTCTGAAAGTTGGGCAGGGTCTAACCTTCCGTGCAGAAGCATTGACAGGCAACCAGGTTACCTTTGAATGGAGAATCGGAGACGAGGTCTACTCTACCCAGGGTAATTTAATGTCAAGTCGAAGTCATGTCTTTCACACTCCAGGTAATTACAACATCAGCATCAGTGCCTATAATGAAGTGAGCACCATAACCAAATTTTTACCACAACAAATCATTGTGCAGCAACCAATCGAGTATTTGAAGCTTCTCATCAATAAGGTTCTGCCTCATGACTTGCCCATCTTGCTGTGCGTACGAGTGATCCATGGCTTGAACGTGTCTTTGCTCTGGGATCTTGGATCATCTTGGGAAAGTCCGGACATTGTATTGAGAAATGAAAGCAAGCTATGTATCGAACATCGTTTCCAATACTTAGGATTTGTGAATATTTCTGTCATGGCTCTTAATGAGATTTCCAATGTGACGGAAACCAGTGAAGTGCTTATCGAAGAACCTGTAAGTACTTTGGAGCTACAAATTCTACGACCAACAGCCGTTGCAGTTCCCATCATGTTTTATGCTAAGACTAATGGTAAGTGTTTTTATTATTATTATTATTATTATTATTATTATTATTATTATTATTGTTATTTCTTTATAATTTTAATTGAGTAATTGCCTACTAGTTTCCATTTGTCCATGAGGTTTATAAACCATTATAGACACCCATTGTTGTTGTCGTCGTGGACCCAGGTTCTTAATCATCTGTGAATACAATCACTCGGATGCTGATGTTTAGTTTTTATAAGAGGTTTATTAATACACACAACTTGGGACATTCACAAACAGAGTTAGGGATCTGTAGACTTTAACAAGTGTGAGCTGCTCTTCGGAGAAAGAGAAGCAGACAGACAGACAGACAAATAGTTTATCTTGTTACACTTGGCTATATTGTGCGCGATCCCCCCCCCCCTTACTGAGGCTTTTTGGGGGAACGGCAACGTTTCACATTTGCCTTAAGTTGTCAGCCGAAGAGAGAGAGAGAGAGAGAGATCGAGATCGATCTTTCCTTTTCCAGGAAGTCACATGGTTTCACTAACTTCCGTTAACTAAACCTAAACCTTCCATTCACCTAACGGATTTCGTTATGTAACAAAATTATTTCGTCCCGTCGACTAAAACAGTACAAGTTTAAAAAAAGTGATATTGATTTGAAGAATATTTAGCTGATAATTTTTTACGGAAAGAAAACCGAATATTTATTGTTTTAAAAAAAAGTAAAGTGTTACAATTTTTAAATTATAAAATATAAAAAAAATCTTAGTTTCAGTATACAGATCGGTAGATAATTAAATTCTACTGCGTTTGGTATAAATTATTTGTTTTTTTGTTTGTTTATGATTTCTCGTCTGTTAACTATTCTGCACTTTCACCAAACTAACGTTTCATTACAATAATGTTTCACAAAACCCATCAAACTGAGATTCCTGCCCATTCTAAAATGAATTGTTCCTAAATCAAATTTTACCGATCTCAGTTGTCCGTGACGTGTATAAACCATTGTACACCCGTTGTCATCATAGTCGGGAACCCGGGTTCTTGATCGTCTGTGAATACAATCACTCGGACGCCGATGTTTAGTTTTTAAGAAGGTTTATTAATCAAAAAAGAACAGTCACAGAGAAAACCAAAGAGACGGGTTTATTACTTGTGTGTGTGTGTGTGTGCGCGCATGCAAGAGAGAAAGACGAACACATTGATAGATAGCTTGTCTCATCACCTTTAGCTAAATTGTGCACCCCTGCCTCCTCCTCCCCCCCCCATTACAGGGATGGCGCTTTTTACATATCTGCTTTGCTTGAAGTGTTGCCAGGAAGAGAGGGAATTATCCCTGCCCAGAAGTCACATGATTTCGTCAACTTCTGTATCTGGGGGTCACCTCTAACCCCTAGGTGTCACTCAAACTTTTCTTTTCAAATAATGGATTTCATTATGTAACAATTGTTGTTATATACAGGGTGTTATATACATGACCTACATTATTTTTTATTACAGCAAAGAACATTCTCTCTCTCTCTCTCTCTCTCTCTCTCTCTACCAAAAATTAAACAAAGATTCCTAGAACATCCCATCTGTTGAACAAAATACCACGAGTCTGCTTCCCAACCGACTACAGCATGTAGTCGTTTTCAAGTCTAATCTGAACAAATACTTGTTGAGCCGTCCTCTTGCATAATCTATTCCTCTTAAGTAATTGCCTGCCCATCCCTAACATCGTTTCCGGTCCTCTCTTGGAGGCGATCATCGTCCAACTGACGATCTCTTAACCCTTATCCTCGAGTGACCCCCAGGCCTTGATAAGAGGTGAACCTTTAGGAAAGAAAAAAAAAATTAATTCGATGGAATTCCTTTCAGAAAGCAAAAAATACTTTGTCCAGGTCGGAATTATTTTCAAATGGCTACTATTTTTTTTTTTTAAAAAGAGCGACTTAACTTTGTATGGATGAATACAGTATTCGTCCATACAGAGTTATTTAGACACCAACTTTACACATACTAATTTTTCTTTTTAATTCTATGACTTGATCCTGTACAATACTTTCTTTTGCTAGTTTACAATAGTTGTTGTGTTGATGCGTCATAAAATGGGAGCCCCCCCCCTTCTCTCCCCAATTATTTTGACTTGAGAATAAAATCTACAAAGTGTATGAGTGTGTGTGTGTGTGGGGGGGGGGGTGTAAAAAAAAAAGCGTTAATAACTGATTGCCGATAGTTGACGGCTGCAGCAACATAAAACTGTTGTCAAAAGGTGTTGTTCTTTTCTTTCTCTCCCCGGCAGCTTTAATATATGCAAACTAGAATGTAAATATAATTACCTACGTTGGAAGGAGGGAAAAGTCGGTACAAGGATACTTTACATGTAAATATATAATTACACTTTCAGCCGAGATGGAATATGTGCAACAGGTGTTTTATAGATACTAGTGCGGCATAATCGCGTTGACACACCGGTTCCCCCGTTAGATCACCAAAGTTAAGCGGCGTTGAACCTGGTCAGCACTAAAATGGGTGACCATTTGGGAATACCAGGTGTTGTATGTGCTCTCTGCTTGTCCCGGCATTGTTTTCAGTTGTCTTGGACTTCTCCTTGCCACTGGAATCGAGCAGTGTCGATTCAGGAGAGGTGTGGTTGTGATTGTGCAACCTTTGCTTCACAATAACATGTGCAGGGGCTCTTACAGGGGTTATCCATTGTCTCTCAAGACTGAACAGAGGCTATGAGTGTAAATACTGCATTGTATATAAGTAGGGTAACCGATTTTTTTACAGAATTAACCTGTAATGGTTAAGTATTAAATTTAATATGGAAAATAAACTCCATTTACCTGTGTGTATCACAAATGCGATTTTCTTATAGCGGACACGTTTTAAATTATATAAATTTTCTATCTTTATATTATATATATATATATATATATATGTGTGTGTGTGTGTGAAAAAGGAAAATGGAAAAACAAATTTAAATACAGGAAAAAATCATCAAGAAACGAGAGATTTTACCGGTTTCGTTCGGATCAACGAACGTCTTCAGAAAAAAGTGAAGATAAAATCTCTCGTTTCTTGATGATTCTTTCCTCTATTTAATTTTTTCCCCGTTTATATTTTTCACATATCTTATATTTCACGGCATTTCATCTTATGATATATCCTGCATTTTATCCCCATATATATATATATATATATATATATATATATATATATATATAATGGATGTATTTTATTTGTTTCTATAGATGTTGACCCAATGAAACTACAGTGTTTATAAATATATATAAGTTGACTTATTTGTTACATGGATATTGATATTAAAAGCCCACATTTTTAGCTAAAAAGTAAAAACTTCCAAATATACTCGGTTGTGTATATGCAAGCGACATCAAAAAAGAATAATTAATTTGCATATTCCTTTACAAAACGAACTCTCATTAATTCAATATTCGATTTTTTGTTTTCTTTTTTAATGATTGATTCCATTTAACTCTTATGCACAATTCTATTAATGCATATTTTCTACATTGTGCATGAGTGCGTAGACTTTGGCGTGAAAAATTCGGGCATTTATTACAAGAGCGAACAGAACAAAAAAAGGGTCGAAAAAAAGCAAAAATTCAACAAATAAATGTTACAAAAGGCAAGATCAGTTACTCTACCTACCTGTTTGTATTTACAAAAAAAAAACGCTTTAAAATAAGTTAAAATACAACTAAACTTATCCAGGTAAATAGAAGAGTAACTTATTTTGCTTTTGGTAACATTTATTTGTTGGACATTTTTTTTAACCCCGTTTTTTTATTCGCTCTTGTTATAAATGTCCAAAAATTCTATCACACACAAACTTATATATATATATATATATATATATAATGTATAACTCAGTGTCTGTGTGTATTTGATGCATAACACCCTTAAATTTTCAAATATATCCTATTTTTATTAAATTTAAATCACACTAGCAAGAAGACCCGACGTTGCCAGGGATTGAATGAGGATCACTAAAAAGCCCCTTAGAAATTAAGGAACACTTTCATTGTCTTCTCCGGTAAATTTTACATAAGAAAACACTTTTATATTTTATCTAAATTCTCTAACCTTTCTTTCTATAGGGAACACACAGAAATCACACAGATATTGAGTTTTATATACAGAGATGTATAAAATTCTCTGGGGAAGACAATGGAAGTGATCCTGAATTTCTACCTTATGTGCCGAATATCTATGCTCCCCCCCCCCCCACCTCTAAGTGACCCATGGGAACAAAACCTCCTTAAAACTTTAAATACATCCATCCGATTTTAATGAAATTTAAAGCATATGTATTCAGAGAGTTTTTTTTTCCAACATTTCAGCTTTTTGCGACTATATTAAAAGGGAAAACGGAAGGTGGAACATTAAAATAAAAAAGGGATATCGTGTTATGAGCATAGTGAAAAAGTGCGTTGTGATGGTTATCATTCAATCCCGAGCAACGTCGGGTCTTCCTGCTAGTTTGATATTTAAAAAAAAAAGAAGAAGAAAAATGGCAACATAATATAGAAAGTACTTATTTTATATTATCAATACAGAGTATCATTTTCTTGGAGTTGAATCGTATATTAGTGTCTCCCCCTTGTGTTTATCTGAATAAGTGGGCGTAACTTATTTTACCACAAGGATTGACTGGAAGTCATTTCAAATTCATTTTTCTTAGGTTGTTTTTAAGCTATGCTAGTTTAAACCGATTTTTTTGTTTCAAATTTTCCTTAATTCCGCCCCCCACCGCACGGTTGGGAACTTCATATCGATTTCAGATTTTTTTTTTTTTTTACATTGCCGACTCGCGTCTTTGTAACACACTTCTCCTTAGCTAATACCGCTTTAAATACAATGACAAGAAGTAGTCCATCTGATTAGAAACAATGCCGAGAGAAGCGTATAAGTTTTTATTACAGAGTTTTCCATCTAGACGAGTTGACCTATTAAGTCTTCATACAAAGTCTACCCTACTATTTAATTCATAGACGAGTATGTGTCATATAGTTTAGAAATTTAAAGGTGAATATGTAAAACACTTCCGATGAGTGTTCTGGTGCTACAGGATCAGGCTGTCTGAAGATACCGGCTTCCTGACCTAAAATGCACCAAACATTGATGTCATTGCTTTTTTTTCCCTTTCCCTTTGCAAAACTCAATCATGTTCTGCAAAGCAGAAACCAAACACAACCAAACCAAACAACATGAATAAATATTTGAAGACAAAGAAATTGCAGCATAAAAACTTTTATCAAAATGACCGGATTTGGCATTAAATAACCCGAAAAGGTATGCCGTAAAACTAAACAACTAAACCAAACCAAATTCGATGGGTGTATAGCCAAGAAACTGCACTTGAGTGCTAAGATAAATCCCTGTCCCATCGCCGCAATGTAACATCCTTGTGCTTATTTTACAAATACGTCAATGGATTATGCTCCGATGAATTGGCTGCTCTGGTGCCTCCTCGTCGTAAGTTCACTAGACCAACTCGACAATCGACTAAATCCCATCCATTCACTGTGGAGGTCCCCAGATGTCGGAGAGCTTTCTACTCAAATAGCTTCTTTCCTCGTGCTGCTGGCCTCTGGAACTCCTCCCTGCCCCCTGTTTCCCCGACGGTACTGACATGCAGAAATTTAAAACTAATGTAAACAGACATCTCGCTGCGCAGATCCCAATTTAGGTTGACCTCCCCCCTAACCTTCTCCCTTTTCTTTCTTCTAAGTAGCCCCTTACGTCTACAGTGGCGGCCTGCCTTGTCTGGGGTGAACTGTCATGAAGCTCTAACTGAAAAGATATTGAGCCAATCATATATATAAAGGTCTGAACGATCATTTTTGAGAACTTTTTTTTTTAATTTTTATTTTAGAAATGTATAATTTTCATATGATAGTTTGTAAAAGAAAGGAGGAGGAGGAGGAGGAGGAGGAGGAGGAGGAGGGTAGATTTTAACCTTTGCCTTTCCACAAAATTATTTTTTAAAATATGATTCCCTCAATTTTTGGGGATATACGTTTTCTGCTTTTTGGCAGAATTACGCTCTTCTTTTTGCATCCAAAGAAAGCGTATTCCCTCTTAAATCGATCGAGCCTCCCATGAATGTGTTTCCTCTACTTTTTATTTTTAAATAAGAAAACGCTGATTTCTGCCAAATCGCTAAATCATTAGCTTATTTTTTTCGTCGCTATTTGGCTTGATTTTATTTCTTTCACTTATCTTTTCTTTCTCTTTTCCTGTTTTGTTCTTCATCTTCCTCTTTTGCCTTGCCTTGCCTTCCCTTTCTCTCTCATGACAGTTCTCTCTAAAACAGAAAATGTTATTTTTGTCATGAAGGCAATGACTTCAATCGTTTCATGGTGGAAGTAAGGGAGTTCGATGATTTTTGTTTCATAAGAAAATGACTTTTTTTCTCTCCCCCCCCCCCACATGCTCACTTGGTGTCTTACTCTTAATACCTAGTCTACCCTACTAGCTAAGTGTGTGTCATATTGTTTAGGAATTTCAAAGAGAATATCTAAAACACTTCTGATAGAATATATATAGTCAAGAAACTGGCTTATATTGAAGCAGTTACTTCTCAAAATTGCTGCCAACTTTTATCGACTAGTTTTGTCTGATTTTCAAAGCGGTGACAGCAAATTAATCCACCGTATTATTTTTTAAATAATTTTTCTGATTTTTACAGCTTTCTATTTTTATTTTTTTCATTTTTATATGGCAAATATTAACAAATAATAAAATCAAAGTGTTTATTAAAAATAAAATTAAAATATATTACAAACTAGCAGATGTATATTTAGGTCACCATTAAAAAAATTCTGAGAGTCGACTGGAATCGAACCATTAACCTTTAGGTCTTGGAGTATGGTCGATACCCACAGGACCACGGAAGCGAGTATAAAATCTTTTGAACAATAGGTCACTTAACGAAGTCTTAAGCTGGCATGCGTTTTATTCATGCATACACAGATCGTACTATCCGCTAGAAGGTGACACAATTTAGGGACACTCGTCAAACGTTTGAATCTTTTCTTTATGAAGAAATCAATGTTTTTTCCAGTTTTTGGATATTATGCGATCGAAAGTTGGAGAATTCAGAAAATGTCAACTTTATGGGTTTCTGTCGAGTATCTTGGGAACCTTTTCCAGACATACAAACATACACACAGACATTTCCTCTTTATATAATAGACTAGCAGAGGTACCCGGCGTTGCCCGGGGCTATCTCTTCCCTGGTCGCCTCCTTCACCACCCCCTCTCCCCATCGTCCTCCTTTCTCTGGTGTCTGAGACGAGAGCTGTCTTTTCCCCAATCGCCCCCTCACCCCCGCCATTTCTCCCCATTGCCTGGAGCAAAAGCTGAGTCTTCCTCAGTCGGCTCCTCTAACCCGCCTCTCCTCTCCTTGTTTCCCCGGGGCAAAAGTGTGGCATATTTCTATCATAAGTACCATCTCTGTCTTCGCCCTCACCCACCCTTTCAATGTATATGTAAGTTATCGTTAAAAAAAATTCTTATGGATCAGTTGGATTAACGCTCGACTTCCTGGTCGTCATTCTTTATCCGTAACCGTTATGCTACTAACACAGAGAACACTTTAACGTTGTTTTTTTTGTTTTTTGTTTTTGGCAAACCGCACATGTGCACAACGTACAGATGACTGGAAAACGAAGACAAGTTCGGTGTCGGTTCGGTACAAAGGAATCAACGTTTTTCCCCAATTTTTTGATATTTACCGTCTGAGAGATGGGCAATTTAGAAAATGTCAATTTTATGAGGCTTTGTCAAGTATTTTGGGAGCCTTATTATTAATTATTGTCATAACGCTCTATCTCAAAAGATATTGAGCTCTTCATATGTACAAAGGTCTGCTGTCTTGATTCGGTTCGATTTTGAAATTGATGTCTGAATGATCATTTTTGAGAAGTTACTTATAAAAAATTAAATTACTGACGTAATTTTATAATTTTATATGAATATTTTAGTAAGATATTTTTTTTTAAAATAGTGTTCGAACACTGGCAAAGCATTTTTTCTCGTCATTTTTGATACACTCGTAGTTAAAGAATGATGAACAAAATGAGAAGAGAAAAAGTCGCAATGAAAAAGGTCTGTAAAGGTACCTGATGTGCGTTTGTTAATAAAAGTTGTCTATTTTTATCAAGAAAAACATTTTTTTTCATAGAGGGCAAGCCGACGATGTTAAAATTTTGATAACGCCTATAATTTTCATGATTTTATGCTTTCCATGAGGCCATATTATTTTATTTTTCGAATGTGAAGAAATAAAGGATAATTTATATAATGAGAGTGAACGTACGTGTGTCCGGCTCGCTTCACGGTATGAATAATCAGGTGTGTAAATTAAATTTTTATGAGCAAAGATTACTTTTGTCCTCTTTTTCTCATCGATTACTTTTGTCCTCTTTTTCTCATCGATTAGTTTGTCCTCTTTTTCTCATCGATTAGTTTTGTCCTCTTTTTCTCATCGATTAGTTTGTCCTCTTTTTCTCATCGATTAGTTTTGTCTTCTTTTTCTTATCGATTAGTTTTGTCCTCTTTTTCTTATCGATTAGTTTTGTCCTCTTTTTCTTATCGATTAGTTTTGTCCTCTTTTTCTTATCGATTAGTTTTGTCCTCTTTTTCTTATCGATTAGTTTTGTCCTCTTTTTCTCATCGATTACTTTTGTCCTCTTTTTCTCATCGATTAGTTTTGTCCTCTTTTTCTCATCGATTAGTTTTGTCCTCTTTTTCTTATCGATTAGTTTTGTCCTCTTTTTCTTATCGATTAGTTTGTCCTCTTTTTCTCATCGATTACTTTTGTCCTCTTTTTCTCATCGATTAGTTTGTCCTCTTTTTCTCATCGATTAGTTTTGTCCTCTTTTTCTATTCGATTAGTTTTGTCCTCTTTTTCTTATCGATTAGTTTTGTCCTCTTTTTCTCATCGATTAGTTTTGTCCTCTTTTTCTCGTCGATTAGTTTTGTCCTCTTTTTCTCGTCGATTAGTTTTGTCCTCTTTTTCTTATCGATTAGTTTTGTCCTCTTTTTCTCGTCGGTTAGTTTTGTCCTCTTTTTCTTATCGATTAGTTTTGTCCTCTTTTTCTCGTCGATTAGTTTTGTCCTCTTTTTTATCAATAAGAAAAAGACAAAACTAATCGATTAGTTTGGTTTCAATGATTTCACGTAGTTAATAGGAATTAAATTGCAAAGTGATAGCGAGCGGGTGCAGCCAACTTTTAAATAATAAATCAGTAAGATAATAGGCAGGAGTTAAAGTCTCGTTCTAAGCTGAGTGAAAATCTCCCTTTCCAAACATTTGAATGGTTGTATTGAATTGAAAAGCTTCAATAATTCATTACACAACAGGAAAGTAAAAATGTAAATATATTCTTCAGCAGGAGTCTTGCGTATTCATTTTCAGGTTTCTGATTCCGGCCAAAATGTAGTCTGCATAACAACAATAATAATGACAGAAGCTCATGAATATTCTTGAGGAGAAAAATCTCCTTTCTTTTCAGTTTGAAAAAAGCAACAAAAAAAAAATGGCTCCATTCTTAAGATGTGTCCATTTAAGCTGCTCATTTAACGATGAATATGAAATTTTAAATACGAGCAAATATATGCTCCTTCTGGTCGCATATTTTTGCTAGGCTGGGAGTATCATATGATTGTGACAGAACTTCATACGATACGTAGTTAAAGCAAAATAAATATTAAAATATTATTGTTATAAATAAAATAAAAAGTGATACAAGCTTGAATGTAGACCCTACAATATATTTTATGAATAAAATAAAATAAAACCTATTTTATTTTTATAGATGTGAAAATAAACGTTGACACCACAATTTTTTATAAATAAAATTAAGTAAAAAATATTTCCTTTTTGTAGATGTCAAGCACGAAAGAGAATAATAGGAAATTACAACATGGCCGCCAGCGATTAAGGCATTGCATTAAAGTTCGATTTTCAAGTTTTAAAAAAATAAATTAGAATTTTATTTTCGGATAAAAAATACAATTTAAGACTAATTAATAAATTTCATCCAAAATGTGTGCGAAAATTAAACGAAATAAGCGATATATTTAAATAATCCCTATAGTACAATTGAACGCTGAATTGAAATGTCTATTTCGTCCCTTAAGTTTTTAATTTTAACTATTTAGTAATTTGAAATGTTTTTAAAGTTTTAAATATAAAGGAGTAGTAATAGATGGGAGGATTCCCCGACACCCACTTAAAAATGGAGGAGGTCATTCCTGGAAGGACGATCCTATAACAGAACCGATACTACACTTATAAATTCCGAGTTTTTTTTTGTTGTTTTTTCATTCATTTCAAAATGTCTAGTCACAAAATAATTTTTATTGTCCCTTGACCTTTTGGCTAAAATCAAAGTGTAGTTTCTCGCGATCCTGGCCATAGCATGAATGGTGGTGTAGACTTTGCATCTGAGAGATGACCAGGGAGGGGTGAATCTTTTGCTGATCAGGATCTGATCGCATTCTTCAAGCACCAGCTGAAGGTCAAGATCAGATGTGATAGGAAAAGATTACACTCCTCGGTTTTTGAAAAAAGGTGGATAAAAGTAGCAAGCTTGTGTGTACGAAAATCAGTCAAGTATGAGTATGTGTTCCTGAGCATGACGTGCACGGTTCCTGGTCCGATCAGACCCCAGCCCTTCGAGTAAGTTTAGACATTTATCTAGTCAAGTGAATGAGTTACCCCACCCTCCTGGTAATAGAAATCCTCTAAGATGCTCACTTTCAACTTTTTGTCCTCGGCCTCCCCCATTTCATTTATCTTGGAAAGACACAACCCACTCTCCAAACTCCATCCTCATTTTCTTTTTTCTCACACTTAGATCCCACTTCTATTTAGAGATTGACCTGCTTGTTTTCGGTTCTGAACAAACTGGAAAACAGTGGGCAGTCTAATAGTTAGAAAGGGTTGGGAGGGTCTTACTAACCGGATTTTGTGTTTCTTTCCCCCCCCCTCCCCCATTATACACCTATGAATTTATGAAAAATTTTAAATTTAAACTTAAGTAGGATTGCCGACCCTAGAGTAAATGTGGTATTGTGGTGACCGAGATTATTCTAATTAAGAGCAGGATATACATTTTTATCACTTTAGACCAAGGATGACCGACGATACCCATTTTCCCCACACTTTTGATTTCCTTGTGCCTAATTTGTTTTGAATGTAAATTTTTAATATTTTTTACAAATAAATAATTCAAAGTGTAGTATCTTTTCTCTTAACATCAGTGCCGGAAGTTTTCATGTAATTATCTCCCTTGAAACTGAAAGATTTTAAATGTTTTTAAACCACTATCATTTTTTTTATAAAATCTATTTAATTAATTGTATTAATAATTATGATATTACTATTGAGGAAAATATTATAAATATATAATAAAATTTGACCATACCGATTATAAATTTTTTTCTAAAGAATATTAATTCATTAGAAACTTAAAATGAAAATAAATGTGCAAAAGCGGATTTTGTTTGACGGAATTTAGAGATTACTATATATACTGTATCGTTATATTTAAGTAAGACTAAAAGGTTTTGATGTCAATATACGTAGGAAAGATTCGCATTTATTCATATTTAGATTAGAATATTAGATTAGCTAAATGCAGTATTCTCCATTATTTCGCAATCTATTTATCACGTTTAAAAAATTGTGACTGACAGACAGACAGATGGAAATTCCTATTTATATAAGAAGTATGAAAGATTGACGAAAATGCTATTTCAAAGTGTGAAAGACTGATGATAATGGTATTTTAAACTTAAGCATGACGGATCTACGAAAATGTTATCTCAAATTAGGCCATAACATGAGTAAAAATGCTATTTCAAACTTGAGCAAGACAGACTGACAAAAAGCTATTTTAAACTCTAGTACGTCAGAAAAGTTACTTTAAACTATATGATGTGACTTTGATATTATATGGCGACTTTGACATTATATGGCGATATTTTCTTTTTTTTTTTTTTTTTTTGTCTGTCTTCCATTATATGCCGACTTTAACGTCATGATTTCTGGGTTATGTGACCTCTACATACATCATTTAATTTTGCAAATCTGCTATCCAAACAGTACTGAGTATTTCTGCTGGTACCTGTATAATTTCTGAAATTTCTAATGCTGAACAAGTCATTATTAGAGTTTCTTTAAAATCTTCCAATCTGACCGAACTTCATATTAATCCAGACCCCTTTTTTCATTGGGGGGGGGGGGGGGGGGGGGGCTTTAAGTCTGCTGCCAAAATGTCCTGTTTGGAAACCTGTTTTCATCCAATCTCACTCCTCCTCCTCTCCCCATCCACCTGTGCCAATTGGCTGGCAGTTCCCTTTTATGACCGATTGATTTTTGGGTTGGTCATTACTGCCCTGCTCATAGCTTAGGGCAGTTGGTAAGGCCTAATTCTCTCTCCCTCTAATGCTTGCTCAACCCCTTTCTGCCCTTGGCACACCCCAACTGGGCAACAATACATTTAATTATTTGCCTCTGTTCTTAATTTTCATTGCTGTGCCAACGACGTCCATCTCCTCCGCGGCGCTCCATGCTGCGTTAATAGAAAAGAATAATACTGCAATATATATTAGTCAGGGTTTTCATTTTATTTACTTTTTTGTTTTTCTCACCCACATGCGCATTCATTTCTCAGTTAATTAGAAGTATGACATTTTATTAAAAACAATGGCCATGTTCTGTTTATAAGAATCAAATGAAGTATCTGTTTGCATGCTATAAAATGAAAAAACTACAGAATAGAATTCGATGAAACATGGTATGCAGGTCAGGAGTGTCATAGTCTATGTAAAGTTTACATAGATCAACTTTGAGAAGAATACCTGTCCGAGGATGTGTAAAATTAACTTCTCGAACAGAAGTTTTGCCAAACTTTGTCTCCTTCCGAAGATAAAAATCAAGATATAATGATACTAAACCTTATGGAAGAATCCTTATTCCAATTTTGAAATTGAAATCCAACTAATCTTGCTTGATTGATGTCTAATGACTGAATCAAATTCAATGCAAATCTGATAGATTTGAAATGATGTATGTAGAGGTTCTGCTCATATGCTCCCCCTTACAAAGATTAAAATAAAAATATAATGATACTAACCCTTATGTATAGAATCCTTATTCCAATTTTGATTCTAAGCAATGTCTCAAATTTAAGGCTTAAGGGGTCTTAAGAAGAAATTGAAATTCAAGGAATCTAATGTGTGTGTGTGTGTGTGTGTATATATATATATATATATATATATATATATATATAAAACCCTTTTAAAATACTCCCAAAGAAACTTAAATTTGGGGAAAAAATTTTATTTGATGTCTAGTACCTATTGTTAGAAGTTGGCGAAAAGAAATTGATTTTTTTTGTTATGTCTTTTAATACTGTTTACGTGTAATCGCCTAAGAAAAGTAATTTTCGTCTCTAGCGAACGCAAAAATCTCGATCCACATTGTGCCAATGCTGACTGGTGTAGATTGACTAGAGCAATAGATATTTGGAAAAAATACGTAATCGATGAAAACTATTGGAATTTATTATATTTTATCTGAATAACACTAACTGTAATTGTACATAAATGACTAGTCAGTAAGAATGAAAAAGCAATTTTTCATATGCAATTCTATTTAGGTCTAACATCTTATAATCTTATCTTTATATATATTCAAGATAATGTAGTAAAACATTACGGGTATATTTTCCAGTATTCATTGAAAAACTACTGAATACGAAGTAGAAACCCGAGCACTAGGCAGTCTTTGACCTTGTAATGTGTTGACTGAATGTTGCATTTGACTTTCAGTGTACTGTTGAAATCGATTTTATTGCAATGATAAAATGAATTAAATAGTAACCACATTCTGACACATTTATGCTATTGTCTAGGCGGGGGGGGGGGGGGGGGTAAGCAGTAATTACTAAATATGGATAGGGATCAAAATAAAAATGAGAATGCATGATAAAAAAAGGTGGGTTGAGTCGAACTAAAAAAAGGAAAAAAGAGGAAAAATATTAACAGAATAAAATTAAAGACTTTCAAGCAATGTCGGAAAGATACAGCTAGTATATATATAAGCTTAGCTTTAAATTTTAGATAGTTTATAGACTCATAATCATGTAATGGATTGTGATCAAAATTGAATAAGGATTCTAGACATAACGTTTAGCAGCATTATATTTTGATTTTAATATTTGTAAGTCTACATAAAAGTGGTGCAAAACTTCTGTTCAGGGAATTAATTTTACCTGTCCTGGGATAGGTAAAATTAACTAAGACAGGTATTCTCTCATATATATATATATTATACACACACACACGCGCACTAGATTCCTTGAATTTCAATTTCTTCTTAAGACCCCTTAAACTTAAGCCTTAAATTTGAGGCATTGTTTAGAATCAAAATTGGAATAAGGATTCTATACATAAGGGTTAGTATCATTATATTTTTATTTTAATCTTTGTAAGGAGGTATAAATATGGTGGAGTACTGTTCAGTTCAGGGAATTCATTTTACCTTTCTAGTATGTATGTATGTAGATTCTCTGAATTTCTTAAACCTTAAATTTGAGTCAGTTTCCAGAATCAAAATTATGTAATGGATTTATGATAAAATTAGAATAAGGATTCTAGACCAGATTAGTAGCATTATATCTTGATTTTAATCTTCATAAAATGGCTTAAAAGTGGTGCAAAACTGTTCAATTTAGGGAATTAATTTTACCCGTTCTGGGTCAGATATACTTCTCATATATATATATATATATATATACATACATACATATATATATACATACATATATATATATATATATATATATATATATATATATATGAAGAGTTTGAATGCAAAACGCAATAAATCCGATGCGTTTAAATGTAGACCTTAAACAATAAAAGGACGAATATATTAAATATATACTTCGACTAAAAGCTTATTTTAATTGAAAGCAAAAAGAAATTATGCCGGTATTGTATTATGTAAAATATGATTTTGGCGTGTGGTCGAGTGTTATAATACAACACTTTTTGTAGTGATATCTTTGTAATTTTTTAAATGGCGTTTATCGCCTTTTGCATTCGAACTCTTCATATATATAAATATACAAATAAACATATTGCTCTTTATTATATGAGTGGAGGATTATTTGTTTTTATTTTATAAAGAATATAAATTTTCAGATTCAACATCAAAGCGGTTTTCAAAAGAGAGAAAGTCTAAGTTTTGGCTAGATTAATGTACATTTGCAGTAATTTACAAAATATGTGTTTTACTGTTAAAAGTGACAACTTTCCATAACGTTTTAACCGCTCCAGAAATGATCTCACTCCTGACACAATCCTCGACCTGTATAAGAGCCAGATATGTCCTAAGATTGAGTACCGTTGCCACATCTGGGGAGGTGACGCTAAGAGCACTCTCTTTTGTTTTGACAGAGTATAAAATGGGCTTCGAAATGTAATAGGGGATTTAAAAAAATGTTTTAACTTAGTTCACCCCAAACAAGGCAAGTTGTCACTGTAGATGTAAGGGGCTACTGAGAATTAGAATGAAAGTTTTGGGGGTCATCCTGAACGAGATGCTTGTTCACATTAGTTTCAAATTTCTGCATGTCATTACAGTCATGGAAACGGGGAGCAGAGAGGGAGTTCCAAAGTCTGGCAGCACAAGGAAAGAAGCTATTGGAGTAGAAGGCTCTCCAGCATCTGGGGACCTCCACAGTGAATGGATATGATTTAGCTGATTGTCGGGTTGGTCGAGTGTATTTACATTGAGGGGGCACAAGAGCAGCCAGTTTATTGGAGCACATTCCATTTAATTATTTGTAAAACAATCACAAGGATGCAACATCATAGCGATGGGACAGGGACTGGAACTTGGTGGATAGTGAGGGACCTATTAGATTAGCGATTCTTTTTTGAACCTTGTCTAAGAGGGAGAGACTGGTGGATAGTGCACCAGCCCAGATGTGGCAACAATACTTCATGCATGGTCAGATGGTGGCTTTGAAGAGATATAGGATACTGTCAGGTTTGAGAAGTTTTCTAGCACGGTAGAGGAAGCCCACTCTTTTTGTGGCAGCCTTGGCAATGTCTTTTATGTATTTGTTCCAGTTCATGTTACCTGTGAATGTTAGGTCAAGGAGTTTGAACGTTGGACTCTCAGGTAAGGTGTTATTTGCCATGGCAATCACATAAGAGATGTTGCGTGTCTCTCTACTCTATCATTATTTTCATGGTAGGTACTCGACAGCTCCAATCTCTGGTTCGCCCCTGTAAAACATTCAAAGCAAAAATTCACACCACAGTAAGGAATTTTCCTTTCTTCCTCTGTATACCTGGAGCTAAGCAGACTTCCATGGGCAGAGTTTCTTTCCAAGAACTGTCCATCTGTGGAATGCAATACCATCCGGCTACAGATTAGTCATTTTCAAGTCCAATATTAACAAGTTCTTGTTGAGCCGTCCTCTTAAGTAATCAAATTCTGCCCAGATCCAATCCATCATCTGCAATCCTCATTCATCTGACACAAACCATTAATTTTGGTCCTCGAGTGGCATTTTGGCCTTGATGAGCGGTGAATCGTTATTAAAAAAAAAGTATGGGAAGTAAAAAAAACAAAAACAAAAAAAAACAAATGAAAAACAGAAAAATTAAAGCCTCCCAGAGTGTTGTTGAAATCCTCCCATTTGGACAACTCCAGCAGGTTTGAGACCCCAACGTTCGGCAGTAGGTAGTGGCAGCCCTGCTTTGACCCCTATTGTTTTTAATGATGCCCATTAATTCAATTTAAAGTTTAAAATGATCGATAAATAACAGAATCTCTCAATTATCAATGATTGTTAACAAGAACAATGAACTCATTATATTTTGGTATTTCCCTTCCCATACTCTCCCCTTCTCTTAATTACTTATTGAATATATATATATATATATATATATATATATATATATATATATATATATATATATATATATATATTTAAAAAAAAAGCTTATAGTCATTTATATACGAGAAGAAGAGAGTGAATAAAAAACACACATATATATGTATATATATTCAACATTAATAATACAATGCAAGCCCTCTCCCCCCCCCCCGAAAAAAATCTATATAGATCATCCACAAGAAATGCCATCCGCAGAAAAAAAACACTGCGAACAGTATTTGTATATCTCTATCTATATAAACTTAATGTATGTTTATGTAATTGTTTTTATTGGTGATTGTAGCGTTTGTTGCTGTTTCATATACTACTATATCAATTGTTTTACTTCCTAAGTGATAAAGATGCAGAAAATGGCGTTATTAGTTGCCCTTGACTTTATAGAACTTATTTTTTGTTAATATATATTTTTAATTTTATACTTGCATTAAAGTAATCTATGGACACAGCCGTCATCAGCATGGCTAACTTAGACAAGGATCGAACTTCGATGTCTATAGTCTGACGTTTTACATCTGGACTATGACGCCTTGGCTGGAAATATGTACGATTTTTATCACCTAAATATTTAATGTATTTTTATGTAATTTTTTTATTGGTGACCGTACATATTTCCAGGCAAGGCGTCATAGTCCGGAGGTAAAATGTCAGACTATAGACATCAATATCGAAAGTTCGATCCTTGTCTAAGTTAGCCATGCTGATGACGGCTGTGAGCCAGAAACACGTGTCCATGGATTACTTTATGTACATATAAAATTAATAAAAATATATATAAACTTAAGTATTTTCATATATTTGTATGTAAAAGATTCACTTCTCAACTAATTAACCGATCATTATGAATTTTGGATCATAACTGCTAGGTGTAACGGGTTCAAAGGTTGACTATATTTAATTAAATTTAATTTTATACAAATATGGTAAAAAGGGGGACGAAAGACTTCTATGAGAATTCAGATACTTTTAACAATAGGTATTAGACATCAATTAATAAATATTCCACAAAATTTCATTGGAGTTATTTAAAGAAGTTTAAAGGGACCACTATAGGCACAACCTCCTATTTGGAAATTGAAATATTTCGGATTTGCATTGAATTTGATCCATTGTAATTAGACCCCAATTAAGCAAGATTCCCTGAATTTCGATTTCTTAAGCTTAAACCTTAAATTTTAGACATTTTGGAGAATCAAAATCTTGTAATGGATTTTGATAAAAATTGGAATAAGGATTCTAGACATTTATGTCCCCTTACAAAGATTAAAATCAACATATATTGCTACTAAACCTCACGTCTAGAATCCTTATTCCAATTTTTATCAAAATTCATTACATGATTTTCATTCTAGAAAATGTCTCAAATTTAAGGGGTCTTAGGAAAATATTCAGGGAATCTTGCTTAATTATTGTCTCATGACTATGGATCAAATTTAATGCAAATCTGAAATATTTTAATTTTCATACGAGAGTTTGGGATCATATTATGCCCCCTAAACACCTTTAAAAACAAAAAAAAAAAACTGAAATTTGTGGAATATCTATTAATTGATGTCTAATAGATATTGTTAAAATTTCACAAAAATTGAAGGTATCTGAATTTTCACAAAGAGCTTCCATCTTGTCTTTACCTCTTTGCATAAGACTAAATTAAACTAAATATAATCCACATTATCCACCCTTACACCTAGCAACTGTGTTCCAAAATTCATGATGATCGGTTAATTAGTTTCAAAGGGAATTCTGTACATAGTAATATATAAACATATGCACATACTTATATCAAAATCGGTGTTACATTGCTTAATCATTTCCTTGTAAAATTTATTATCAGAAATTTTTCAATTAATTTATGGTCGTGGCAAAAGTTTATCGTCAAATTAGAAACACTAGCTCCTCTTGGGAGGAAGTCAGCTCGACCCGACTTGTTCATCTAAAACAGCATTTTCGTTGATCTGGCATGGTTATATATTTTTTTAACATAGTTGACCCCAAACAAGACAAGTTGCCACTGTAGACGTAAAGGGCTACTGAGAATTAGAATGAAAGTTTTGTGGGTCATCCTAAATTGAGAGCTGTTCAGCAGGATGCTTGTTCACATTAGTTTCAAATTTCTGCATGTCATTACAGTTATGGAAACGGGGAGCAGGGAGGGAGTTCCAAAGGCCGGCAGCACGCGAAAAGAAGCTATTGGAATAGAAGGCTCTTCAGCATCTGAGGACCATCACATGATTTAGCTGATTGTTGGATTGGTCAAGTGTGTATACATCGAGGAGACACCAGAGCAGCAAGTTTATCGGAGCACATTCTATTTAATTATTTGTAAAACAAGCACAAGTATGCAATATTGTGGCGATGGGACAGGGACTGGAGCTTGGTAGGTAGTGAGGGACCTATTAGATTATCGACTCTTTTTTGGGCCTTGTGTAAGAAGGAGAGACTGGTGGATGGTGTACCAGCACAGATATGACAACACTACTCCATGCATGAGCAGATGGTGGCTTTGTAGAGATATAGGATACTGTCAGATGTGAGAACTTTTTTAGCACGGTAGAGGGGGCCCACTTTCTTTGCAGCAGCCTTGGCAATGTCTTTTATGTATTTGTTCCAATTGATGTTACCTGTGAACGTTAGGGAAAAGTTTAAAAAAGCATTTCTGTTTGTTTGACATGGTTAAGTTTGAAATAGAATTTTCATTGCTTTTACATGATTAAGTTTAAAAAAGAATTTCCGTTTGTCTGACATGGTTAAGTTTGAAATAGAATTTTCATTGCTTTTACATGATCAAGTTTAAAAAAGAATTTCCATTTGTCTGAAATGGTCAAGTTTAAGAATTTCCGTTTGTCTGACATGGTTAAGTTTGAAATAGAATTTTCATTGCTTTTACATGATTAAGTTTAAAAAAGAATTTCCGTTTGTCTGACATGGTTAAGTTTGAAATAGAATTTTCATTGCTTTTACATGATTAAGTTTAAAAAAGAATTTCCGTTTGTCTGACATGGTTAAGTTTGAAATAGAATTTTCATTGCTTTTACATGATTAAGTTTTAAAAAGAATTTCCGTTTGTCTGACATGGTTAAGTTTGAAATAGAATTTTCATTGCTTTTACATGATTAAGTTTAAAAAAGAATTTCCGTTTGTCTGACATGGTTAAGTTTGAAATAGAATTTTCATTGCTTTTACATGATTAAGTTTAAAAAAGAATTTCCGTTTGTCTGACATGGTTAGGTTTAAAAAAAGCATTTCTTGACTTTTACTGTTCTTTACTGCTGATCCTCTTGTCGGTAGGAGTATATTTAGAACATGGTGTATGAGGAGAGGGGAGAGAAGTCAGAGTAAGGGCGGCATGAGAACGTGTTCAACCTTTTTTATCAGAACTTCATGTGAACCTTTGTAGTGAAAATTATATTAGCTTGATTGATACAGTCGGCTCGACGAATGTCAATATCTTGTGCAAAAAAGTGTATTATTTACTGACTGGTCCACCCGGTCCACACGGCTCCTTATGCCACAACAGCTGTGATGCAGTGAGTTTTCTTTCTTTCTTTTTTTTTTCTCAAGATGTTTACTGCAACAACCCTGGATTTCTGTAATGGACTGTGCCCATGTATTTCCCCATCCCACAACTTCTCACCTGACTCTGACCAACTGACTTACTACAGCTTATCTGCTGGCAATAAACTTGCCAATTTACACT
Organism: Sepiola atlantica; assembly: GCA_963556195.1. Lineage (NCBI taxonomy): Eukaryota > Metazoa > Mollusca > Cephalopoda > Sepiida > Sepiolidae > Sepiola > Sepiola atlantica. The sequence continues at coordinate 181,387,846 of OY744519.1, forward strand.
TACACGTGATCATACCATTATGTTTATGTACTAGCGAGACCTGGGCACCGGCGTTGCCTAAAGAAAATTGTAGAACCCAAAGGAAAGAATATTACAAATAAAAGGAATCTCATGTTCGTACGCACGTTATCATTCTCCATCTCTTTTTCAAAAGATGGGATCACCCGATCGCAGAGGATGCAACACGAAAGTAAGTAATTTAAAAAAATTTCATTTGTACACCGCTGTTGTGTTAAGCGTTAAACGCAAACTAGAAATTCTTGGCCTTCAGGCAAGGATCAAAGTGTAGTATCTGTTCTGTCCAAAGATGGTACAATAATATCGTGGGTACTGAGTTTGTGCCAAACGTCCATGGAATGGAAACATGTCACAAACCCTTAAAAGGTTTCTAGGAGATAGACCTCCATAACCAGATATATACTGAAACTACATTAACCAGAGTATTTAGATAAGTGTGTTTCAGTTTGAACAAAGGTGGTACAATAATATTGTGGGGTCTACATTCGCATTAGTCGTCCATAGAATGCACCGGAGCAATATGCAACAGATGAAAGATACAACTGTGGAATTTCCACAGGTCCTGCTAGTAAGAAAAATTATAGTAATAATAATAATGCCCTTCCAATGAACAGGAAAAATAGTGCAGAGTATTTTGAAAGTTTGTTTCAGAGGGAGATGTGTGCAGAACAGGAGACTTCGATGGTATGTACACATTGACACAAATGGATTAGAGTTCTTGGGTTAGTATATGTAGAAGATATTCAGCATGTCGAAAGAGTTCAAAGACTGGCTACTCGAATGGTGCAGAGTCTATGGGATCTTCCCTATGAAAGCCGACTCAAGAAACTTAACCTTTTCTCCCTTGAGTGCCAACAATTACGCGATGATCTCATTTTGGCCTACAATCTTCTCAATGGTCATTACGATATACCTCAGGATGCATTGTTCACTCCTGCACCAGAAAGAGGTCTATGCCGGCACCACAAGAAACTATTTTACCGTCGATTTCGATTGAACTGGAGGAGGGCCGTCTTCTTAATCAGGATCCCTGGACCTTGGAATAGACTTCCAAGAGAGGTAATAAATGCTCAAACAACGCAACAATTCAAGGTGAATTTGGGCAGGTGCTGAGTTGCTGTATCCTCTTCTGTGTAAATTTCTACCACCCTTTTCCTTACATGGCAATTGAAACATGCTTATTTTGTTTTTTTGCAAAATTAATTGAATTGAAAAGTTGATGTAGCAACTTCAGTTCACAGGGGAAGAAAACATGGAAGGAAGTGATAAGGATGGACGTCAGAAAAAGAGGGATAAGTAAAGACCTGGCCAGAGATAGGTTAGTTTGGACGTCAATTTTTTTTTTTAATGACGATGATGACGACGATCATGTCCATGTCCCCAGGAAGAATATTTTCCTAACTTTTGTATTATTTAAAATCGGAAAACGTAATTTTGTTTCTTTCTATATTTGTTAGCCGTATTTATTAGGCATAGTGAATTGTATGAATGTATGAGAAAATGACTGTCATAAGATTTCTTCTGTATTTCCTTACGGTGTAATGGATTGCAGGACGTGTAGAATAATATATATATATATATATATAAGAGGGTAGTGCAGTATTAGTGCAGTTCCAACAAGAGAAAAGTATATATGTAAAGGAGTAAGGCTACCAACATTTGTAAAGTTTCTTTTCAACATTTATTTATTATTTTGTTATTTTATCATTTTATATAAAATAACAAAATAATAAGTAAATGTTGAAAAAAAACTTTACAAATGTTGGTAGCCTTACTCCTTTATATATATATATATATATATATATATATATAAAGTAGAGTATATGTGGCAGGCATTTTGAAAGAAAATTGTTTTTTTTTCTTACTATACCGGTTTTGACGTTTACCTACGGAAAAATATAATTTAAAAAAATTATAAATGTGGAAAAAAGGCTAAATGAATAATTTTAGAATGTTAACGTTAATTGTGATGGTAAAAAAATTTACTGAAGCTTTTTAAAAAATATATAGAATTTTGTTATCAACAGACTGTATGTTTTAGAATGGGCAGAAACAATTGCATGAATTAAAATGTTTTTTTAAACAAATTCGGAACATTTACTAAATTTAATTGATGATTCATAAATTAGCAAGGTTCTTTCCCTTGGGAGATCCGAACTCTTTAGAATCACAGTAATTGTGTTTAAATTAAAAGGATACAAGCCGTATTTCTCTCGCATTTCAAAGCGTGATCGTCGCGCTAGCCGAATGGTTAGAAGACTAGGGTTCATAATACTCGGATGTGGGGTTTATTTGAACCCCACATCCGAGTATTATGTCCGACCAGCGATACGGTTACATAATTACATACTGACGAGTGTAAAATAAAAACGCAAAACATATATGTCTATAGATATAAAAATATTTATTTATTAATAATAATTATATATGAAAGGTTAGTGGGAAAGAATCCCAGCAGAGTGCTCGATTATTAAGAAAAATAAAAAATAAGAGCGTAATTTTTATTTATTAATGTTTGTATTACAGAAGATCAGAACAACATCGGTACCGTCGGTTTCAAATCCTAACAAAGGCCTCTTTACTTGACTCTCTTCAGCCTTTGTTTATCTCTCTCTCTCTCTCTCACTCTCATACATACATACATATATATAATATAATAATTTAGAAAATATTTCGAATTTAGAATATATAATTAGCCATATATTCATATATTAATTATTAAAGTTGTTTGACTCGACAGAAATATCATTTTGGCTTTATAGATGTATTTGTGTTCTTGTTTCTGTTATGTTTATCCACTTTTACATCTACTAAACAATCCATTCCGTCTGAAATTTTCATTTCATGTTTTAAACTCCTTCATACATATACAAACACACATTATATATATATATACATGTAATGTGTGTGTGTATATATATATACATATATATATATATACATGTAACGTGTTTGTGTGTGTATATATACATGTAACGTATTTGTGTGGGTGTATATATATACATGTAATGTGTTTGTTTGTATGTTAGACATGTAATGTGTTTGTGTGTATATATACATGTATATATACATATAAATAGCTAGTGTGTGTGTATATATATATACATGTAATGTGTTAGTGTGTATATATACATGTATATATACATATATATAGCTAATGTGTTTGTATATATACATAGCTAATGTGTTTATGTATGTATAGCGAATGTGTTGGTTTGTATATATATATATATGTATATATATATATATGTATATATCTATGTATATATATATATATATATATACACACACACACAAACATTAGCTATATATATGTTTGTGCACGTGCAATGGAAACAGCTAGTTCTATATGCCAACGATGTCACGAGATAAAATGTATGGTCAATAAATTAAATTTAAACTGGCTTTACCTTTTCTTAAACTGTAAAAAAAATTTTTTTTTAAGATGTCTTTTGAGTGGTGTGCCCATTTAGTGTGTTTGTCTCTCTCTCTCTCTCTCATATATATATACATATATAAACTATTTCATGTATCCACATAAAATTTTATAAGGAGATATAATTTTTTATGCATTGATTTTCAGTATTTACTTCATCAGTGCTCGATACGTAAGTTGAGCTAGGTAGTAAGCTATTAAAATATATTTATGGCAATTAAGCTACACAGAGGCTCCCGCGTTTCATCCTCGGGGGGAATCTTTAGGCTAATATATATATATAGTACATGTATTATTTTTTTTTTATATAGATGTTAATCCATTGGAACTCTGATGTTTATAAAAAGTGCTCAGTAACTAGTAGAGCTGTATTTAGTATACATTTTTATTCATACAAACATCATTGGTTACATATGTGCATACATGTTTCAGTTGTCCTCTGCAATAGTCAACTTCTTCAGATCGAAATATTTCGGTCTGAAGAAGTTGACTCTCTATTGGAGAGGACAACTGAAAGATGTATGCACATATGTAACCAATATTTGTATAAATAAAAATTTATACGATAGGTAACATTGAAGACATTGTCAAGACTGCTGCAAAGAAAGTGGGCTCCCTCTGCCGTGCTAGAAAACTTCTCACACCTGACATTATCCTATATCTCTACAAAGCCACCACCTGTCCATGCATGGAGTATTGTTGACACATCTGGGCTGGTGCATCATCCACTAGTCTCTCCCTGTTAGACAAGGTCCAAAAAAGAGTCGGCAACTAAATAGGTCCTTCACTATTCACCAAGCTCCAGACCCTGTCCCATCGCTATGATGTTGCATCCTTGTGCTTGTTTTACAAGTACTTCAATGGATTGTGCTCTGATGTACTCGCTGCACTAGTGCCCTCTCGACGTAAATTCACTATCCCATCCATTCACTGTGGAGGTCCCCATTTGCCAAAGAACCTTCTACTCTAATAGCTTCTTTCCTCGTGCTGCCGGCCTCTGGAACTCTCTCCCTGCTCCCTGTTTCCTCTACTGTACTTACATGCAGAAATTTAAAACTAAACAGACATCTCGCTGCACAGCTCCCAACTTAGGATGACCTCCAAAACTTACACCCTCTTTCTCAGTAGCGCCTTACATCTACATTGAGGGCTTGTCTTGCTTAGGGTGAACTAGGTTTTAAAATATATATATATTTCTAGTGCATTCGTTATATGTACATATAAAAGGGTGGAGGGTAATCCTCCAACACTTTTCCATTTTGGTTTTTGTGAGACAGATTGCATAAAACCTAATAGAATGGTGAGCCTTGACTAAGCCTAGACTGACCTAGGTTTGAGCTTAAACTACATTCGGTGGTTCGGCTCCAATTTGGAAGCTTTGTGAAGTGTTAAGTCAACCCTGAGTGGCCATTATTCCTGGGTTCAGTCTGACCTGGAATGGTAATACTTGTCATTTATCATTTATAAACTATTTACATCATATTCTTTCCCAAAGTAAATTAAAAAAATTTGTTTGTGTTTAACGAATTATCAACCATTATAAGGTCATCCCGGGTCAAATAGTTTTCCTTTTTTTTCTTTTTTTTTTTTTCACTTAAATTTCCAAATGTTTAATTATTCATTTGTTTTTGTTTTTTAGCAAAATCTGTCAGTTTTTACAATGTTTCTTTTCTGTGAAGGTGTTTTTAGAATGTGGAATTTGACTCGATTCATAATGTGCGACTGATTTTCTTGTTTCTGCTTCATTGTTTAAGATATGATTACGGTCATTCTTCTGGAGAGATTTTTCATGTTTGCTTGGTAACAAGATAGCATTCAATTTTCTATGCAACTTATTGTTTTTATTATTAAATATATTTGTACAAATTAGTTTCTTTAAGAAACCCTATAATTTGAGAAAAAACTATATTTTTAAATAATACTTTTATAGACTTATGTTTTGATGCATGTCCCGTCCGTCCGTCCGGATTTTTCTCCGCAACCATCTATTGAATTTCTCTGAAATTTTGCATGAAGTTGTAACTTTGGTCAGGTTAGAAAGTGACATTCTCCGATTTTTGAAAAACAATCTGGTTAGGCTCCCAGGGGGTACAAAAGGCCCCGAAATGGCAAAAAATGACATTTTTTGCCCCATAACTTTTCATCCATCCATTCAATTTCTCTGAAACTTGGCCAAAATGTGGAGGCAATTGTTCCTAATAGAAAATAAGTATCGCTGACCTTGAAAAAAATCTGGTTCGCGCCCCCAGGGGGTCAAAAGCCCCCTAAAATGGCAAAAAAAGACCCTTTTCTCCCATAACGTTTGATCCATCGATTCAATTTTTCTGAAACTTGGCCAAAATGTAGAGGCAATTGTTCTGAATATAAAATGAGAATCCTTGACCTCAGAAAAATTCTGCTTCGCGCCCCCAGGGGGTCAAAAATGCCCCAAATTGCCCAAATTTATTGCATTTACACTCGCTACATCGAGTCACATACAGAGGGGGACCACACACGTGTGGCTTGTTACTTTGTGATATTTGCTGCATATATATATATATATATATATATATATATTGCAGTTTGTTAATGTTTAATTCTTAGTCTCTGATTGCAATGGTTAGGTTCGTCTATAAGCAGATGTATGTGGTCTGTATGACTGATACGGATATGTGTTAATAATCTACAAACCATTTGTGTATCGTGTGTTGGTGCCTAAAATGAAATGACAAGGATTGACATATCATAAAACCCAACAACAAACCAGTCAGAATCGACTTCATTAAACTTTGGACTTGATCGAGAATAGCACATGCTGACATGTCCGAAGCTATTGAAATTCTGAACTAAAAGAATGTGCAGACCGGGAAACGGAAGTCACCCCCACACACAGAGTGGAGGGCAGAAAACTTGCGCTTACCTTCTTTTACGTTATTCAACAGAGAGACACCACAAATAGGATCTCTTAAGAAAATTATTCCTTACCTTTTGGTCTTTCGCAGATGTGTGCTCGGACTGTTGAGCATGATTTATCATTCAAGCCGTGGCCCCAGAGTTCACCATCTCCCCAGTTGTTTGGTTCATAATCATTCCAGACATCAAATTAAACAAACAAACAAAAATACAAAACTTTTTAATTGCCTTCATAGAGTAGTTTCAGTCTTTAAAAATCAACCAGGGCTTAATCTTCTGAAAATTGTTTTCATACGTCTAATATGAGTAACAAGAACATAAGTCAGTCATGAGACTGCATATCTCGGCCTGACAATGTAAGGATGGTCCAAAGTCTTATCTAGGCTTTACTTCTCCATATTGTATGAAGTATTCCAAAAATTATGCCATGATAACTTTGATAACCCAAAACCTATTAATTTGATCAGCCTGAAATTTTGCAGTGGTTACTGTTATTAAAGAAGATCGGATCCATACGTCAAATTTCGAAAAATGGAAGTTGAAATTATATCAAAATTTTGACAATGACTGAACTTATCAAGGCCATATAACATACGGGACTTTGTTGAACACATTATGGATCTAGTAAAAAATGTCTACGATGAATCAAAGCAAAGTTTTCAGTAAAAGTGTGATTTTAACCTTTTCTGTGACCTTGACCTAGATATCCTAAAAATTAAATCAGTTCTAAGTTAAACCATGACTGATATTTTGACCTTGTTTTGTGACGATTAGTCAAGCAATGTGGACGCTAAGCTGCGCACAAATTCACCCGAAAACATGAACTCCTTGGCAGAGGTAAATATATCAAATCATGTTCAATGAACTGTCGACTCAATCATGTATTTTAGCATTGATTGATCCAAATAATTGATAAGTTGAAAATAAACAATCATCCAAGAATTTAACTCCTCTTTTTGAAGGAATAAATTCAGCCTCAGGATTTTTCTCAATTCCTATATTAACCTCGTTTTATGTGAATTGGGATATCTCTCTCGTTTTATGTAAATTGGGATCTCTCTCTCGTTTTATGTAAATTGCATTTAATTTTCTATGCAAGTTATTGTTTTTATTATTAAATATATTTGTACAAATTAGTTTCTTTAAGAAACCCTATAATTTGAGAAAAAACTATATTTTCAAATAATACTTTTATATTTGTTACTTTGTGGTATTTGCTGCATATATGTGCATATATATATATATATATATATATATATATATATATATATATATTGCATTTTGTTAATGTTTAATTCTTAGTCTCTGATTGCAATGGTTAGGTTTGTCTATAAGCAGATGTATGTGAACTGTGTGACTGATACGGATATGTGTTAATAATCTACAAACCATTTGTGTATCGTGTGTTGGTGCCTAAAATGACTCAATCATGTATTTTAGCATTGATTGATCCAAATAATTGATAAGTTGAAAATAAACAATCATCCAAGAATTAAGCTCCTCTTTTTGAAGGAATAAATTCAGCCTCAGGATTTTTCTCAATTCCTATATTACCTTCGTTTTATGTAAATTAGGATCTCTCGTTTTATGTATATTGGGATCTCTCGTTTTATGTAAATTGGGATCTCTCGTTTTATGTAAATTGGGATCTCTCGTTTTATGTAAATTGGGATCTCTCGTTTTATGTAAATTGGGATCTCTCGTTTTATGTAAATTGGGATCTCTCGTTTTATGTAAATTGGGATCTCTCGTTTTATGTAAATTGGGATCTCTCGTTTTATGTAAATTGGGATCTCTCTCGTTTTATGTAAATTGGGATCTCTCTCGTTTTATGTAAATTGGGATGTGTTTTTTTTTTGTTTTGATGGAAAAAAACACTCATTTTGAAAGAGGAGTAAGTTGATTTCCACCAATACCAGTTGCCAGTTTGTGTATGTTATACGTTGCTAGGACTTCAAGCAATTTTTAGTATTAGTTTAAAAACTAATGTAGACTGTTTTTTCTCGTAAACAAATGTTGATAGGATTGCATAGCATGTATGTAAATATGCACTAGGCAGTTGCATGTTTAGCGAGTTGCATAGTTGCAAATCACAGACTGGCTGCGAGTGGGAAATATTTAGCTGAGAGAAAAGAGGCCACAGAAGAAATTGGAAATGTGTCTGATCTGGAGTTTTGACCACCCAGAAAGATTAGTGTGGCATAGTATTTAGAGGTTAGATGGCTTTCACTATTTCATCAAATTTGTAATAAACTAATTTGTTTCACTAAAGTTTATTTTAAAAAATACTTCATCTGGCTTGGCAGTTTGCTAATATGGAGACATTCTTAAATAAATACCTAAAAAGAAAAATCCGCTAACGGGAATGACTCTTATTCTTTTAGCATTCCTTATTTGCTTTTGTAGCTGAGATATTGCACGTAATAAAGAAGGTATGTTCATAGAACATTAAAATATTTATAAAACAAATTTGAACGAAATGGATCCTGAGCAACGCCGGGTCGGTACAGCTAGGAATAAATAATATGGAGACCGTTGATTAAAGTAAATTAACATCGATGTGTAAAAAAAAAGAAGATCTAAATAAGATGTAATAATCAATCCTTCGATCGTCAGGATGAAACCGAAATTATAAGATAACTTACCACACATGGATTTGTTTTAAGTCTATCGTACATTGTGTGAGAACACGACCCACTCTCTCCACTAAATACGTGATGAATGTTCAGTTGAACAATGTGCCATGTTACAGTGACCTGTGTGATCAGTTTTTCTTTCTTCTGGACGAGTTGCTCTATCAAGGCTTGAGTGTCCTTTTTTTTTACTTTAGGGTGGCAAAGTATAGGAGATACCTTATCTCAACTTATTTTTAGATTTTTTTGTCAATAATTTATTTTAACAAAGATTTTTTGCATCAATTGATTTTTATTTATATAAAAAAACAAAGATATTTTAAAATGGAAATGAAGAAAACCTTGTTCTTATTGGCTGGTTAGAGGAAAGCAGCTTTTCCATTGGAAGAAATGAAGATTTTTTTAATTCATTTTTTTTTTAATTCATAAATTTAAAAAAAATGGCAGACGTCCTCGTACCACTAAGGAATATATTGTAAACCATATATTCACTCCTGTCAAAATTAAAGATTTCAACTGAACTTTTTTCACTTGTACCAAAACGCAGCTTCCCTGGGTTAAAAAAAAAACAACCAGACCAAACACCATGGATAAATATTTAAAGATATAAAGAACTTGAAGCATAAAAACTTTTACCGAAATTACCTGATTCGGCATTAAATAACCCGAAAAGGGTTGATATGCCACAAAACAACCAAACCAAACCTTAAGGAAGCCTTTTGTTTTGATAAGCTCCTCAAACCGACTTTAATTCCAGACCTGAAATGGAAGACTTGTATCAGATCTGTTGTTAAGGTCACTGGAAAAAAAAAATGATCGGATGTCCACTCCACCATAAGATTATTCTACTGCTCCAGAAAGTACCTGACTCTAGATGCAATCCTCTACCTATATAAGAGTCAGATATGTCCTAAGATGGAGTACTGCTGCCACATCTTGGGAGGTGCTGCTAAGAACACTCTTTCCTACATTAACAGAGTACAAAATCAACTTCGCAACTTAGTGGGGGATGCTGTCTATTCTTCCCTACGGCCCCTTTCTCACAAAAGAGATGTTGCCAGCCTTTCTCTACTTTATCGCTTTTTCCATGAATAGCTCCAGTCTCTGGTTCATTCCTGCAAAACATTCACAGCAAGAACTCGTCTCTCTCACCACTACAAAGAACTTTTTCTGTTCTTTTTCAGTGTACCTAAAACCAAACAGAATTTCAATTAATAGAGTATCTTTCCACAGATTTCCAATCCCTGGAACAAGTTACCACAGGACTGCTTCCTTGCTGGCTACAACATAGCTGTTTCCAAGCCCAATTTCAACAAATACTTGCTAAGCTGTCCTCTTAAGTCGTAAAATTTTTTCCATTCTATACATATTTTTTAATCGTCGTTCAGCTGATAATCTCATTAACCCTTAGCTTCAAATTGCTTTTGGCCTTGGTAAGTGGTGACTCGTTTATATATATATATATATATATATATATATATATATATATATATATATATATATATATATGATGAGTACAGACTTTACTTGCCTGAAAATGTTCTTTTTTTTTTATATACGAGCACTGAAGATAGTCACCCCCAGGAAATAAATGCATAGGATACAGAAGCATTTTATAAATATCTTGGTAATAAGCTGAAACAGTTGTGTGCTGGAAATAAAAACAGATTTTTTGTGGAAATGGTGTGAATCTGTTCTTCTTCACATTTGACATGCTTTAAATTAAATAAAAAATATTTTATACCATAGCTATTACAATTTATATTTAAATATGAAAACTTTAGATATAAATACACACACACACAAACATATATATATGTTAATGTCTGGGTTTCCTATAGAAATAAAGATTAAAGAATCTTCATAAAAGCTAAGTTGTCTTGATAGCTTTTTATAAAAGACATTTAAGATTTTGTGCTTTTCCTTTCAAAATCTTTAAATGTAAATCCGAGTTGCCGGTTATTAGGTCTCATATTAACATGAGGTCAGCTTAACATGGAATATGCACACGTTTGATGTTTACTCGGCAATTTAGTTCATTGGGTTCTTTACCAGCTGTTACAGATCATCTATCAATGGCGTCGCCTCTTGCATCATCAGAATTAGAGAAACATCTTTATTACTTTTGTAGTTAACAAAAGACGAGGGGGGTGTTCTTAGAAATTATGTTTGTTTGTGTTTAACGACCTTTCAATCATAAGGTCATTCCAAGTCAAACAGTTTTTCTTGTTTCGGTTTTTAAAAAAAAAATTTTTTTAGAATCAAATAGTTTTTACAATGTTTATTTTTTGTGAAGATGTTTTTAGAATGTAGAATTTGACTATTCATAATGTGGGAGTGATTCTGTTTTGGTATGCTTCCTTTTTCTTTGTTTAGGTTAGATATTATTTGGGCCATTCTTTTGAAGGGAGTTTTTTGTTTTAATTGTTTGCTTCCTAACAAGATAATTGACATTTCTATGCAGGTTAATTGATATTTGTTTCTTGTCAAATGTTATTTTCTTAATACTGAATTTTTTATTATGTTTGTACAAATTAGTTTCTTTAAGAAACCCTATTATTTGGTAAAATCTATATTTTCAAATAATGTTTTCAAATAATGTTTTTATATTTGTTATTTTGTAATATTTGTAATACTATTTGTTTTGCATTTTATTATTATATGTCTTATTGTTAGTCTTTGATTGAAATGGTTACACTGCGGTTCATCTTCAGGTGTATGTGGGTCAGTTTTGTGTTAATACAGTGTTTTCTCTTCGATCGGTTAAAAGTATCAAAGCCACAGGTTAAGATTTATATTTGTTTTATTTTCTAAAGAAATGACCCTGTCTTCTTGTGATTCCTTTCTTCTAAACACCCTTCTCTAAAAAGAAATAATAAACAGCACTCAAGAGAAGCTGTGGAATTGTATTTAAAAATGTTGACTTTTAAAAGCTTGGCTCAACTTGTTACATGTGGAATTTGATCAAGAGTTTTGTTTTTACATGTTACCCTCGTTGTCGTTGTTGTTGTTGAATGCACAAAAGTTTTGGCTACTGTTCTTTATAAGAATTCAGATCTTGAGTATGTGTAGAATTTTGTTTGACTAAAGAGAAAATGTGATAATTAACAGAGTTGTGGAGTTGGGAGTTTAGGAAAGGAGTTGGACTCGTAAGAATGCTAGTATCTTTATAATGTTAAATATGTTTATATATTTGTATGAACAGGATTCAATCCTAAACTAATTAACCGATCATTACGAATTTTGGAACACAATTGCTAAGTGTAGTGGGTCCAGATATGGGCTATATTTAGTTTAGTTTCATGCAAAGGGGGTAAAAATGTGGTGGAAGCCTTTCGTGAAAATTCAGATTTTTATGATATTTTATCAATAGGTATTAGACATCAATTAATAAATATTCCCCAAATTTTAGTTTTCTTTTTTAGTTTTATAAAGGATTTTTAGGGGAGCATAATATGGGAAAAACCTTACATTTGAAAATTCAAATATATCAGATTTGCATTGAATTTTATGCGTAGTCACTAGACACCAATTAACCAAGATTTTCTGAATTTCAATTTCTTGTTAAGGCCATTTAAGCTTAAAACATTTTCTAATATCAAAATCATCTAATGGATTTCGATCAAAATTAGAATAAGGATTCTAGAAATAAGGTTTAATATCATTATATCTTTATTTTTATTTTCGTAAGGGAACATAAGTGGTGCAAAACTGTTCTGTCCTGCGAATTAATTTTACATTTAACTGAAAGATTACAAAGTGTGTTTCAACAATAAGCCCTACTATCAGATTAATCTCCCCTTGTGTATCGAACATAGGTATAATTAGTGAAAGGATTTTAGATAGGATCCTGCCTAGCATTAAATCTAAATATTTTCATAAATTATGGTTTAGGGACCTACCGCTACTTAGGAACTGAAAATTCATCATGTTTGACATCGACTCGTATCACCCTTCGATTTTTTTTTCTCGACTAAATAAAGCCCTAGATATGGCTAAAAATCAAACGAACATAACAAAACTGGAAATAGGCATTATAAAATTAGCTAAATACTATACGATAATAAACTATGAAAAATAGGGAATTAAACTTTGTTATTATGGGGTCTCTAGACTCAGTGCAGGTCACTGATTTAGTTGGACTTTATATATTGAAAGAAATTAAGAAGAAAATACCGGGTATGTTGGGGAGTTTATACAGGGATTATGCATTATTTTTTGTTAGCTCTAGTGACAGTAATTCAGATAATACGAAAAAAGATTTACATTTTTTGGGGGGAGAATTGGACCTTAAGATAACCATAGATATAAACAATAAAATTGTTAACTTTTGGGACATAACACTTAATTTAAATTATAACACTTTTCGACCCTCCTATAAACCTAATGACACATTATATACTATATTGATAATTCAAACCATCCGCAATCTATGAAAAATGCTCTCGTCTCCAGTATTTCTAAAAGAATATTTAACCTATCCTTTAATGAACGAGTATTCAATAAAAACAAGCAATACTATAATGAAGCATTAGCTAGATCTAGATATAACAAAGAAATAAATTTTGTTTAGAAACGATTCCGATAGAATACTGGAAGGTAATATTAGAAACAGAAAGACATTTCATATTATATCACATAATATGGCTATGGGTAACATTAAATGTAAAGTAAACAGAAACCATTCTAACGATGGGCATATTAGAGAGGTGAAGATAGTAGATAATTCGCATCAGCCTGCATCAGAAAGAAAAATAGGCATCGCAAGTATTTATGGTTTTATCCTCCATACAGTAAGCACATCCTTAACAATATTCTTAGAAAATTCTACCGGATTGTAGAAAATAATTATTCTAGAGATAGCAAGCTAGGAAATATTATTAATAAAAACACAGTAAAATTGTCATTCTCTACATCAATAAACCTAGCCTCAACTGTGATAGCTTCTAACAATACTAAAATAAACCGTAAAATAGTAGATTGAATAGTAACCTAAACCCTGAAGTTGAATCTCAATGAAATTGTAGAAATGTAGATTCATGCCCTCTGGACGGTAAGTGTAAGTGTATAACTTCTAGTATTGTGTATAAATGCCACATTGTAGGGAGAAATAGTACTAGGACATATATAGGATGCATTTTTAAGGATAGGTATAGAAACCATACTTCCTCTTTCAAGTAAACCCTAACCCGAATCCCAAGAAAATTCAAACATCATTAGCTAAGTGTGTTTGCGAATTACGGAAAAATAACGTATAATTTGAATTGAAATAGTCGATAATAGGTAAAAAAAAAAAATAAATCCACCTCTGATAAGGTTAAAAAATGTAATCTGTGCACTCTTAAATATTACCATATAACTTTCAAGGATAATTTAATTAATAAGAAACAAGAAATCCTGCAAAAGTGTTTGCATCAATTTATGTATAATCGCTCACATTTAAGGCCTGACTAACAAGTATACATAGAATAAGGCCATCTGGATAATTAAGTGGATTGGCACATACATTAAATCAATGATTCAGTACATAATTTAAATTAGTAAATACTTTTGACTAAAAAAATATATCATAATTAAGTCATAGACTGGTCCATTCTTAATTGCAGATGTATAGATAGTTAATGTATACTTATAGTAGCTTTAGGGATAGTTAACTTAGTCATTCAAAGTGAATGGACCTTAGTTAAGTAATTAATTTATTGATTCAATTAATTACATTCCATGACGATGGACACCAAAATATAAATAGATTTGGATTATACTTAATGTCAATAGGATTATGTAGTAAAAACTTAGTGGCTGTTTCAGGAGTGGAGTGTTCTTTTTAGATGCAAACCTTGAATCAATAGAAATCTTTTATAAATAAATTTAGTACATGCATAAGTTGGGGGTCTGTCTGTTACTTCCCAGGGTTATTTGGGAGGGGGTGTTTGCCTTATTTGTTAATGCATAAGTTTAGTCATAGAACAATGGCATCTTTAAATAATTGGATTATTTAGCTAAACTGTACAATCCCTTAAGCACTTATATGTGCATAATATTTAGAATACTTGTTACTTATTGTTATGAATTAATTAATTCAGATTATTTTTAGTCGTACTAAAATTGCATAAAGTACAAGATTATAAAATGAATGTGATTTGTTCGGTTGTCGAATGAAGGGTGTTTAATACAATCTTTAAGGTTAATTATTTGAACTCTTTTCACTAGAATCTATGGTTAGGTAAGTACCCTTATATAAACTTTAAATAAGTTTTCACAAACTAGGGTCACTACTAATTAATCTTAATTGAATGCGTATGACTCTTGCTTGTTATTTTTTTAAATATTTTTTCTTATATACTCGTAATATTTTTATAAAGAAGGTCAAATAAATGTGGTTTATAATGTGATTTTTTGGTTGTGGCAAGGGAGATAACTCTCAGGAGCAGCAACGTGATTGCGTCCCTTGAACTTGAGAGTGGACTCATTCTTGAACATATGATTTATATTTTAAATCTGGTTAATTTTATTTTTTTTTTATCCGTTTATTTATTAATATACGTAATGGATAATTGTTGATTAATACACTTTATTGGTTATTGACTGATGGAACATAACACGTAAATAACATTATAGATCCGTATGACGTTAGCAAATAACAACTTGAAAAATAAATTTCAGCGCATTTTTAGGTACCAAACTTTCGTATCTGTAGGTTTGAAATAATCTTATGTCTTATCTAAACTTTTATTATAATAACGTTTTGATATTTAAAAACAATTTTCTTAATACATTATTTTAAGTATTAGATAATCCGACCTGCAAAGTTAGTAAGGTTAAACGTATCTTTTTTACTCTGAATTATAAATCCAATATGGCTGACTATGTTAAAATCCTTGTTTCCTTTTGAGAAACTAGGTTCTATGTAAGATGTATGTAAAAATTTTTGTGTATTTTTTTTTTCACTATTCACCTGACACTGATTAACCCTTATCCTCGAGTGGTCTTTAAGCCTTGATAAGTGGTGACTCTTTAGTAAAACAAAATAATGAAGAAATAGGTTTCCAGAACGCTACTGAAAACTTGCCATCTTCGGCACCCATCATACTTAGCCCCATCTGGTTGAGGAGTTTATAGGTAGCTATCGCCGGCTCTGATGTTAATCGTAACTTCTTATAAATTCATATCGAAAATTGTATAAAAGATGATACTTTAATAGGAATATGACCTTTTTCTGGCACATTCCCACCGATGGGGGTCATCTAACATTAAGTATTTTCTTTACACTTGGCAATAAGAATTATTAAATGGTCCATTATCTGATTGATTGCCGCCTTTTTTATCCATAAAATTGCCACTTTCTTCACCCATTATTCTGAGCTTAGCGGAGAAATCATGACTTGGAATTGAATCAAAAGTGATTTCTAAGTTTTCCTGTCTGTCTTTTGGACGAATCTTGTTTCTTGCCAGGCATTGTCTTCAGTGGTCATAAGCTTTTGAGATAATATTTCGTCTGTATTTTCGATACTTTATTTTCACTGTTTGAACCAAGGCAGCCATCGAGAGTTTCTATGAAACTCAAGACTTACATCCAATCTGTTGTTAAGGTCACCGGAAAAATGCTTCCCGCTCCAGAAAGTACCTGACTCCTGTTGCAATCCTCTACCTATATCAGTCAGATACGTCCTAAGTTGGAGTACTGCTGCCACATCTGAGGAGGTGCCGTTAAGAACACAGTCGTTGTCTAGACAGAGTTCAATATAGACTTTGATATCTAGTGAAGAATGAACTCTTCCGTTCCTTATGGCTCCTTTCTCACAGAAGAGACGTTGCTAGTCTCTCTCTACTCTATCTTTAGTTTCATAAAAGGTGCTCGACTGAGCTCCAATCTCTGGTTCCCCCTTGTAAAACATTCACAACAAGAACACGCTTTGTTATTACAATGAAAAATAACTTTCCTTTCTTCTGTGGGCCTTTGCACGAACACAGCTTCTTCGCATCTGTAAAACACATTGCCATGGAACTGCTTCTCTACAGGCTACAACAATCGCATTCAAATGAAATGTCAACAAATTCCTGTCATATACCATCCCTACAAGTAACCAAACTTGGTTCATTTCATTAACAGCAACGTATTCAAAGAGCAATGTATTCTAGGAATATAAATAATTATCCTACCGTTAGAATTATATTTGGCAACTTTATCCTGCCTTAAATAACCAATAGATGGTTGATATGCCGTAAAACAAACCAAATCACAATTCCATTAGACATCGAGAATCTTATGAGGTTCATACCCTTTCAACTAGCTATCAGTCCTTGACCGGCCTTCGGCCTTGATAAGTGTTGATTCTCTGTAAAAATAAAAAAAATTAAAATTAAAGCAGAAAAAAAGAAATAGGTTAAATTGAACCCAATGCTTACTAATGTCAGTATTAATATATATATATGTATGTATTTATGTGTGTGTATATATATATATATATATATATATATATATTATTACTATATATACAGTATTTCAAAACATGTATTATTGATTTAAATTAAAGTAACCCGTTTTGATGGTAATATAGTTGTGATAAATGAAAGAATTATGCATTCACTGATTTAGATAAGAGATTATATCAATTTAAATTCAGTTTATACAGATCAAAATGATTCCCGAAGGGATCGAGTTTCAATTACAAAAAAAAAAACAAGCTCAACTCTCTCTCTCTCTCTCTCTCTCTCTCTCTCTCTCTCTCTCTCTCTCTCTCTCTCTCTCTCTCTCTCTCTCTCTCTCTCTCTTTCTCTCTCTCACACACATTCACTCACTCAAAAAAAATTATATTTATTTGCACCATGCTTAAATTGTTTTTGTAACCATTGTTAAACCCTCTTTTTGGTGTGATGGAAGAATGAACTTTTGATTCTACTTATTTCTCCATCTGGCAAACTTTTTTTGTCTTTGCATTTCGGTTCTCAAGATAAGTTTGTTTTTATAGTAAACTATCTAGACTTTTTGTTTACTATGCAGATCTTTTTACACAATTGTAAACCAGCTTGGTTTGAGTATAAAATGATATAATAATAATTTTTAATGTAAAACGCATTCATGTCTTTATAATTTTATATTTTATGACGTGTAGGAAGACATTTTTTTGTTGTTTTAGAGAATTTTTTTATCATATGTGATTCTCCACACTGCATGACATGAATTACTCTGAAATTTACGCCATAAATAAATATTTGCAGATATTAAAAACTTCAAACAAAAATCTTTTTACCAAAAAACTGGATTTAAGGGTTAAAATGTGGTGACAGGTTTCGGGTGTAAAAGAGGCGTTGTCGCGTGTACGTGATTTGTTAAAGATCACATTAGAGCAGTAACGGAAAACCATGGCGTTATCAGATATTGTCTTTGCGAATTTGCTACGTTCTGCCTTCTCAGCCAGTCTCGGCAAATATGCCACAATCTCTTATGAATAGAAGTTAAATGGCGAAGGTCATTGTTCCTATTTACTTGCCACACCACGACGCAGAGTTAGACACAAGTCGGTTTTTGTTTAATGTGGGGGAAAATCCAGTTCCCTAAAAAGGGGAACTTTAGATTGGGACAAAAATTAAAATTGTCTCAGTTTAGGACTTCTCCTTCAACAGAGAAGACGAAGTGCAGCATCAAAACAGATACTACACTTTGCTTCTAGCCAAAAGGCCAGTAGCCATTGTTACGAGGACGAGTTTCGTTGGCAAATTTTGTGGCAGGAACTAACCCACTGTTTTTTTAAGACGGCTCTTCATGTTGATTATTTTTTAAATTTATTTACTATTAGTTATTATAATTTCTCTCACGCTATTGTTCTCTCTTGATATCTTTCCTTCTCGATCTTTTTCTCTTTCTTTTTTCTCTTTTTTCTTTTTTTCTCTTTTTCTTTCTTTCTCTTTTTCTTTCTTTCTCTCGTTTTCTGTCTTTCTCGTTTTCTGTCTTTCTCGTTTTCTCTCTTTCTCGTTTTCTCTCTTTCTCGTTTTCTCTCTTTCTCGTTTTCTCTCTTTCTCGTTTTCTCTCTTTCTCGTTTTCTCTCTTTCTCGTTTTCTCTTTTTTCGTTTTCTCTCTTTCTCGTTTTCTCTCTTTCTCGTTTTCTCTCTTTCTCGTTTTCTCTCTTTCTCGTTTTCTCTCTTGTTTTCTCTCTTTCTCGTTTTCTCTCTTTCTCGTTTTCTCTCTTTCTCGTGTTCTCTCTTTCTCGTGTTCTCTCTTTCTCGTGTTCTCTCTTTCTCGTGTTCTCTCTTTCTCGTGTTCTCTCTTTCTCGTGTTCTCTCTTTCTCGTGTTCTCTCTTTCTCGTGTTCTCTCTTTCTCGTTTTCTCTCTTTCTCGTTTTCTCTCTTTCTCGTTTTCTCTCTTTCTCGTTTTCTCTCTTTCTCGTTTTCTCTTTTTCTCTCTTTCTCTTTTTCTCTCTTTCTCGTTTTCTCTCTTTCTCGTTTTCTCTCTTTCTCGTTTTCTCTCTCTTTCCCTTTTTTTCTCTTTCTTTTTTTCTCTTTTTTCCTTTCACCCTCTCTCTCGGGCAAGATGTTCACCACAACACCACGCCAAAATAAATATTTCACATTTTCTTTTTTCATTTTTTAACCTACCTTATTTCCAAATAACTCAAGCTCTATTGGTAAGGCCCCAATTTGGGAGGTTTTGGGGAGTCTGGAGTCGCTCCTTAGTTGCCATTACTTTCAGATTAATTCTGACTTGGCATGGTAGTACCTGTCAGAGTCCAATCTATGAGTCAAATAGAATCTATTGTTTACAGACTATTTTGGTCATAAAATATTCATCTACAAAACAAATTATAGGCATATACAAAACATGCATTTACATCATAAATATTTTAAGTTATTAAGAACTTGAAGTCTAATAGATTTGACCAAAATGACTGGACTTTGATTTAATTACCCGAAAAGGGTAGATATGCCCTAAAACAAAATAATAAAACCAAATCGTTGGTTAGCTTCACCATATGACACCTTAGAGATTTAAAGATTGAAATTAAATTGAGTTGCTGCTAAGATTTCTGCTACGCTAGACATGATGTGAGGTTATTTTACAATATAAAATCAGCAAAAAACGATCAATTTCTACAATATCCTAATATGGATTCTGTAAAACGAGCATTTGAAATCACATGGGATGAACCGGCTTTAAACGAAAGTTAAGTGGATGCGAGGTTATTTTACTATATAAAATCAGCAACCGGCTTTGAACGAAAGTTAAGTGGATCGTGATTGTGTTATATTTCTGATTGAATTCGGGATGCGCACTGACCCTTTTAGTTTGTTTTGAATCTAATTCAGTTTGCCATTAAAGATGCTATTTAAATGAAATTGTTAAGTGCTCGACATGAACTTTTGTTTGTAGGATCATCATCATGATCGTTGAGTCTAACGTCTGTTTTACATGTTGGCATGTGTTGGATAGTATAGGGAGATGTGTGCAGAACAAGAGAATTCGTTTGTTGATCAAAAATGGATGAGCATTCTTGGGTTGATAAATGTACAATAGTTGAGATAGCACGGTCAAATGGCAGGGGATGGCCAAGGAAAACATGGGAGGAAGTGATAAGGATTGATTTGAGAGAAAGAGGAATAAATAAAAACTTAGCCAGAGATAGGTTAGTCTGGAAATCAAATTCTAAAAGCCATGCAACACATGCCAGCATGTAAAATAGACGTTAAACCGAATATTATGATGACAGAATTTATGCGAGTGCTTGGTTTAGTAGATGTAGAACAGTTGGGGTAGCAGGGTGTGTTGGCAGGGAAGACCAAAGAGGAAGTGATAATTCGATTCATTTCAATAAATTTGGCAAAAAATAAAAAAAGCTTGCTTGAATTGTCATTTCGGGAAAGGGGTGTGGGCAGAAATTTACACAGAATAGAATACATTGGCCTAGAACCTGTCCAATTTCGTCTTGAATTGTCGTGTCGTTAGCGTATTTAATACATCTTCTGAAAGTCCATTCCATGAATATTTTATCATGATCTGTGATCCTCCACACTGCATGAAACGAATTATTCTGATATTTACACCATGAATCAATATTTGAAGATATTAAGAACTTAAAATAAAAAATTTTTCATCCCCCCCCCTCCCCAAAAAATAAAACAGGAATTGATTTGAGAGAAAGAGGGATAAATAAAGACCTTTCTAGAGATAGGCTAGTTTGGAGGTCAATTTCTAAAAGCCGTCCAACACATGCCAGCATATAAAACAGACGGTAAACCGAATATGATAATGATGATTGTTCTTTGATTCATTTTAAACTTCTTTTTTTTGAGTCATCCAAAAGGTCTCTAGTATTTCAACTTCAGCCATAATAAAACAAAGACATTAAACTTTTCTTTTTAACTCTTGTTTTTCTTCATTCAATCATCGTCACTTAATCTAGTTAACCTCTATTATTCATCTTTCTTTTCTTGTACTACTGTAACATTGTGTTGGGAAATCTTCGATCTCCGCAGTAAGAGAAACAACTGTTTATCGTGTTAACACTTAAGTAGATGCTCAGTGGATAGTGACGTCTCTCAGCAGTGGTGACCGTAGCTGTCATCGCTGTGGTGTTTTAACAACAGAAATGGAGTCGTTCGATTTCTTCTTCTCTAGTTGTGATAACAGCAGCCGTCTTTCTCTCTTCCCTGGTAGCTGTAATAATGGATAAACAAAAGGAAAAAAACACCAACAAGATAGTTTCTGAATGGCACATGTTTGCTTTATTCTTTTACAGCATTACGTTAACTCCCCCTTGAACGCTTCCCAAAGAGCAAACTAAGACAGAGCTTCAAAAGCCTCCAGACATTCACCTCACAGGCCAAAAACGTCCGATCTTTGTTCTTCGCCACGTCATTTTGGACTTCCTAATCATGGACAGGAAGTTCAAAATGAAGATGGTTGTTGAGTCTGAAGGTAGTCGTAAACAGCAGAAACAGACTTATTTTTTGGTTGTGATGATAGCAGCAGCCGTCTTCTTCTCTTCCCTGGTAGATGTAATAATGGTTCTTTTTCTCTTTTTGATCAGCTCTTTTTTTTTATTAACGTGTAGGTTGAGGGCATCATCCACACTGGTGGGCCCCTATATCTGAAGGTCGTTACCCTATATGCCACCAAGAGACCCGGTGGATGGGAGATAGTTGCTCCACACCACAGGATAACAATTAAAAAAAAATGGCAACATTCTTGCTCAATGGCGACATGCTCTTTAATGTTTCGAAATTTTTTAGATGAGGATTGATAATTTGTATCATTCGAACTACTGTTCTCATCTGGGATGTTATTCTAACAATGTTTTGGCCGCTCTAACCTTCAACAGTCTTTTAGGGACTTAAAGGTTCAATCCTCAGTGCGGGCGATACTGAGAATACAATTACAAATTACTTAAGACTTCTATCCCGTTAGGGTACGGTTTGAAATTCCATACAGATTCCCGAATTTGACCGGACGAACCTGAAGAAGGTCAGAGGTTACAAACGTGAGAATAATATCCAAGATGAGAACAGTAGTCTGAATAATATAAATTATAAATTCTCATCTAAAAAATTCATTAACCAATTGTGTGTCATTAAATTTAAAAATTTAGTTGGGGCAGGGGGAGCAGTGATTGGTGCAATGGATACGGTTATGGTCTATGAAATCTGCTATGCTAATATCAAATCATATTTGATGTATTGTGTTGCAGAACAAGAGCAAGCTACTCGCATGGATTAAATAAAGGGTTCTGTTCAAAATTCCGTACAGATTCCAAAGTTTGATAAGACGCACCTGAAGAAGGTCGGAGGTTACATCAGCCGAAACGTTGTGAGAATAACATCCAAGATGAGAACAGTAGTCCGAATAATCCAAATAATTCGAACACGCTATTTAATGTTTTATTCTTTTACAGCACTGTAAAGTTAGGTATTCCTATTGCCCCCTCCCGGAAGTGACAAACAAAGATAGAGCTCTGAAATTATTAGTACGCCAATGAGAAATTTTTCTTCTTTGCCACGTCTCTTTTTGGACTTCCTGTTTGTGACGTTATACCTTGACACGTAGTCTCAACTTTAATTATTAGCTTCTAATGGAATTTTCCATTTCTTCTGCTTATGTGGAAATTAAAGAACACACAGAATGCCAGATCTCAGTATATTCACCTTCTTTTTTTTTTTTGGTGCCGAGTTATTTTCTTTTTTCTTCTCTTCACCAACATTCTTAGTAGCAGCAGCAGTTGTACTCGCCCCAATTCAACTAAGTGGCATCCCAAAACAAAATAATGTTGCCGACGACAGTCCAAACACACACAAATGACATTAGTGGCATGCGTCCCGAAAAGATCTTTACCGCGAGCAAAAATATCACTCTTTTTATTCAACTCTTTTGAACTGCAGAAACGCCTATTTTGTATAATCACGACTGTTGCCTCGAAATCGGACAGTTTCAGGTTCGCTTCCGCGCGCAGGTATTGTTTGTTGCAGTGGGCGCATGCTAGTTGTGACCGCTTATCCTTTGGTCTCTCCGCACTGTCACCACTAGGAAAATACCATATTTAGCACTATTTTTGTACACATAGTCCAATACCGCTACACTATCTTCCCCTCTCCAAACTCTTAGATAATGAGGGCCGTGTTCGATGGAAAGGTTTGATTGATACCTTAATGGTCAGAAGTCACCCCAGCGGAACGCGATAAAACCATGTGATTTCCGGCTGAGGATTTTCTGTTAGCTGGCTAGATTTCAAGGAGGAAAGACATGTCCGGGGTGCTTTCCCCAATGGGGAACAGCACATACAGTGTGGCTGTCTGTCTGTCTGTCTTTCTTTCTCTCACGTGTATACATGTTGTTTCTCTGATATTTTCTGAGATTGTCTTTTTAAATAAACCTTTTATATAAACATCGCGGTCAGAGTGAGTTGGTTAGCAGATGAAGAGAACCTGGGTTCACGATGACGACATGGTTGTATAACAGTTTATACACCCATCGGTAAGTATTAGAGCAACACAAAGAAATAGTTTAGTGATCACGTTTTTTAAGACATTTTTTGTGTTATGTTTTGAAATTTTTTAGATGAGGATTGATACTTTGGATTATTCAGATTACTGTTCTCATCTTGGATGTTATTCTCACAACGTTTCGGCTGAGGTAACCTCCAACCTTCTTCAGGTGCATCTTGTCGAAGTAATAAGTAGTAACACTACACATCTAAAAAAAGAATAGAGTAAAGGCTCCCAAAATTCATACTAGAATTGTCCACATATACTCGTGGCGCAACGGATAAAGTGCTAAGTATTAATCAGTTCTAAGTGATAGTCTTCTGGAGATTAAGAATTACTTAAGGCGTCTACCCTCTGGATGGTTCTGAAATTGCAGACAGGTTCCTGAGTTTGACATAAAAGATGCACCTGAAGAAGGTCGGAGGTTACATTGGCCGAAACTTTGTGAAAATAACATCCAAGATAAGAAAAGTCGTCCAAATAATCCAAATTATTGTCATATGTTCTGGTGTAACACTATCTTACAAGGTCATTTAACAAAATCTGAGCCAAAAATTGCTTTGAAAAATTCTATTTTGGTGTTGATATTTGCCTATCAGATTATTAGGTTGAATACAAAATCATATTTTCATGGTGTGAATTGTGAAGAAACAGTTATTTTTTGGCACCAAAAACCTAAATCTTTGTAAATGTCTCTTTATTTTATCTCTCAATTCACTTTTTGTTTTCGTTCTCGTAGGTGGATACAGTAAAATGTCTGACTTGGATTATTACTGGGAATTTTCGAATGGTATCCGTTTGCAGACTGCGCGACCTATTGTGGAAATGTCTTTCAACGCACCTGGCTATGCTTTTGTCATTGTCACTGCTTACAATATGGGTAAGTAAATCAGAAATCTTTTCTTTTTATGTGAATATATTTAATCAAAATCCTAATGCAAAAAAACAATTTCTTTTACGATTCGCTGCCAGTATTGATGTTAAGTAGGGGTGTTTACTTGACAACTCTGTACTTCGTAGAGCTCCCAAACAAAATAAAAGTACTAAAATTTACACATCTATTACGGTTGACAAATATAAAAAAATATGTCAACACATTATATATAACACATATGGGTAATAATTTTAGCAAACTGTTGCCAGCCCTGACATAGCGAGCTATCCTTCTTACTATCAGGAGGAGAGTATATAAAATCTATGTTAAGAGTATGATGCTGCATGGAGGTGAGTGATGGGACCCCAGTTGCCCGTGGGTAGGAGCAAAGTGTAGTATATTTGTCTTTTTCTCTCCTCGGTCAGGTAAGTAGAACTCTTTCTGAACTGAAGCAATTTAAATATTTGGCCGAATCCAGAGTGCCCCTATTGTAGGAGTTGGATTTTTCCCACATTAAAAACCGACATTGTCTAAATCTACCCTCGTGGGGAGGCAAGTAAATAGGAACAGAGCAATGATCAGATGGATATGCAATGTTTGGTCTGATCAATCTGATACTCTGTATACCAAAGCTTGATGAGCTCCTGACGATCAGTTGACCACGTTGAGAGGTTCAACTCTTGGATAAGAAAATGCAGAGACCTTGAGGTGAAGGGCCGGAGTATAAGTTGAACGACCAAAAAAACTTGGATGCAAACCATCAACAAGGATCTTAAACAATGGAATTTGGACAGAATTATGTTTACATAAAATGTTTAAGAACTATTCTTAGAGTAACTTTGCAGGATAGACAAAGAAATGCAGATATCAAAAAGAGACTGAATATTAACAGATCCATCAACAACATTATTTGGGGGAAAAAAAAAAGAAAAAAGATTCACGTAGTTCGAACAGATTTACTAGCTCCCAGCTAGGAAAAGAAATCATATCAAGATTACATTGATGAAAGATCAAGGGGGCCGCACAGATAAGAGTTGAAACTGGTATGTTGCTCTTGAGACCGTGATACGTGGTTGAATTTTGTTCTCGAGTATGTTGTGAAGCTCTCTAGAATTTTTGAGACAAAGATTGATAATTTGTATCATTTGGATGTGATTCACACATAATTGTCAGTCACTATAATCTCCAATCTTCTTCAGGTGTAAAACTTGGAAATCTGTACGGATGGAAAACTTTATTTTATATACGGAAGTAGCTTGTTCTCGTTCCATCAGCCCTGACCGAATAGAAATCTTAAGTAATTTGTAATTGTATTCTTAGTATCATGCATACTGAGGATTGAACCTTCGACTGAAACATGTTCTCAATGTGTAGGCATGCTAAGTTTGTAGCAATAAAACTTTTTATTATAAATATATATGTGTTAGGTATGTGCATTTGTTTATATATTTGTATGTGTAGAATTCACTCCTGAACAAAATAACCGATCATTATGAATTTTAGAACACAGCTGCTAAGCATAAGGGTGGGTAATGTGGGATATATTTAGTTTAATTTAGTTTTGTAAAAAGGGGGGCTGGAAGCTAATCATCAAAATTCAGATACTTCCGATTTTTGTAAAAATTCAACAATAGGTATTAGACATCAATTAATAAATAGTCCCCAAATTTCAATTTCTTTGGAGTATTTTAAGGGTTTTTTATAGGCATAGTCTGGGCACAACCTCCCATTTGAAAATTAAAAAATGTTAGATTTGCATTGAATTTGATCCGTAGTCATTAGACACCAAATAAGCAAAATTCTCTGAATTTCAATTTTTTCTTGAGACCCCTAAGCTTAAACTTTAAATTTGAGATATTTTGAAGAATCAAAATCTTGTAATAGATTCTGATGAAAATTAGAATAAGTATTCTAGACATAAGGTTTAGTATCATTATGTCTTGATTTTAATCTTTGTAAGAGGCCATGTAAGTGGTGCAAAACTGTTCTGTTGGGGAATTTAATTTTACTCACCTTGCGGCGAGTATTCTAAATAGAGATACTGGGTGGGTGTATTATTGGTTTGACTATTGTGTTAACTCAAATATTAAAATAGGGTGCCACCTGTGTGAGGGATGATTCAGTACAGTTAATACTTCTTTGTAACTCTCTGCAGTCAACATGTATTAACTGCCATTACTAACCAGCAGAGAGTTACCACTGTCGACCAAGGGAAGAGTCTATCAGGAATGTGTATGCAGTGTGATGATGTATGGAAGTGAAACTTGGACAGAAAGAAATATGATAATGATACGATGGATGTGTAATGTGAGTCTTAATGAGTCCTAGTTCTGATGACCTCAGAGAAAGATTAAATCTGGACAGTTTAGGGAGACGTGTGCAGAAGCAGTGATGGGACGATTTCAATATTTTTCCCAAATCCGATACACCTACCGATTCTGTTCTTAATTCCCGATTCTGATACAATTACCGGTTCTGATTCTAAAATTGGCTAATCGCTTAAAAAAGTAGAAATTCATTTTTTTTTTGGGGGGGGTAGCAGAGAGTTCTCATCTACTTTTAAATGTAAATATAATCTTTTTAATTTGAAAAAAAGAAAAATGTTAGGTATTGCATCCAAGATTTTGATCAACTCATTGTGAGATTTTTATCTATATTTTTCACTTGTGCCATTTTCTCTATTTATCCACTCGTGCCATTTTCCGGTGCCATTTTTACCTAAATTCGTTATTATGATCTATAGATTTTAGTTTAAAATCAATAAATATTTATCATTTTATCATTAGTACCAGCAGTAGAAAATTAAATTTTATACAACAAAAAAAAAATTTTTTAAGCGTTTTGGGAATCGGAAATTAGACTCAAATTTTTCCGATACCCTTAAACAGTTCCGAGTTTTCCGATTCTGATCCATCGTCCCAACACTATGCAGAAGAGTAGACTTTGATGGTATGGCCACGTTGAAAGAATAGATGAGTTTTTGGGTTAGTAGATGTAGAACAGTTGAGGTAGCAGGTTCAGTTCACAGAGGAAGGGCAATGAAAACATTGGAGGGAGTGATAAAAATTGACCTGAGGGATAAATAAAGACTTGGTCAGAGGTAGGTTAGTTTAGAAGTCAATTTCTTAAAGCCGTCCAATGCATGCCAGCATATAAAACAAACGTTAAACCGAATATGATGATTATGATTGTTGTAGCCTTGAAGGGCCGGTAATAATCAAGACCCAGTGCTATAATAAACAAAAGTATGTTACAGATAGTATGCGTGCGATTCTGTGACCATAACTGCCACAACTCTTAGTCGTAACTGTATTGTGTCTGGGTAAGTCCATTCATTCCTCAACTTACAACATAACAATGATGATGAATGTATCTTAATTGCATTTCGTAATTAAATATTTCTAATTATACATTTGAGTTCTTCTTTTGATTACTTGTATTGTGGCCGTGTTGCTACACACAATAAACAAAGCGATAAATGAGGTTATGAAAAAACAAAACCTCTGAATGAAGATAGACGTCAGCGATGGGAGATAATGCTGATGGCTGGGTGCGTGTATGTGGGTTAAAGGATCATCGGTGTCTGCAGAAGGTGTTGAAATGTCTTTAAGGTTTGAATATGTCTGCCCCCAATGAGTGAAGCGGGTGTTTGGGTTTGTGTGGTGGTAATGGCAGAGAGGAAGATAAGGGTTTCAATGCTTGACCGCTACCAAAATCAATTCTATCCAGCTGCTGTTTTCATTAGGGGGTCTTTTACGCGGCCGGCGGTGGCGTGTAATGGCTTATTCTCGATTCCTGTCTCACATTTTACACCTTCTATGCTTCTCCCTTCCCTAACAGACCTTTTTAATTATCTCCTTCGTTTCAATTGTGATGGTTCACCATTTCATCTTGCAAGGTGCCAAAACTTGGTATATCTTCATCATTTTAGCATTTTTTTTAATTCACTCACGTATGTGCTTTGTTTTTTTTTTGCTATATTATTATATCTCTCTTTCCCCATCACCCTCTCTTTATCTCTCTCCCCGTCACCTTCTCTCTCTCTCTCTTTCTCTCTCTCTCTCTCTCTCCCCGTCACCCTCTCTCTCTCCCCGTCACCCTCTCTCTCTCCCCGTCACCCTCTCTCTCTCCCCGTCACCCTCTCTCTCTCCCCGTCACCCTCTCTCTCTCCCCGTCACTCTCTCTATCTCTCTCCCCGTCACTCTCTCTATCTCTCTCCCCGTCACTCTCTCTATCTCTCTCCCCGTCACTCTCTCTATCTCTCTCCCCGTCACTCTCTCTATCTCTCTCCCCGTCACTCTCTCTATCTCTCTCCCCGTCACTCTCTCTCTCTATCTCTCTCCCCGTCACTCTCTCTCTATCTCTCTCCCCGTCACTCTCTCTCTATCTCTCTCCCCGTCACTCTCTCTCTATCTCTCTCCCCGTCACTCTCTCTCTATCTCTATCTCTCTCCCCGTCACTCTCTCTCTATCTCTATCTCTCTCCCCGTCACTCTCTCTCTATCTCTATCTCTCTCCCCGTCACTCTCTCTCTATCTCTATCTCTCTCCCCGTCACTCTCTCTCTATCTCTATCTCTCTCCCCGTCACTCTCTCTCTATCTCTATCTCTCTCCCCGTCACTCTCTCTCTATCTCTATCTCTCTCCCCGTCACTCTCTCTCTATCTCTATCTCTCTCCCCGTCACTCTCTCTCTATCTCTATCTCTCTCCCCGTCACTCTCTCTCTATCTCTATCTCTCTCCCCGTCACTCTCTCTATCTCTATCTCTCTCCCCGTCACTATCTCCCCGTCACTCTCTCTATCTCTATCTCTCTCCCCGTCACTCTCTCTATCTCTCTCCCCGACACTCTCTCTATCTCTATCTCTCTCCCCGACACACTCTCTATCTCTATCTCTCTCCCCGACACTCTCTCTATCTCTATCTCTCTCCCCGTCACTCTCTCTATCTCTATCTCTCTCCCCGTCACTCTCTCTATCTCTATCTCTCTCCCCGTCACTCTCTCTATCTCTATCTCTCTCCCCGTCACTCTCTCCCTCTCTCTCTTTCCGTCACTCTCTCTCTCTCTCTCTCTTTCCGTCACTCTCTCTCTCTCTTTCCGTCACTCTCTCTCTCTCTTTCCGTCACTCTCTCTCTCTCTTTCCGTCACTCTCTCTCTCTCTTCCCGTCACTCTCTCTCTCCCCGTAACTCTCTCTCTCTATCTCTCTCTTTACTATTTAAGGCTTAGAATAAAATGTTTTTTTAAAAATTATCCTTTTGTGTACAAATAATTAACAATTAGTAAATAAAACAAAAGAATGTTTTAATAATACTAAACCGGTTTTTATTAGTGGTTAAAAAAATACAAAAGAACAGTAAGATCAACAACCACCGTTAAAACATGTATTAAACAAAAATATATAAATAAATAAATATGCTAGATTACTCTTGTCGCATCGAGGTTTTACCTGGAATACCAAGAAAATACAATCTATGCTTCACTTCTGATGATCGGATAATACCATGAAACTGCAGTGATGTGTTAAAGTACACAATAGATATATACACAATGGAAGAATACCGGTTCCAAGTTGGGTAAAACTAATTTCCAGAACAGTTTTGCACCACTTTCATGTCCCCTTACAAAGATTGAAATCAAGATATAATGATACAAAACCTTATATCTAGAATCCTTATTCCAATTTTGATCAAAATCCATTACATAATTTTGATTCTAGAAAATGTCTAAAATTTAAGGCTTAAGGAGTCTTCAGAAGAAATTGAAATTCAGGGAATCTTGCTTAATGACTATGTCTAATGACTGTAGATCAAATTCAATGACAATCTGAAATATTTGAATTTTTAAATAGAAGGGTATGCCCATATTATGCACCCTAAAAATCCTTTAAAATACTCCAAAGAAACTGAAATGTGGGGAATGTTTATTGATTGGCATACCTATCATTAAAATTTCACAAAAATCTGTGATGTCTGAATTTTCACAAAGGTTTTCCACCCCTGTCCCCCTCCGCAAAATTAAACTAAATATAGTCCACATTACGACCTCTTACGCCTAGTAGCTGTGTTCCAAAATTCATAATGATCGATTAATTAGTTTAGGGGTTAAATCGTCTACATACAAATATATAAACATAGCTAACTTATATATATATATAGAGAGAGAGAGATTATATATATATATATATATATGCTAACTTTATAAAAATAGAGATTTTATGATATATGTATGCATTAGGTTGACTTTCAACATTAATAAGATATAGTGACTTTGGTATCATTGTACATATTTACTTGCCTCCCCACAAGGGCAGAGTTAAGCACAAGGTCGGTTTTTAAATGTGGCAAAATCCAGCCCCCCCCCCCTTCAAAAAAAAAGAGACACTCTGGATTGGAACAAAAATAAAAATAGCCTCTAAAAGGGCTTCTTCACTGACCGAGAACAGAAAAGACTAATTGCGGTATCCGAACAGATACTACACTTTGTTCTTACGGTCTATATTGATGGATAGGAGCGAATTCATTTTAATTCAATTTAAATACGTCAACATGTGTGAGCATACTAAAACTTCGAAAATAAATCTTTATACATTAATAAAATATTGGTGCCTTGCCCCTTATGTTCATATCTGGGATTTCACTGCATCTACTAATGCCGATTCCAAAAAGAAATAGAAAAAAAACGAAAAAAATAATGTTTAGTAATAGACTTTTTCTTAGTTTTTCCTCCAGTCAAGGTAGTTGAGCTCTTTTGTTGTTCTTTTTCAGAGTGCTATGAAGAGTTGATGATCAAACGAGCCAATCTGCTCAGTAATTCAAACTGGGTTAGGTTTGTCCGTGAAACCCTCGGTTTCCAACTTAGGGCTTAATTGTATTGTATATTAGTAAATACTAGCAGGGCCCGTGAAAATTCGACAGTTGTATCTTTGTAGAAGTTTGTGATATATTTTCATTTAATGGATGCCCTGCGTGCATGCAGACCCCACAATATTATTGTAACACTTCTGTTCGAGCTGAAACATATTTATCTAAGTAGTTTCAGAATATATCCGGTTATGGGGATCTATCTCCAAAACCCTTGTAGGAGTCAGACATATTTCCATTCTATGGACATCCGGCACGAACGGAGACCCCACAATATTATTGTAATATCTTTGGACAGACCAGATACTACACCTTGATACTAGTCTGAAAGTCAAGAAAGTGTATTTAAGTTCGAATTTCGCGTTCGACACAACATCGACATCAGATAACAATTTTAAATTACTTATTTTGCATTGCATCTTTGGTGATTGGGTGATCCCATCTTTTTTTTTTTAAGGGGTGTAAGGTGATAAATTTACGTACGAACACGAAACTGCCTTAGCATATTATTATTTGAACTAGTGGGACCCCGTGAAAATTCCATGGCGCTTTTTACATCAATTTGTATAATTTACTATTAAAAATATTCCTTTTGAAATAATAAATGTCTGTCAGAGTTAATACTATTAGGAAGAAATGACTCTTTCTTCTTCCGTAATTCTACATTGTTTATCAGATCAATATTTTTTAAATAAATGAAACAAATATCTCTTTTTTTTTTATTCATTTATTTAAAAATGTAGCAATTTAATTCTTTTAAAAACAATAAATGTTCTGTCGTCTTACCGTAAAAATAATTGTGCTGTTTTAGTCAACAGGATGATAGAATTCGATTTTGGAACAATTCATTTTAAAATTGGAAAAATCGGTATTTTTTACCTTAGCGACATCAGATTAATCACCACTCACCATCTTTACTGATCGACTATCACATTTTCTTAAATGTGTGTGGAGGGTGATTACGTACGTATGAACATGAAATGCCTTAGTGTATAGATTATACATTTACTTTTGTAATAAAGAACTCTGTTGGATTTTTTTCACCAAACACCCAGAAATTACTATATATATATATATATATATACACACACACACATTTTGTTATTGCGTTCCTGTTTGATTTACTTTGCTTGATTGTTTTATCTTTTAGTAAACAGCACCAGTTTTAAGAAATACTTGCGTATCACCCTGAAAGACGATAAGCACCAATGGCTGAACCATCGCCTCCCTGTTCCCATTCAAGAAAGCCTCACCCTTGAGATTATGGTAAGTAATTTGCTTCCAAAACTACACCTTTTGAGATAAGATATCCCACCTTTTCCCACCTTTTTTTGTCTCTGTTGATTTATTTAGCTATTAATAGAGCTACCTAACATTGATTGGATACAAAATATGATATAACATTGATTAGATACAAAATATAATATAACATTGATTGGATACAAAATATAATATAACATTGATTAGATACAAAATATAATATAACATTGATTAGATACAAAATATAATATAACATTGATTAGATATAAAATATAATATAACATTGATTAGATACAAAATATAATATAACATTGATTAGATACAAAATATAATATAACATTGATTAGATAAAAAATATAATATAACATTGATGTGATACAAAATATATAACATTGATTAGATACAAAATATAATATAACATTGATTGGATACAACATATAATATAATATTGATGTGATACAAAATATAATATAATATTGATGTGATACAAAATATAATATAATATTGATGTGATACAAAATATAATATAATATTGATGTGATACAAAATATAATATAATATTGATGGGATACAAAATATAATATAATATTGATGGGATACAAAATATAACATTGATTGGATACAAATAATGATATAACATTGATTGGATACTAAATATAACATTGATTGGATACAAAATATGATATAACATTGATTGGATACAAAATATAACATTGATGGGATACAAAATATGATATAACATTGATGGGATACAAAATATAATATAACATTGATTAGATACAAAATATAATATAACATTGATTGGATACAAAATATAATATAACATTGATTGGATACAAAATATAATATAACATTGATTAGATACAAAATATGATATAACATTGATTAGATACAAAATATGATATAACATTGATTAGATACAAAATATAATATAACATTGATTAGATGCAAAATATAATATAACATTGATTAGATACAAAATATAATATAACATTGATTAGATACAAAATATAATACAACATTGATGTGATACAAAATATAATACAACATTGATGTGATACAAAATATAATATAACATCGATTGGATACAAAATATGATATAACATCGATTGGATACAAAATATGATATAACATTGATGGGATACAAAATATGATATAACATTGATTGGATACAAAATATGATATAACATTGATTGGATACAAAATATGATATAACATTGATGGGATACAAAATATGATATAACATTGATTAGATACAAAATATGATATAACATTGATGTGATACAAAATATAATATAACATCGATTGGATACAAAATATGATATCACATCGAAGGGATACAAAATATAATATAACATTGATTGGATGCAAAATAAATTATAACATTGATTGGATACAAAATATGATATAACATTGATGGGATACAAAATATAATATAACATTGATTAGATACAAAATATAATATAACATTGATTAGATATAAAATATAATATAACATTGATTAGATACAAAATATAATATAACATTGATTAGATACAAAATATAATATAACATTGATTAGATACAAAATATAATATAACATTGATTAGATACAAAATATAATATAACATTGATTAGATACAAAATATAATATAACATTGATTAGATACAAAATATAATATAACATTGATTAGATACAAAATATAATATAACATTGATTAGATACAAAATATAATATAACATTGATTAGATACAAAATATAATATAACATTGATGGGATACAAAATATGATATAACATTGATGGGATACAAAATATGATATAACATTGATGGGATACAAAATATGATATAACATTGATGGGATACAAAATATGATATAACATTGATGGGATACAAAATATGATATAACATTGATGGGATACAAAATATAATATAACATTGATTAGATACAAAATATAATATAACATTGATTGGATACAAAATATAATATAACATTGATTGGATACAAAATATAATATAACATTGATTGGATACAAAATATAATATAACATTGATTAGATACAAAATATAATATAACATTGATTAGATATAAAATATGATATAACATTGATTGGATACAAAATATGATATAACATTGATTGGATACAAAATATAATATAACATTGATGGGATACAAAATATAATACAACATTGATGGGATACAAAATATTATATAACATTGATTAGATACAAAATATGATATAACATTGATTAGATACAAAATATGATATAACATTGATTAGATACAAAATATGATATAACATTGATTAGATACAAAATATGATATAACATTGATTAGATACAAAATATAATATAACATTGATTAGATACAAAATATAATATAACATTGATTAGATACAAAATATAATATAACATTGATTAGATACAAAATATAATACAACATTGATGTGATACAAAATATAATACAACATTGATGTGATACAAAATATAATATAACATCGATTGGATACAAAATATAATATAACATTGATGGGATACAAAATATGATATAACATTGATTGGATACAAAATATGATATAACATTGATGGGATACAAAATATGATATAACATTGATGGGATACAAAATATGATATAACATTGATGGGATACAAAATATGATATAACATTGATGTGATACAAAATATAATATAACATTGATGGGATACAAAATATGATATAACATTGATGGGATACAAAATATAATATAACATTGATTGGATACAAAATAAATTATAACATTGATTGGATACAAAATATGATATAACATTGATGGGATACGAAATATGATATAACATTGATGGGATACAAAATATGATATAACATTGATGTGATACAAAATATGATATAACATCGATTGGATACAAAATATGATATAACATTGATGGGATACAAAATATAATATAACATTGATTGGATACAAAATAAATTATAACATTGATTGGATACAAAATATGATATAACATTGATGGGATACAAAATATAATATAACATTGATTAGATACAAAATATAATATAACATTGATTAGATACAAAATATAATATAACATTGATTAGATACAAAATATAATATAACATTGATTAGATACAAAATATAATATAACATTGATTAGATACAAAATATAATATAACATTGATTAGATACAAAATATAATATAACATTGATTAGATACAAAATATAATATAACATTGATTAGATACAAAATATAATATAACATTGATTAGATACAAAATATAATATAACATTGATGGGATACAAAATATGATATAACATTGATGGGATACAAAATATGATATAACATTGATTAGATACAAAATATAATATAACATTGATTAGATACAAAATATAATATAACATTGATTAGATACAAAATATAATATAACATTGATGGGATACAAAATATGATATAACATTGATGGGATACAAAATATGATTTAACATTGATGGGATACAAAATATGATATAACATTGATGGGATACAAAATATAATATAACATTGATTAGATACAAAATATAATATAACATTGATTGGATACAAAATATAATATAACATTGATTGGATACAAAATATAATATAACATTGATTAGATACAAAATATGATATAACATTGATTAGATACAAAATATGATATAACATTGATTAGATACAAAATATAATATAACATTGATTAGATACAAAATATAATATAACATTGATTAGATACAAAATATAATATAACATTGATTAGATACAAAATATAATACAACATTGATGTGATACAAAATATAATATAACATCGATTGGATACAAAATATAATATAACATTGATGGGATACAAAATATGATATAACATTGATTGGATACAAAATATGATATAACATTGATGGGATACAAAATATGATATAACATTGATTGGATACAAAATATGATATAACATTGATGGGATACAAAATATGATATAACATTGATGTGATACAAAATATAATATAACATCGATTGGATACAAAATATGATATAACATTGATGGGATACAAAATATAATATAACATTGATTGGATACAAAATATAATATAACATTGATTAGATACAAAATATAATATAACATTGATTAGATACAAAATATAATATAACATTGATTAGATACAAAATATAATATAACATTGATTAGATACAAAATATAATATAACATTGATGGGATACAAAATATGATATAACATTGATGGGATACAAAATATGATATAACATTGATTAGATACAAAATATAATATAACATTGATTAGATACAAAATATGATATAACATTGATTAGATAAAAAATATAATATAACATTGATGGGATACAAAATATGATATAACATTGATTGGATACAAAATATGAAATAACATTGATTAGATACAAAATATAATATAACATTGATTAGATACAAAATATAATATAACATCGATTGGATACAAAATATAATATAACATTGATTAGATAAAAAATATAATATAACATTGATGGGATACAAAATATGATATAACATTGATGGGATACAAAATATAATATAACATTGATTAGATACAAAATATGATATAACATTGATGGGATACAAAATATGATATAACATTGATGTGATACAAAATATAATATAACATTGATTAGATACAAAATATAATATAACATTGATTAGATAAAAAATATAATATAACATTGATTGGATACAAAATATGATATAACATTGATGGGATACAAAATATAATATAACATTGATTAGATACAAAATATAATATAACATTGATTAGATACAAAATATAATATAACATTGATTAGATACAAAATATAATATAACATTGATTAGATACAAAATATAATATAACATTGATGTGATACAAAATATAATATAACATTGATTAGATACAAAATATAATATAACATTGATTAGATACAAAATATAATATAACATTGATTAGATACAAAATATAATATAACATTGATGTGATACAAAATATAATATAACATTGATTAGATACAAAATATAATATAACATTGATTAGATACAAAATATAATATAACATTGATTAGATACAAAATATAATATAACATTGATTAGATACAAAATATAATATAACATTGATGGGATACAAAATATAATATAACATTGATTAGATACAAAATATAATAT
Organism: Sepiola atlantica; assembly: GCA_963556195.1. NCBI lineage: Eukaryota > Metazoa > Mollusca > Cephalopoda > Sepiida > Sepiolidae > Sepiola > Sepiola atlantica. The sequence continues at coordinate 181,425,949 of OY744519.1, forward strand.
AACATTGATTAGATACAAAATATAATATAACATTGATTAGATACAAAATATAATATAACATTGATGTGATACAAAATATAATATAACATTGATTAGATACAAAATATAATATAACATTGATTAGATACAAAATATAATATAACATTGATTAGATACAAAATATAATATAACATTGATTAGATACAAAATATAATATAACATTGATTAGATACAAAATATAATATAACATTGATTAGATACAAAATATAATATAACATTGATGTGATACAAAATATAATATAACATTGATTAGATACAAAATATAATATAACATTGATTAGATACAAAATATAATATAACATTGATTAGATACAAAATATAATATAACATTGATTAGATACAAAATATAATATAACATTGATTAGATACAAAATATAATATAACATTGATTAGATACAAAATATAATATAACATTGATGTGATACAAAATATAATATAACATTGATGTGATACAAAATATAATATAACATTGATGTGATACAAAATATAACATCGATCGGATACAAAACATAACATCGATTAGATACAAAATATAATATAACATTGATTAGATACAAAATATAATATAACATTGATTAGATACAAAATATAATATAACATTGATTAGATACAAAATATAATATAACATTGATTAGATACAAAATATAATATAACATTGATGGGATACAAAATATGATATAACATTGATGGGATACAAAATATGATATAACATTGATGGGATACAAAATATGATATAACATTGATGGGATACAAAATATGATATAACATTGATGGGATACAAAATATGATATAACATTGATGGGATACAAAATATGATATAACATTGATGGGATACAAAATATAATATAACATTGATTAGATACAAAATATAATATAACATTGATTGGATACAAAATATAATATAACATTGATTGGATACAAAATATAATATAACATTGATTGGATACAAAATATAATATAACATTGATTAGATACAAAATATAATATAACATTGATTAGATATAAAATATGATATAACATTGATTGGATACAAAATATGATATAACATTGATTGGATACAAAATATAATATAACATTGATGGGATACAAAATATAATACAACATTGATGGGATACAAAATATTATATAACATTGATTAGATACAAAATATGATATAACATTGATTAGATACAAAATATGATATAACATTGATTAGATACAAAATATGATATAACATTGATTAGATACAAAATATGATATAACATTGATTAGATACAAAATATAATATAACATTGATTAGATACAAAATATAATATAACATTGATTAGATACAAAATATAATATAACATTGATTAGATACAAAATATAATACAACATTGATGTGATACAAAATATAATACAACATTGATGTGATACAAAATATAATATAACATCGATTGGATACAAAATATAATATAACATTGATGGGATACAAAATATGATATAACATTGATTGGATACAAAATATGATATAACATTGATGGGATACAAAATATGATATAACATTGATGGGATACAAAATATGATATAACATTGATGTGATACAAAATATAATATAACATTGATGGGATACAAAATATGATATAACATTGATGGGATACAAAATATAATATAACATTGATTGGATACAAAATAAATTATAACATTGATTGGATACAAAATATGATATAACATTGATGGGATACGAAATATGATATAACATTGATGGGATACAAAATATGATATAACATTGATGTGATACAAAATATGATATAACATCGATTGGATACAAAATATGATATAACATTGATGGGATACAAAATATAATATAACATTGATTGGATACAAAATAAATTATAACATTGATTGGATACAAAATATGATATAACATTGATGGGATACAAAATATAATATAACATTGATTAGATACAAAATATAATATAACATTGATTAGATACAAAATATAATATAACATTGATTAGATACAAAATATAATATAACATTGATTAGATACAAAATATAATATAACATTGATTAGATACAAAATATAATATAACATTGATTAGATACAAAATATAATATAACATTGATTAGATACAAAATATAATATAACATTGATTAGATACAAAATATAATATAACATTGATGGGATACAAAATATGATATAACATTGATGGGATACAAAATATGATATAACATTGATTAGATACAAAATATAATATAACATTGATTAGATACAAAATATAATATAACATTGATTAGATACAAAATATAATATAACATTGATGGGATACAAAATATGATATAACATTGATGGGATACAAAATATGATTTAACATTGATGGGATACAAAATATGATATAACATTGATGGGATACAAAATATAATATAACATTGATTAGATACAAAATATAATATAACATTGATTGGATACAAAATATAATATAACATTGATTGGATACAAAATATAATATAACATTGATTAGATACAAAATATGATATAACATTGATTAGATACAAAATATGATATAACATTGATTAGATACAAAATATAATATAACATTGATTAGATACAAAATATAATATAACATTGATTAGATACAAAATATAATATAACATTGATTAGATACAAAATATAATACAACATTGATGTGATACAAAATATAATATAACATCGATTGGATACAAAATATAATATAACATTGATGGGATACAAAATATGATATAACATTGATTGGATACAAAATATGATATAACATTGATGGGATACAAAATATGATATAACATTGATTGGATACAAAATATGATATAACATTGATGGGATACAAAATATGATATAACATTGATGTGATACAAAATATAATATAACATCGATTGGATACAAAATATGATATAACATTGATGGGATACAAAATATAATATAACATTGATTGGATACAAAATATAATATAACATTGATTAGATACAAAATATAATATAACATTGATTAGATACAAAATATAATATAACATTGATTAGATACAAAATATAATATAACATTGATTAGATACAAAATATAATATAACATTGATGGGATACAAAATATGATATAACATTGATGGGATACAAAATATGATATAACATTGATTAGATACAAAATATAATATAACATTGATTAGATACAAAATATGATATAACATTGATTGGATACAAAATATGATATAACATTGATTAGATACAAAATATGATATAACATTGATTAGATACAAAATATAATATAACATTGATTAGATAAAAAATATAATATAACATTGATGGGATACAAAATATGATATAACATTGATTGGATACAAAATATGAAATAACATTGATTAGATACAAAATATAATATAACATTGATTAGATACAAAATATAATATAACATCGATTGGATACAAAATATAATATAACATTGATTAGATAAAAAATATAATATAACATTGATGGGATACAAAATATGATATAACATTGATGGGATACAAAATATAATATAACATTGATTAGATACAAAATATGATATAACATTGATGGGATACAAAATATAATATAACATTGATGTGATACAAAATATAATATAACATTGATTAGATACAAAATATAATATAACATTGATTAGATAAAAAATATAATATAACATTGATTGGATACAAAATATGATATAACATTGATGGGATACAAAATATAATATAACATTGATTAGATACAAAATATAATATAACATTGATTAGATACAAAATATAATATAACATTGATTAGATACAAAATATAATATAACATTGATTAGATACAAAATATAATATAACATTGATGTGATACAAAATATAATATAACATTGATTAGATACAAAATATAATATAACATTGATTAGATACAAAATATAATATAACATTGATTAGATACAAAATATAATATAACATTGATGTGATACAAAATATAATATAACATTGATTAGATACAAAATATAATATAACATTGATTAGATACAAAATATAATATAACATTGATTAGATACAAAATATAATATAACATTGATTAGATACAAAATATAATATAACATTGATGGGATACAAAATATAATATAACATTGATTAGATACAAAATATAATATAACATTGATTAGATACAAAATATAATATAACATTGATTAGATACAAAATATAATATAACATTGATGTGATACAAAATATAATATAACATTGATTAGATACAAAATATAATATAACATTGATTAGATACAAAATATAATATAACATTGATTAGATACAAAATATAATATAACATTGATTAGATACAAAATATAATATAACATTGATTAGATACAAAATATAATATAACATTGATTAGATACAAAATATAATATAACATTGATGTGATACAAAATATAATATAACATTGATGTGATACAAAATATAATATAACATTGATTAGATACAAAATATAATATAACATTGATTAGATACAAAATATAATATAACATTGATTAGATACAAAATATAATATAACATTGATTAGATACAAAATATAATATAACATTGATGTGATACAAAATATAATATAACATTGATGTGATACAAAATATAATATAACATTGATGTGATACAAAATATAATATAACATTGATGTGATACAAAATATAACATCGATCGGATACAAAACATAACATCGATTAGATACAAAATATGATATAACATTGATTGGATACAAAATATGATATAACATTGATTGGATACAAAATATGATATAACATTGATGGGATACAAAATATGATATACCATTGATGGGATACAAAATATGATATACCATTGATGGGATACAAAATATGATATACCATTGATGGGATACAAAATATGATATAACATTGATGGGATACAAAATATGATATAACATTGATTGGATACAAAATATAATATAACATTGATTAGATACAAAATATGATATAACATTGATTGGATACAAAATATGATATAACATTGATGGGATACAAAATATGATATAACATTGATCGGATACGAAATATGATATAACATTGATCGGATACGAAATATATAACATCAGTGATGAATAAAAAAAAATGTTTTTGATTAAATTTGTAACATTCAAAAGCTTAGCGGAAATATGTAGACTATTCTTATCCCTACAGTAAATGGACAAATTCAGAATAAATTATTTGCCATTTTTAATTGAAGGAATGTTTGGGTGATAAACAAGCTGATAACAGACAGAAAGAGACATTATGTAATGTAATAATTACCTTTTTATTTCTGTTCACCGTTTTATTTTATCTTCGACCAATCGTGTGTTACATGGTGTCGGTCTATTGGCCCATTAGCGAACATGCTGAACATTATCCCAAATCGGCTGGATGTAGTTTAAGTTCATTGGGGTAGAGTTTGATTTTTTTTATAGGGTTGGGAAGAAGGGTAGGTACAACGAAAAAGTTTTAAATTTTAACATAAAGAAAAATACAAAAAAAAGGTAGAAAATGCTGGGGAACGTGAATAGATGTGAGGGCGAACATCTTGTCCAAAGTTGTCCGAGACAGTTTAGTGTTGTATCCGAACCAATGGTATATAAAAAGGGTAACATTAGAAATAAAACAGGATCAATAGGATGACCTATTTCCAAAATGTCACGAAATATCAATTTTTTTTCTTATATTTCAGAAGTTTTTGATGAGGATTGATAATTTGCATCATTCGGACTACTGTTCTCATCTTTGATGTTATTCTCACAACGTTTCGGCCGATGTAACCTTCTGACATTCTTCAGGTGTGTCTTGTACTCGTGAATCTGTATTGAATTTCGAATGCAACCCTTTATGTAATCCACGAATCGAACACCATAATAAATATATATATATATATATATATATATATTGCACGTTGCGAAACAATTGTAAGACCATCGTCAATTCTGCCATTGCAAAAAATAAATAATATGAGTAAAGACTAGATTTTGGTCATTGGAATTTAAACAAGCATCATATATATATATATATATATATATATATATATATATATATATATATATATATATATATGATAAAAAAATGGAAATAATATTCCAACATAATGAAAAATTAAAAAAGAAAAACTTTTAATTATTTATGTATTCATCAACGTTTCGTCTTTATTTCAAACATTCTTTTCACGTCGCAAACAGACCAAACTTTTTCAAATATTTGTACTTGTGTGTTATCTCTTCAAATCAATTGATCCAATAAAGTTTTGAAATAAAGACGAAACGTTGAAGAATAGATAAGTAATATTTTTAGTTTTTCTTTTTCATATATATATATATATATATATATATATATATATAATAAGTAGTAACATATAGTGGTAAGTAGTAAGACTACAACAAGAATAGGTTTAAGTCTCCTAAAATTCATACTAGAATGATACACAGGTGCTAAAGTAATAATCAGTTCTAAGTGACAGTCATCTGGAGGTTGAAGGTTCAATCCTCAGTACTGGCGATACTAAGAATACAATTATGAATTACTAAAAACTTCTACATGGTAATGGCTGACGGTACAAGAGCAAGCAACCCACCCATATGGATTAAGAAGGTCGGAGGGTACATTAGCTGAAACGTTGTGAGAATAACATTCAATAATATGAGAATAACGTTTTAATAGTGCTCAATACTAGAGTAGTTATTAGTAGAGCTGATCCATATACATGGTATTTTTAGTTTACATTGAAAAGTCAAGATTTCGGTCTATACAACTTCCTCAGAGCCACTGCACTATTCAACTTATAAAATATTTACTATTTTAGAGGGTGCAAAAGGTTGATGGTTGGAATTTTAGGATTAGTGGGCGATATATGTAGTGAAGTTGCATTATTACAATTATACTTGTTTATTACTGATTGTGTTTTTTATAGTTTTTTTATAAGCTGGTATACATGAATAACTAATTTTGAGTGTATTTCTATTGAATATCTTTTGAAGTGATTTATTAGGTGGAAAACTGAGCAGACAGCCCTTTCCATATATGGTGGCTCAGTCATGTTGACACACCGGTTCCTGTCAGATTAGGAAAGTTCAGCTAGATTGAGTTTGGTCAGTACTGAGATAGGTGATCATTTAGGAATATCAGATGCTGTAAGCAAACACTCCAGCCAGGTGTATGAATGGGTACCAGCCTTGCTGAGAAGTATAACTAGCACCCTATCAAGGGGGTGTGAACCATTCCCATGACAGGATGCTAGTTATACATCATATATATATATATATATATATAGTCTCGGAAGTTTCTCAACCATTAAAACTATATATAAAAAATATATATATATAAAAAAAAACAAAAAAACTTATAGTCTCAAGTCTTCCAGTGGAAAATCACTCATGTAAGTCAATTTATTTTTTACAGTTATTATATTAGTTAGTTTCTAACACTATTTTAAGGGATCATCAGTTGTTTACCATGAAAAACTGAAAATATGTATATATATATATATATATATATATTTGTACATTTATGTAAGTAAGAATTAATTAATATGTATATAAAATAAAAAATTTAAAAAAAATGACACATCCTATTAAGGGAAACTTAATGCAATATTCAATATTCTCTTTACCGCTTAGGAGGTGAAAAAATACTAAAAAAACAACACTGTCTCTATTGCCAGTAAAAATAACAAAACTATGTTACTTATGTATACATATATTTCTATTTTTGTTTCATTTTACTTCAGTCGAAGTTCTCAGAAATCAAGGGGCCACTTCCTGGGGCTAACACTTGATATCTATATGAGATACATAGATATTCGAATATTCTATTAAAGTTCTCCTTTACCTCTCAAACGGTGAGTTAGTAAAGAAGCTTAAAACATAAATTTTCCCATCCCCAGTTGACCAGATAACTATGTTATATTATATTATTCTTGTGGTCTCTTGGTCTTACAGGATTCCAGGACAAGAATTCATCTTGTCTGGTGGAGTATCCAGCTAAGTGCTGTTACTTCAGGTAATATTACTTGGAGTAGGTGCACCATTCCTCGTATGAGCTAGTATATAGCCGTGTCAAGGGGATCTTATTTGGGCTTCGAATACTATGTTATTTTGCATATTTGGTCAGGGTTTACTTGTAGTGAGAAGTATCCTCATGTCAGGTTGTCCTGACAAACCCTTATACAGAAAGACCGAAGACACTTGAGGATGATGTCTAGTAGGTAATTTAAACTCTCATATATATATAATGTGTGTGTGTTGTTTGCCTTCCATCAGTCTCGAGAGACAATGGATACCATTTGCAGGGTTGCTTGCATGGAGACTCTATAAATAATGCTGTGATAAGCAGAGAAGTGTTAGTGTTATTTCAGGTATTTCCTTCTCCCACACTACAACCAAGGCTTGAGTATCAGGTTTACCCTACTATTTAATCCATAACTGGAAATAAATATATATATATATATATATATATAGAATAAATATGAAACTAAAAGTAAACTTTCAGTAGAAAGAACCTATAGTGAAATGGTAAAAGCTCAATATACGAGATAGAGCAATTATAAAGATAGATGGTCGAAGAGTGATAAACATGCAATAATAAAGAATAATAAACATAATTTTATTACAGAATATACCTTGCATTGAACAATCGAAGTTTGATATAAATTTAGACATTCGTGCATGTTTATCACTCTTCGTCCATCTATCTTTATATTATATTATATATATATATATATATATATATATATATATGTATATATATATATATATATATATATATATATAAAGTTTAATATTTATTAATTAATTTGTTAATGATGACTGCTGATAGCCAGAAACACATGTTCATGGATTCCTTTTATATGTACGTAAAAATTAATTAATAGATATATATCTTCTTCTTCTTCATCATCCGATTTGTTTTGAACAGGCCTTTGATTAGTCCTCGAAAAGAGGGTGGGGCCTGCTTGTCAGTCATGATAGAAGTCATCAGCTCCAGGCTCGGCGGTCGCGAGGATCTAAGTTTGTAATCCCCAGGGCTGCACGTTCACGTTTACACAGCTCATCCCAAGAAAGCCTCGATCTTCCATCCTGCCGACTTGAAACAATAGACATGTTTCTGACCCGGGAAATCCAGCAGGAGCTTTGCTCGACATGGCCAAACCATCTCATCCTGTCCAGTTTAAGAACATCAGTTATTTCCTGTATAGCAAGCCTAGAGAGAAGAGGCTCGGAGAGAGTGTTGTCTTTCGGCCTGACATGACAGATCCATCTAATCATGTCTCTTTCTCTTGAGAATGCTCGCTGATGCAGCCCATGTTTCAGAGCCATAAAGCATAACACTCCTCACACAGCTGGTGTACACCTGTCCTCTAATTGTGATTGCCAGATGCTTATTTGTCAAGATGGGCAGGAGTTCTCTAAAACCTCTCCAGGCAGATTTGCATATATATATATATATATATATATATATATATATATATTATATGAAATAAAAATGATTACACGTCCTATTAAAAAAGGGCAACTTAATGCAATATTCTTTACCGCTTAGGTAGTGAAAAAATACTAAGAAAACATCTGTTTATATCGCCAGAAAAAATTATAACAAAGACAAAGTTTAATATAATATTTTAGAGTTTTACTGCCGATTCTATACACCCCCACCCGCCCGCATTAGTCTTGGACTCGTAAATGTCCCCACCCCCTATTCTAGAAAACCCCGCTGCCTTAGGATAAAGTGAAACAAATAAATGCTGCTGTGTTGTCTTGTTTGTATGGTTACCTATTGATTTGGTTGTCCATGCAGCAAAAGACATGAAATAAAGACGGATTTTGTTTTCCATTTGTCTTTGTCTCATCTTTGTGGTCGTCAATAACAGGTTCCTCGGCTCTGGTTCTCTTACTCCATCAAAATGGCCCTTAAATAACAGCCTTTCTATACAACATGCCTATTATGATCTGTTTACTGACTGACCGACATCGCTCATTCATTCTCTTTCACTCCCTATCTCCATCAACCTTCTCAAAAATGTATATTTCTTGCTTCCTTTTATAACTATGTCACTCATTCCTTTGTCTTCTTCTTTCTCCGACTCTTTTCTTCTTCGCTTTTCTTTGACTCTTTTCTTCTTCGCCTTTCTTTGACTCTTTTCTTCTTCGCCTTTCTTTGACTCTTACATTCTTCGCCTTTCTTTGACTCTTACATTCTTCGCCTTTCTTGGACTCTTTTCTTCTTCGCCTTCATTCGACTCTTTTCTTCTTCGTCTTCATTCAGCTCTTTTCTTCTTCGCCTTTATTCGACTCTTTTCTTCTTCGCCTTTATTCGACTCTTTTCTTCTTCGCCTTTATTCGACTCTTTTCTTCTTCGCCTTTATTCGACTCTTTTAATCTTCGCCTTTATTCGACTCTTTTCTTCTTCGCCTTTATTCGACTCTTTTCTTCTTCGCCTTTCTACGACTCTTTTTTTCTTCGCCTTTTTTTACTCTTTTCTTCTTCGTCTTTCTACGACTCTTTTCTTTTTCGCCTTTATTCGACCCTTTTCTTTTTCGCCTTCCTTCGACTCTTTTCTTTTTCGCCTTTATTCGACTCTTTTCTTCTTCGCCTTTCTACAGCTCTTTTCTTCTTCGCCTTTCTACGACTCTTTTCTTCTTCGCCTTTCTACGACTCTTTTCTTCTTCGCCTTCCTTCGACTCTTTTCTTTTTCGTCTTTCGTCGACTCTTTTTTTCCTTGTCTTTCTTCGACTCTTTTCTTTTTCGCCTTTCTTTGACACTTTTCTTCTTCGCCTTTCTTTGACGTTTTTATTCTTCGCCTTTCTTTTACTCTTTTCTTCTTCGCTTTTTTTTACTCTTTTTTTCTTTGCTTTTTTTTACTCTTTTCTTCTTCGCCTTTTTACGACTCTTTTCTTCTTCGTCTTCTAAGACTCTTTTCTTTTTCGCTTTTATTCGACTCTTTACTTTTTGGTCTTTTTTCGACTCTTTTCTTTTTCGTCGACTCTTTTTTTCTTTGTCTTTCTTTGACTCTTTTCTTCTTCGCCTTTCTTTGACTCTTTTCTACTTCGCCTTTCTTTGACTCTTTTCTACTTCGCCTTTGTTTGACTCTTTTCTTCTTCGCCTTTCTTTGACTCTTTTCTACTTCGCCTTTCTTTGACTCTTTTCTACTTCGCCTTTCTTTGACTCTTTTCTAATTCGCCTTTCTTTGACTCTTTTCTACTTCGCCTTTCTTTGACTCTTTTCTACTTCGCCTTTCTTTGACTCTTTTCTACTTCGCCTTTCTTTGACTCTTTTCTACTTCGCCTTTCTTTGACTCTTTTCTACTTCGCCTTTCTTTGACTCTTTTCTACTTCGCCTTTCTTTGACTCTTTTCTACTTCGCCTTTCTTTGACTCTTTTCTACTTCGCCTTTCTTTGACTCTTTTCTACTTCGCCTTTCTTTGACTCTTTTCTACTTCGCCTTTCTTTGACTCTTTTCTACTTCGCCTTTCTTTGACTCTTTTCTACTTCGCCTTTCTTTGACTCTTTTCTACTTCGCCTTTCTTTGACTCTTTTCTACTTCGCCTTTCTTTGACTCTTTTCTACTTCGCCTTTCTTTGACTCTTTTCTACTTCGCCTTTCTTTGACTCTTTTCTACTTCGCCTTTCTTTGACTCTTTTCTACTTCGCCTTTCTTTGACTCTTTTCTACTTCGCCTTTCTTTGACTCTTTTCTACTTCGCCTTTCTTTGACTCTTTTCTACTTCGCCTTTCTTTGACTCTTTTCTACTTCGCCTTTCTTTGACTCTTTTCTACTTCGCCTTTCTTTGACGTTTTTCTACTTCGCCTTTCTTTGACTCTTTTCTACTTCGCCTTTCTTTGACTCTTTTCTACTTCGCCTTTCTTTGACTCTTTTCTACTTCGCCTTTCTTTGACTCTTTTCTACTTCGCCTTTCTTTGACTCTTTTCTACTTCGCCTTTCTTTGACTCTTTTCTTCTTCGCCTTTCTTTTACTCTTTTCTTCTTCGCCTTTCTTTTACTCATTCCGTCTTTGTCTTTATTTGACTCTTTTCTACTTCGCTTTTCTTTGACTTTTTTCTACTTCGCCTTTCTTTGACTCTTTTCTTCTTCGCCTTTCTTTGACTCTTTTCTACTTCGCCTTTCTTTGACTCTTTGCTACTTCGCCTTTCTTTGACTCTTTTCTTCTTCGCCTTTTTTTGACTCTTTTCTTCATCGCCTTTCTTTGACTCTTACATTCTTCGCCATTCTTTGACTCTTTTCTTCTTCGCTTTTCTTTGACTCTTGTTTTCTTCGACTTTTTTTACTCTTTTCTTCTTCGCCTTTCTACGACTCTTTTCTTTTTCGCCTTTATTCGACTCTTTTTTTCTTCGCCTACCTTCGACTCTTTTCTTTTTCGCCTTTCTTTGAATCTTTTTTTCTTCGCCTTTCTTAGACTCTTTTCTTCTTCGCCTTTTTTTTTACTTTTTGCTTATTCGCCTTTCTCCGACTCTTTTCTTCTTCACCTTTCTTTGATACTTTTCTTCTTTGCCTTTCTTTGACTCTTTTCTTCTTTGCCTTTCTTTGACTCTTTTCTTCTTCGCCTTTCTTTGACTCTTTTCTTCTTCGCCTTTCTTTGACTCTTTTCTTCTTTGCCTTTCTTTGACTCTTTTCTTCTTCGCTTTTCTTTGACTCTTTTCTTCTTCGCCTTTCTTTGACTCTATTCTTCTTCGCCTTTCTTTGACTCTTTTCTTCGCTTTTCTTTGACTCTTTTCTTCGCTTTTCTTTGACTCTTTTCTACTTCGCCTTTCTTTGACACTTTTCTACTTCGCTTTTCTTTGACTCTTTTCTACTTCGCCTTTCTTTGACACTTTTCTACTTCGCCTTTCTTTGACTCTTTTCTACTTCGTCTTTCTTTGACTCTTTTCTACTTCGCCTTTCTTTTACTCTTTTCTTTTTTGCCTTTCTTTAACTTTTTTCTTTTTTGCCTTTTTTTAACTTTTTTCTTTTTTGCCTTTCTTTAACTTTTTTCTTTTTTGCCTTTTTTTAACTTTTTTCTTTTTTGCCTTTCTTTAACTTTTTTCTTTTTTGCCTTTCTTTAACTCTTTTTTTTTTGCCTTTCTTTGACTCGTTTCTTTTATCGCCTTTCTTTGACTCTTACATTCTTCGCCATTCTTTGACTCTTTTTTTCTTCGCCCTTTTTTACTTTTTTCTTTTTCGCCTTTCTGCGACTTTTTTCTTTTTCGCCTTTATTCGACTCTTTTCTATTTCGCCTTACTACTTTTTTTTTTATTATTCGCCTTACTTCGACTCTTTCATTCCTCGCCTTTCTACGAGTCTTTTATGCTTGGCTTTTCTACGACTATTTTCTTTTTCGCCTTTATTCGACTCATTTCTTTTTCTGCATTTCTTTGACTCTTTTCTTCTTCGCCTTTCTTTTACGTTTTTTTTCTTTGCCTTTCTTTGACTCTTTTCTACTTCGCCTTTCTTTGACTCTTTTCTACTTCGCCTTTCTTTGACTCTTTTCTTCTTCGCCTTTCTTTGACTCTTTTCTACTTCGCCTTTCTTTGACTCTTTTCTACTTCGCCTTTCTTTGACTCTTTTCTACTTCGCCTTTCGTTGACTTTTCTACTTCGCCTTTCTTTGACTCTTTTCTACTTCGCCTTTCTTTGACTCTTTTCTACTTCGCCTTTCTTTGACTCTTTTCTACTTCGCCTTTCTTTGACTCTTTTCTACTTCGCCTTTCTTTGACTCTTTTCTACTTCGCCTTTCTTTGACTCTTTTCTACTTCGCCGTTCCTTTCATCTTTTCTTTTTTGCCTTTCTTTAACACTTTTCTTTTTTGCCTTTCTTTGACTCGTTTCTTTTATCGTATTTCTTTGACTCTTACATTCTTCGCCATTCTTTGACTCTTTTTTTCTTCGCCCTTTTTTACTCTTTTCTTTTTCGCGATTCTGCGACTTTTTTCTTTTTCGCCTTTATTCGACTCTTTTCTATTTCGCCTTACTACTTTTTTTTTATTATTCGCCTTACTTCGACTCTTTTATTCCTCGCCTTTCTACGAGTCTTTTATGCTTGGCTTTTCTACGACTATTTTCTTCTTCGCCTTTATTCGACTCTTTTCTTTTTCGCCTTTATTCGACTCTTTTCTTCTTCGCCTTTCTTTTACGTTTTTCTTCTTCGCCTTTCGTTGACTCTTTTCTTTTTCGCCTTTCTTTGACTCTTTTCTTCTTCGCCTTTCTTCGACTCTTTTCTTCTCTGCTTTTCTTCTCTGCTTTTCTTTGACTCTTTTCTTCTTCTCTTTTCTTCTTCGCGTCCCCGACTCTTTTCTTCTTCGCCTTTTATTGACTCTTTTCTACTTCGCCTTTCTTTGACTCTTTTCTTCTTCGCCTTTCTTTGACTCTTTTCTACTTCGCCTTTCTTTGACTCTTTTCTACTTCGCCTTTCTTTGACTCTTTTCTTCTTCGCCTTTCTTTGACTCTTTTCTACTTCGCCTTTCTTTGACTCTTTTCTACTTCGCCTTTCTTTGACTCTTTTCTACTTCGCCTTTCTTTGACTCTTTTCTTCTTCGCCTTTCTTTGACTCTTTTCTACTTCGCCTTTCTTTGACTCTTTTCTACTTCGCCTTTCTTTGACTCTTTTCTACTTCGCCTTTCGTTGACTTTTCTACTTCGCCTTTCTTTGACTCTTTTCTACTTCGCCTTTCTTTGACTCTTTTCTACTTCGCCTTTCTTTGACTCTTTTCTACTTCGCCTTTCTTTGACTCTTTTCTACTTCGCCTTTCTTTGACTCTTTTCTACTTCGCCTTTCTTTGACTCTTTTCTACTTCGCCGTTCCTTTCATCTTTTCTTTTTTGCCTTTCTTTAACACTTTTCTTTTTTGCCTTTCTTTGACTCGTTTCTTTTATCGCCTTTCTTTGACTCTTACATTCTTCGCCATTCTTTGACTCTTACATTCTTCGCCATTCTTTGACTCTTTTTTTCTTCGCCCTTTTTTACTCTTTTCTTTTTCGCGATTCTGCGACTTTTTTCTTTTTCGCCTTTATTCGACTCTTTTCTATTTCGCCTTACTACTTTTTTTTTATTATTCGCCTTACTTCGACTCTTTTATTCCTCGCCTTTCTACGAGTCTTTTATGCTTGGCTTTTCTACGACTATTTTCTTCTTCGCCTTTATTCGACTCTTTTCTTTTTCGCCTTTATTCGACTCTTTTCTTCTTCGCCTTTCTTTTACGTTTTTCTTCTTCGCCTTTCGTTGACTCTTTTCTTTTTCGCCTTTCTTTGACTCTTTTCTTCTTCGCCTTTCTTCGACTCTTTTCTTCTCTGCTTTTCTTCTCTGCTTTTCTTTGACTCTTTTCTTCTTCTCTTTTCTTCTTCGCGTCCCCGACTCTTTTCTTCTTCGCCTTTCTTTGACTCTTTTCTTCTTCGCCTTTCTTTGACTCTTTTCTTCTTCACCTTTCTTTGACGTTTTTCTTCTTCGCCTTTCTTTGACACTTTTCTTCTTCGCCTTTCTTTTACTCATTCCGTCTTTGTCTTTATTTGACTCTTTTCTTCTTTGCCTTTCTTTGACTCTTTTCGTCTTTGCTTTTCTACGACTCTTTTCTTCTTCGCCTTTCTACGACTCTTTTCTTGTTTGCTTTTCTTTGACTCTTTTCTTCTTCGCCTTTCTACAACTCTTTTCTTCTTCGCCTTTCTACGACTCTTTTCTTCTTCGCCTTTCTCTGACTCTTTTCTTCTCTACCTTTCTACGACTCTTTTCTTGTTTGCTTTTCTACGACTCTTTTCTTCTTCGCCTTTCTACGACTCTTTTCTTCTCTACCTTTCTACGACTCTTTTCTTCTTCGCCTTTCTTTGACTCTTGTTTTCTTCGCTTTTCTACGACTCTTTTCTTTTTCGCCTTTATTCCACTCTTATATTTTTCGCCTTACTCCGACTCTTTTCTTCTTCGCCTTTCTTTGAATATTTTCTTCTTAGCCTTTATTGGACTTTTTTCTTCTTTACCTTTCTCCGACTCTTTTTTACTTTGCCTTTCTACGACTCTTTTCTTTTTCGCCTTTCTACGACTCTTTTCTTCTTCGCCTTTCTACGACTCTTTTCTTCTTCGCCTTTCTTTGCCTCTTCTCTTCTGCCTTACTTTGACTCTTGTTTTCTTCGTCTTTCTTAGACTCTTTTCTACTTCGCCTTTCTTTGACTCTTTTCTACTTCGCCTTTCTTTGACTCTTTTCTTCTTTGCCTTTCTTTGACTCTTTTCTTCTTTGCCTTTCTTTGACTCTTTTTTTCTTCGCTTTTCTTTGACTCTTTTCTTCTTCGCTTTTCTTTGACTCTTTTCTTCTTCGCCTTTCTTCGACTCTTTTCTTCTCTGCTTTTCTTCTCTGCTTTTCTTCTCTGCTTTTCTTCGACTCTTTTCTTCTTCTCTTTTCTTCTTCGCTTTTCTTCGACTCTTTTCTTCTTCGCTTTTCTTCGACTATTTTCTTCTTTGCTTTTCTTCGACTCTTTTCTTTCCTTTTTTTCGACTCATTTCTGCTTCGCCTTTCTTCGACTCTTTTCTTTTTCGACTTTTTTCTTTTTCGACTTTTTTCTTTTTCACCTTTCTTTGACTTTTTTATTCCTCGCCTATTTTCGACTCTTTCTTTCTTTGCCTGTTTTCGACTCTTTACTTATTTACCTTTTTTTTATTCCATTCTTTCCTCAATATTCTCTGGTGCTATTAGATCAGGCTCTCTAGAGATATCGTCTTCCTGACCCAAAATGCACCAAACATTGATGTTTAATTGTTTCTTTTTCTCTTTGCAAAACTGAATCATGTCCTGCAATATCCAAAACAAAAAACAATTTATTTCCCTCCCCCTCCCCTCTTTTTCCCTCTTCCTTCTATCCCCCTTTCATGCAACCAAACACCATGAATAAATACTTGAACATATAAAGAATTCAGCAGTAAATAACCAGAAAAAGGTTGATATGCCGTAAAACAAAACAACCAAATCTTCTGTATTCCCCTATCATTTTCCGCTCTCTAGCACTACTCACTTTCCCCCTCTCTGGCTTTCCCCATTCCATCGCTCTCGATCTCTCATTGTCTTGGCTCTCATTCCACGCATTTTTTCTAATCCTCTCATGGTATTATTCATCATTATCCAACTGAGATACTCATTCTCGAGTGACTTTGGCCTTAGTAAATGGTGACTCATTAGTATTAAAGAAACAAGAACTTGGTATGCATGTAGTGGCTTGCAGAGGGGGGAGGGCAGGCATCCAAAATGTGAGTGACACTCCATCATATCCAAACTATTTTCCTTTCTCATAATATATCCTATTACTAGGACTTATACTTGAGTCTTTTGTTAACTTTGGAACACAGTGTGAAGCAGGTTCTAGTGTGATTCAAGGGGTGGATGTTGTAAGTTCAGAGAAATTCTGCCATTACTAACTAGCAGAGCGTTACCATTTTCAACCAAGGAAAGAGTCTATCAAGAATGTGTGATGATGTATGGAAGTGAAACTTGGTCAGTAAGGGTTGAGGACATGCGTTGCATGGAGAGAAATGATATGAGAATGATACAATTGATGTTTAATGTGAGTTTTAGACAGGCTTAAATCTTATAACTTTGGAGAAAGATTATATCTGGACAGTATATCGAGATGTATGCAGAACAGGAGACTGATGGTATGGTCACATTGTAAGAATGGATGACAGTTTTTGGGTTAGTAGATGTAGAACAGTTGAGGTAGTAATTTTAGTTCACATGGAAAGGCTAAGGAAAACATGGGAAGAAGTGATAAAAATGGACTTGAAAGAAAGATAAAATAATAAAGACCTATCCAAAGATAGGTTAGTTTAAAAGTCAATTTCTAAAAGCCGTCCAACACATGCCAGCATGTAAAATTAATGTTAAACCGAATATGATGATAATAAATGATCTTTAGGGCATAGAACCAAGGAGTTGGCTCCGGGAATCACCAGACTTCTGACCGCCATTGCATGCAGGTAGGCTATGATTATAGGTGTCGTAGACGATGTGGAAATTAAGTAAGAATAAGGTAAAACAAATGTGAATTTGTAAATTAACACCCTCAACTACCTCCTCCTCCAAATGAGATTCTTTTCTTACGCAATTACATGTTAAAACCCTGGAAAACTTAAAAGAAAGAAAATTTAAAAAAAAACACTCTTAGAATTTAGTATGGGGGATCAGTTTCGTGTGTAAATTTTCCAGACTATGCTAACTTTTTAGGGCTATTAACTAATTTGATTTACCACTAACCCTAAGTTCGATTGGCAAGCTCGTGAAACCACACGTAATCGCTTAAAAAAAGTAGAACCCTATCAAAATAGTGTACAGACAAAATTTATATCCCATAGCAAAAAAAAAAAAATTTGATTAACTGCCAGAAAACGCAATAATGGCCAAGAAATGGGGGATCATTTTACATTAAATTTATATATGAAACTGAAATTCTAAGCCAGATTTTGGATGGTGTTCACACGTAATCGCTTAAAAAAAGTAGGATCTCATTTTTTGAGGAAGGTGATTTAGCTGAGGGTGTTAATCTACAATAATACCAAAACAAGTTGTTTCTCAGATTTTTTTTTTAATGAAAACATTTGACCATCAAAGACCTAAGAGACATCCTTTTGGGTCACATGATGACAAAATACAGATTTCACCGTTTTAATTACTTGTGTCCTAATTACTGACACACAGGCAAGGATTTCACAATGTGATGTGGCGCAGCCAGACACAGTGGGGCCCCAAGTTGGTGGTGGTGGACACTAAATGGACTGGTGTGGGTGGAAGTAGTACGAGGCATTGGGTGGGGAGTATAGTTACAATTGAAAAGTGATGGCAACAGTGCGGGTGACGGGATGGAGGTGTTTGCCATTGAACAGTTCCGCCAGAAATAATTCATCACTTATGAAAAGCGCATTCTTATGTTATATTTCATGACTCATTTCTCCCCAGTTAGGGGAGGGCGGTGGTCCTGGGAAGGCGAGGATAGTGTCTAACTCTTTCTCTACTTTATTTTGATAATTAAGTTTTTTTTTTATTCTTATTCTACCTCCCTCCACCCTCTACCTGGTAAGTGGTATATAGTAATCTAAAAGTGCCTAATATACTAGATAGAGCAGGTGTGTTTATTGGCATATTGCTCGGAAGCAATAACTTTAAAGTGTCTTGTTATAATGTTGTATACTACACAAGAAACCCGGTGTAAATGTACTAATACAGTATTACATGTGATAACTGGTATATGTTATCCTAAAATGCTCAATACTTTAGACAGAGCAGGTGTATTTTAACGCCACGTTGCATGGGAGCATTAACTTCAGTGTGTTTCTCTGTTTTATTATAGTGTTGTATACTAGACAAGAAACTCGGTGTTGTCCGAGAGAGCAATAAATGTAAGATTACAGTATTACATTTGGTAAGCGGTAATTACGTTTTTTTATTTTACTCCCACTTTCTGTACCCCTCACTCATGCATCAATTGTTCTTTACACTCCTTTGAAGTTCTTGGCTTCAGCTCTCCATGGGGGTGAGTTTGGTACAAGGTTAGTTTAACTTAGATTCCCAATGCCGTGGGCAGACACACAAGTTAAATTTCACGTGCCCCCTAACTGCTACCCACTTCTGAGAGCACCCTTCTTGCAATGGAGTGATGTATTGAATTTAATAGTCAGTGTTCAACTGTCTGACCACTTGAGCTACAAATATTTATTTCTAAAATATTTACAATAAAAAATAAAGTAGAAAATGTGGCACAAGGCCAAAAAAGGGGAGAGAGACGGTCAACACTAACTATTGTTGACTAATCTAACTTGGCTAGTTTCATTTATGACCGTCATTCACTAAAATACCCCATTTATACGTAACATTAATACTCCATTCACCAAAGGAATTCATACCCTGACTATCCTACTTAAAACACATATGTATAAACAATATGCAATGAGAGGTTTGGGCAATAAAAATTTATATACAAAACAAAAATGGAATATATACAATGTGTTAGTAAAATCACCTCCCCCCCCCCTCCCCATTTCTCAAAATGTGGCAGATACGCAGATTTGCCAGTCGGAAAAGGTGATGCAGGCCCCAACGCTTTATTAAAAACACCTCCTTTGAAAATTTGATAGGGTGACCTGCATCACTGTCAAATCAAACAATCTGTCATCTAATTGGGGACAGGATTGGGGAATTGTCAAAAATAAAAGGGGGTGATAAAGAAAAGGGCTACAAACAGATAAACTGAAAAGAACACTAAAATACCAGTTTATAAAAAGGCTGGAATGTTCCATTATGCTCAGATGGGCAGGTCCCTTCTGTGAGTTCTGATTGGCTGCTAGTCCATGAGTGGATAGTCTAATATGAAAATTCTTGCTTGAATTCAGCAATATTTACATATCAACTATTGGAGCACTTTATGTTGGCAAGTGTCAATTCGATTCTACAGGATGCTACCCAGAGGTTCAGTTAGACTTGCATTACTAATGCGATGAGATCCCCTGAGCAGATACAAAAGTTGCCCTGTTTTCTTTTTTACTAATGAGTCACCACTTATCAATGTCAAAAGCCACTGGAGGATAAGAGTTAATAAGATGGATGGATTGTCCGCCGAATGATGAAGAATATCATGTTTATTTACCTCCTCTACAGGAGGTTAGACACAAGGTCAGATGTGGGTTTTGAAAAATCAGCGCACTAGGTAAAGTGTACTCTGGCCTACAAAAAATGTCTAAGCAGCCCTGTCGGCATTTCCCGGTAGAGGCACCTCACATGATTAGCAATAAACTAACCCCTTTCTCAGAGAGAAGGTAAAGCCTGGGAGGGTGGACCTCCTAGGACTGAACAGAACCGTATCTCAGCCCGACAGCAACAAAGCCACTGCCAAACTAATTGTCAAGGATGTATCCCTGACTGGTATGAAAGTGATGAAGAATATTATGAGAGGATTGAAAATGAATGAAATAGACAAAATTTGATTATTTATTAGGACGGTTTATGACAAGCATTTAACATTGAATTTAACGATAACCATGTGTGTAGCCTGCAGGGAAACAGTCCTGTGGTAATGTGTTCCACAGATGGGAAGTTGTTGGAAAATGACTAATAAAAAAATTTAAAAAATATTGATCAGGATTAAATATAACAATTGATAAAATCGATTGTACATAAAATGAATGCTTTGAACAACACGGACCAATATTTTCTATAAATCACTGACGAAACAGATTTTTTTTAGGTAGCTTGTGGTTAAAAAAAAAAAAGAAGCTATTAATCACAAACATATAGAGGAACATCGACTTTATATGTAAAAAGATTTAAAATCACATGGTGCAAATATTCTTTTCCGTTTCAAATTTGCAATTCAGCGATCGCGAAAAATTTAGTTCACCTACAACTTCGTTTTCCTGCTGATCCTTACGAATCATTTCGTCAGAAAGTGTTGATGATTTAATAAAATGCTTTCTCTGTTCAGTTCAAAATACTTGTATCTTATTCACAGCCGACTGATCAGTTGCAGGCATTCTCCAATTTGAAAGGCGGAGATGTGGCGACAACCACGGCGGGGACGGGTGGGGATGGGGTGGTTAGAGGCAGGGACTGCAGTAATCTTGGAGATGCCTCATTTTTGGTGAAGTTCATCACTTCATGAGAGACGGCGTGGTGGTGGTGGTGGTGGTGGTTAGGGTGAGCCAGATGCCATTGTGTGCAGTTGAGGTAAGGAGGTGGTGGGAGACAATCGGGGGGGGGGAGAAATCGACTCTGTTCTCTGATGCCATTAAATAATCAGGCAACCATAACTTATTGGTTTACACCGTCACCGCCTTCTCTGCCGTGAAAAATACGCAGACGGTTAGGGAAAGTCCCGGGGCACTAGGAGTAGTCAGCGGGGGGGGGGGGGGGTTACAAAAAGTGGATACATTTGTCACTTGATCCTGAGTGATAGTTGGGTCTTTTTTTTTTCTATCTTTTCTTTTTTTTTTTTTATAGATGTCTGTACACGCGTCGCTAAAAGAGGTTCTGTGTGGCGTTTTGTTACGCTTCACTTTGAAATAGCATTTTCATAAGGAAATGCTGATTTTATTCTTTTAGGTTCGTCCGAGCACCGGATGCAGCTTAACTTAGATGCATACAGAATCTGTATAAGTCGCTCCATCCATCGATCTGTCATGCTCAAGTTCGAAATAGCATTTTCGTTTGTGTGTCATGCTGAAGATTAAAATAGCATTTCTTTTTTGTCTATCATGTTTAAGTACGGAACAGTATTTTCGTTTGACCGTCATGTTTCCTTTTTCGTTAAAATACGATTTTTATCTCAAAATGTACATATTGAATGGATCCATGATTAAGATACATCCATTCTTCCTGTCTGCTTATTTTCTTGCTTTCTCTAAATCTATCTCTCTGTCTAATTCTCTCTCTTTTCTCTCTCTCTCTCTCTCTCTCTCTCTCTCTCTCTCTCTCTCTTTCTCTCTCTCTCTTTCTCTCTCTCTCTTTTTTCTCTCTCTCTCTTTTTTCTCTCTCTCTTTTCTCTCTCTCTCTTTTCTCTCTCTCTCTCTTTTCTCTCTCTCTCCTTTCTCTCTCTCTCCTTTCTCTCTCTCTCCTTTCTCTCTCTCTCCTTTCTCTCTCTCTCCTTTCTCTCTCTCTCTCCTTTCTCTCTCTCTCTCTTTTCTCTCTCTCTCTCTTTTCTCTCTCTCTTTTTTCTCTCTCTCTTTTCTCTCTCTCTCTTTTCTCTCTCTCTCTTTTCTCTCTCTCTCTTTTCTCTCTCTTTTCTCTTTCTCTTTCTATCTCTCGCTCTCTATCTCTCTCTCTCTATATATATATATATCTCTTTCTCTCTTTCTTTCTCTTTTCTCTTTCTCTCATTTCTTATTCTCGCTCTTCTCTCTTTCTCTTTTTCTCTTTCTCTTTTTCTCTTTCTCTTTTTCTCTTTCTCTTTCTCTCTCTTCTTTCTCTCTCTTCTTTCTCTCTCTTGCTTTCTTTCTTTCTGTCTCGCTTTCTTTCTTTCTGTCTCGCTTCATTTCTTTCTCTCTCTCTCTCTCTCTCTCTTCTTTTACACCCCCTTAAAAACAATTGTCTTACTTTTGTCTTGAATTCTTTAGTCACCGCCCTTACCCACTCCGCAAAGAATGTGGAAGTCGGCACCAAGATATTCGAGGATTTTTTGGCAGAGGCTGCACAAGCTGGGCTCGGCTAGTCTCAGCTGATGTGTGATAATACGATTATCAATTTATTCAGGAGACTCGTATTCTGGATACGTTTTTGCTCGCTTTACATATAGATGAAATGTTTCTGTGTTTCTTTAAAAACCTGCCAACTCTCTGGAGAGAACTTTCTATCATTTGTTCTTTTCTCTTAACGAATTCAAAACTTTCAGTCGAGCTCAGCTGCTGGGCCTTAAATATCCTAAAATTGTATGCTTACTTGTATTACATCTAAAGGGCATTTCATACCGAGTTTGGTGCAATTCTATTCAATTGTTTTGGAGCCTAAACGTATTCATTAGCAGTATTAGAAGTAGTAGTAGTGGCGGTGGTGGTGGTGGTGGTAGTAGTAGTAGTTGTATGTTTAATTTTTACCCCCCCCCCTATGACACACATGCCAAGTCCATAATATAGCATACGTACATGGCACAGCCTGAGTAGGTTTTATTCATACCAAGTCGATGATACGTCCTCGACGATCAGTCTGCTAGTCTGGGTTATTTTTAAGTATGTGATGACCTTGCATCTGTCTGGTTCTTTGCAGTTCTAGGAGGTCCACCCTCCCAGGCTTTACTTTCTCACGCTTTGAGAAGGGTTTTGTTTATTGCTCCTGAGGCGCCCATGACGGGGCGGCATTTTTTGACAGCCAGGGTGCACACACCTCTTGTGCGCTGGCTATTCAATCCCCCACTTTCCAACCTTGTGTCACATCTTCCCGCAATGGGAGGAGGGAGGTAAATATCTAATGTAGCACGTGGTATCTCCTCAGATGTGTACTGTAGTGTCTCCTCTAGTTACCGCCATAGCGTCTGGTGTCTCCATCGGTACATAGCTTCTACCTTGGCTTGTACTGAGATTAAATGTTTTTTTTTAATTTTGTTTATATAAAACTCTCCTTTCAGTACCAAATCTACACTCCACATATCTTCTATATATATGAAAGTCAATGTTTGTTGGTTTTTGTGTTATAGAAATCTATTTATTAACAGCACATTCAAATAGGTGTCAGATGTTTCACAGAATCTAAAGACACCATTGAACTTATCCTTCGATTCCATCCGTGGTCACTAGGGACAATTATCGGTTGGGTCCATGAAATAACTGAAATGTATTAGAATGTAAATAAACGAAATTCATTTTATTTTTAAATAGATTTTCTTCGTTTCATAAAGCAAAAACATAATTAAACAAAGAATATCTCAGTGAAGAATGTATTAAAAAAAGGGTTTAAACATTTAAATAAGTACTTTTATTAGAATTTTTAAGATTTAAAATAATTTAAAAAAAAACGAAATTATCCATTTGACGTTTTACAGCTGCAGGACTTTTTTTTTATAGATAAAGACTTCATTTGTTTTATTTTTACTCAACTCACGCTGATGACAATAACAAATCGACTGTTACTGTTGAAATTAAATTCAAACAGCTAGCAGTTTTTTTTCCAGATTTTTTCTATGCGTTTATTTTTTTTTTTTTTAAGTAACTCGATTATGACAGTAAAATGTCGACTCTTTTTTTTCCCCCAGTTTTACTTAATGTTGCCAGTAAGAAATTGACTGTTACTGTTGTCATGTTTCAGACACTATTCTCCACACAAATACCGGGGAGGCACCGAGCTAGTATATACACAATTTCTCTCTCTTTCTTTCTCTATCTATCTCTCTCTCTCTCTCTTTCTCTCTCTCTCTCTTTCTCTCTCTCTCTCTCTTTCTCGCTCTCTCTCTCTTTCTCTCTCTTTCTCTCTCTTTCTCTCTCTCTTTCTCTATCTCTCTCTTTCCCTAGCTCTCTCTCTTTCCCTAGCTCTCTCTCTTTCCCTAGCTCTCTCTCTTTCTCTAGCTATCTCTCTTTCTCTAGCTCTCTCTCTCTCTCTTTCTCTAGCTCTCTCTCTTTCTCTTTCTCTCTCTTTCTCTTTCTCTCTCTTTCTCTTTCTCTCTCTTTCTCTATCTCTTTCTCTCTCTTTCTCTATCTCTTTCTCTCTCTCTTTCTCTCTCTCTTTCTCTCTCTCTCTTTCTCTATCTCTCTCTCTCTTTCTCTATCTCTCTCTCTGTTTCTCTATCTCTCTCTTTCTCTATCTCTCTCTTTCTCTATCTCTCTCTTTCTCTATCTCTCTCTTTCTCTATCTCTCTCTTTCTCTATCTCTCTCTTTCTCTTTCTCTCTCTTTCCCTCTTTCTCTCTCTCTCTCTCTTTCTCTCTCTTTCCCTCTTTCTCTCTCTCTCTCTTTCTCTCTCTCTCTCTTTCTCTCTCGCTCTCTTTCTCTCTCTCTCTTTCTCTCTCTCTTTCTCTCTCTCTTTCTCTCTCTCTTTCTCTCTCTCTTTCTCTCTCTCTCTCTTTATCTCTCTCCCTTTATCTCTCTCTCTCCCTTTATCTCTCTCTTTATCTCTCTCTCTCTTTATCTCTCTCTCTCTCTCTCTCTTTATCTCTCTCTCTTTCTCTTTCTTCCTCTTCTTCTCGCTTTTATTCTCCAGCCCTTTCCTTTCTTCTACCCTTTCTTAAATCCTTTTTTTTTTCTTATTTTGCTGTTCTTCCCCTTCTCACCACCACCACATTTAGATTTTGCGACCCACCCTCTCCTCCACTCCACTCCCACATTCTTCTACATCCCAGAAAAGAAAATTATACACCTGACCACGAGAGCCATTCTCCAGCCTGTCATGGGAGGGAGGCAATGGGTGGTTGTCCTACATGTACATACAACTGGACAGACAATATTGTTACCCAACTTCTTCATTGTGGATTAACCAACAAGGAGGGCAATCCATTCTATTTAATCCTATTCAATCTATCGTCTCCCTCCCATGGTTCCAGTAATCCCGTGATTCTCACCCTCCCAGTTTTACGATTTCTCCCTTCCTACTTTAGCACTGGTTTGAATATCGAATTATCATCAGTCATATCTATGCCATTATCTTATCTCTGTTTATAGAAAGACTCTAACAATACCCGTCCCAGGACATGGTAAAATCACCCCCCACCCCCAACAGAGGCGTTTGGCACCATTTTAATGTCTCCTTATAAAGATTAAAATCAATATATAATGACACTAAACCTTATGTCTAGAATCCTTATTCTAATTTTGATCAAAATCCATTACATTATTTTGATTCTAGAAAATGTCTCAAATTTAAGGTTTAAGTTTAAGTGGTCGTGATAAGAAACTAGCATTATATCATTTCTCTTCATGCAACGCATGTCATCAACCCTCACTGGTCAGGTTTTACTTCCATACATCATCACATTGCATACACATGCCTGATAGACTCATCTCTTGGTCGTCAGTGGTAACGCTCTGTTGGTTAATAATGGCAGAGGTTCCCTGAATTTACTCTATCCACTCTTAATTCTTGCAATCACACTAGCACCAGCTCCTCCCTGTTCTTGAATAGTATCACCAAGGTAACAAACTTCTGAACAAATTCAATAGCCTCACCATCCAAACATACTTTCTCCACATCGGAATTCTCATCTGTCCCCTATTATCGTACACTTCTTGTACACAAACTCGTTATGGTATCTCAACCTAACTGTAATCACACTGTAATACCACAAAAGATTAAGTTGCATCCCTCTTGTCCTATTCATTTGTTGCTAGAACCCCATTGTCATTTCGAATGCACCAACAATATCCATATTTGCCTTTGCCATCTGTTTAGCTATCCTAGATACTTTATTCTTCTGGTCATCCTTTTGTAATATATCTGGAAACCTAGTTTGCTTAGCCTACGTCTTGGCTGTGTAAATTGCTCTTCTTGCTGTCTTCTTTGCCACCAGATACATATCATTCGCTAAACTTACTCTCCAGTCAATCCATCGTTTCCGCTTATCTTTGATACACTTCTCAACTTCTTCATTCCACCACTATGCCACCTTATGTCTTGGGAGCCCGTTCGTCTTCGCACAAGTCTAGTCTGTTACCTCCTATAGTGAATCCTTCATCTTCTTCCACTGTTCCTTCTGCAAAATCCAAAACAAAAATCAATTTCCCTCCCTCCCTCCTTTCCATCCCTCTCCCTCCATTCCACTCTTTCAACGAAGCACCATGAATAAATACTTGAACATATAAAGAACTTGAAGCATAAAAACTTTTATCAAAATGACCTGATTCGGCATTAAATAACCTGAAAAGGGTTGATATGCCGTAAAACAAAACAACCAAACCACTGTTCTTTCACACTTCCTGAAATGGATCTGGTAACCGAATGTTCAATCACTTGGTCACTAAACCCACCTTTCATTTATTCTTCATTCAATCTTCACCTTTCTCCTGGGAATAAACTTTCTTTTTACCACGTGAGCTTTATTGAACTTAAGGTCACAAATAGCTGGTTTATGCTGTGTCACAATTTCTTCATCGGGTATTACTCTCACGTCACTCAGTAGCTTTCTGTTCTTTTTCCTTACCAACAGATAATCTACTCGTCCAGATTCATACATAATGAGATGGCTTTCTCTTTTCTTACAACCGTTTTTGCAATCAACATGTACATGGCATGACCAAATTCTAAGATTCCTATCACCATATAGAATACTGCACCCAGGCCTGGGCTCCAGCGACTAGATATGGAAATTTGAATGTAATATTGAAACTGGAAGGCGTACAAGAAGGGTGACAAAACTAATAAGTAAAGTAAAGGAGTGCAGTTACAGGGAGAGATTGGACAAATTGGGATTAACTACTTTGCTGGAGAGAAGAATGAGAGGTCATATGATTGAGACTTTGAAGATAATAAATGGCTTTTCTAACTATGGTGGGCATTTTTTTAGTATTTCTCCTAGATCTGTAAAGTTATTGTCAAGGCAGTTTTCAAAAACTAGATCTGTTAACCAGTTAAGTATTTTTTTGCTCACAGAGTAATATGTTTTTGGAATAAGTTGCCAGATCAGATTAAGAACAGCAATAGCGTGGATCAGTTGGATCAATTCAGAGAAAGTGGTAGGAGGGAGAAATTGAGGGGGCACTTTTGGGAGTTATCAAATGAAATATTTAACAGAATTTGATCTGGATATTGATACTGGACCAAGAGTTTGATTTTTTTTTTTTTAACAGTTGAATTGAGAAGATAGTTAAGGGGGAGATGCCCAAGGAGACATAACAAACAAACAAATAATAAATAAATATCCGTTTCCTTTCAAAACGACCAGAGGTTTTTCCAACATAACCATTCAAATCTCCTGCCACAGTAAGTATTTCCTTCTCACCAAACTTACTAGTGACTGTAATAAGTTGTCGCAAAGCTGAAGATAGCCGGGAGGTTAACGCCTTCTGAGCTTGAAACCAATGATACTGATGTTTTACTCATTTTCTGTATCGAATAATAAATAAATATTACGTTCTTAATTTTGATTATCTCAAATAATTGAGCACTCTGCTGGGATTTTTCCAATCATCTTATAAAATAAGCATATATATATATATATATATATATAATTCAGTAGGAAAAAAATTGACATAATCAATACTATGTAATCCAAAAATTCAAGATTAGATTAATAAATATTTGTGTACATATGTTTCAGAGATTTTAATAAAAATCTTATCTTCAGCACAAAAGAACAAAAGAAAACGTCCTATCACTCCATTAAAGGTTCAGGTAGACAATGGAATTGTTAAATGATAACAAACACATAAAGTGGGAGTTAAAGTCCTAAACATTGAACTACATTACATTTACAGTATTCATTCGAATTTTAGAGATTTGGAATACTTCACTTTTTATATTGGTTTTATTGGTGGGGGGGTATTTTTGGTCTCATTAAGAATTAACTAAAGTTAAAACATTGACTTTCTTCAACATTATATATATATATATATATAAAGACCACTTTCATTCCCGGGCAATGCAGGATGACCCTGCTGGTATATAATAATTAAACTGTTCATTTCTCCTTGACCCACAATCCACCAATGCTTATTATTTTATCATCCCACTTTAGTGGCTAAGGTCAAATCTTAAATGAAGTCAGCCTTTTCTAATAAACATCAATTATTTTTTTTATTCGCTATTTCTTAGCGCCAGTCAACAGATTGTGACAATCTGATCGGTACCAACACGTAACACATTTACGTGTTGTCGACAGTGTTGGACGTAGCTTAAATACTAACCAGCACCATTATATGCGTCGTCGGAAGATGGTACAACTCTCATAGCATAGTTTGGGCGGGAGTAGGTAGCGTATAATGTAATGGGGATTCTAAATTTTAGATTGAGTAAGACTTTCACTTACCCATAGATGCATAAACCATTATACACGTGTTGTCATCGTGAACCCGGGTTCTTTTCATCTGCTGATAAAAGAGTTATGTGATCTATTCTCTGCTTCTTTTGTTCCAGCACGTTTGACTCATTGGTCTAGTAGTCTCCATCAATTCATTGTAATACAGCTTCCTATTCCAGTAGCTTCTTTCCAAGAACTGCAGGCTTGTGGAACTTTCTTCCTGCTGACTGTTTTCCTCTTACCTAGAGCCTTGATCTTTTTAAGACTTTTACACTGTGCGCAATCCCCCCCCATTGGGGACAGCATGTAGACACGTCTTTTCTGCTTGTTTTTACTTAAAACTTCTACTGTTAAACGTTCACTTATCGATGGGTGCATAAACCATTATACACCCGTGTCATCATCGTGAACCCAGATTCTTTTCACCTGCTGATAAACCCACTCGGGCGCCGATGTTTATAAAAAAGATTTATTTAAAACGAGAAACAGTCACATAAAACATCAGTTACAGGTCATACGTGAAAGAGAGAGAGTAACAGATTGATAGACGGGTAGCTCATTTTGCTGCACCCAGCCACCCTGTACATGTGCTGCCCCCCCCTCCCCTATTGGGGACAGCACCCAAACACGTCTTTTGTGCTTGAAGCCCTGACATCCAAAGTAATTGAAAATCTCTAGACAGAAATCAGGTGATATCGCTGACTTCCGTCTTGGGGTCACCTTTGATCCTTTTAGGGTATCACTCAAACCTTTCCATAAAGAGACAACTCTTTTTATATTCTTCAAAGAAAAATGGTACTGCATAATCTTTTAATAAACTGTACCAAAATACGTTATTATAGTGCCAATAGCATGGTAGGATAATTACAACTGAAAAATCGCTAGTTAGAATCAAAGTTTGATATGTCAGCTTAAATGCTATTTAGGTTCAACTTTTGATATGTCAGCTTAAATGCTATTTAGGTTCAACTTTTGATATGTCAGCTTAAATGCTATTTAGGTTCAACTTTTGATATGTCAGCTTAAATGCTATTTAGGTTCAACTTTTGATATGTCAGCTTAAATGCTATTTAGGTTCAACTTTTGATATGTCAGCTTAAATGCTATTTAGGTTCAACTTTTGATATGTCAGCTTAAATGCTATTTAGGTTCAACTTTTGATATGTCAGCTTAAATGCTATTTAGGTTCAACTTTTGATATGTCAGCTTAAATGCTATTTAGGTTCAACTTTTGATATGTCAGCTTAAATGCTATTTAGGTTCAACTTTTGATATGTCAGCTTAAATGCTATTTAGGTTCAACTTTTGATATGTCAGCTTAAATGCTATTTAGGTTCAACTTTTGATATGTCAGCTTAAATGCTATTTAGGTTCAACTTTTGAAATCTCACAAGATAACTTAAACTGTTATATATGTGTGTGTGATAATATAAAAAAACAATTTTATATAGTTCAGATCAATTCTTATGGGAATCAAATTCCAAAGCAAAATGAAGCTCAATATTCAAACCGTTACATAATTATTTAAAAATGTGTAATAGATTTGCTATAAATAAATAGATCACAGTTACTGTGATTTAATGTAAGTTTTCTTTGCTTTGAAACTGACATTAAATAACAGCATGATACAACTTTGATCTGTCAATTTATGTATGTATATATATATATATATATATATATAACCAGGACCGGCGGGACAGTTATAAAAGTGTGTGTGTGTGGGGGGGGGGCTCTCCTAAAATGTTGGGGGGCCCAGTTAAACACATGCATATATAACTTCATTATTGATGACCGTAAAGGGGGGGGGTCAAAAGGGGGGGGGGGGCTTGAGCCCCCCCCCCCCCTGCCCCCCCCCCCCCCCGGTGCCGCCGTTCATGACAATAGTATTTTAAATTCCAATGACCAAGTTTATTTACATATGCTTTATTTATATATGCTCTGTTGTTAAATGTTAATTCATTGAGCCTTTACATTGAACAGTTCTGGTAAATGTTATATATATATACACAAATCTCTCTCTCTCTCTCTCTCTCTCTCTCTCTATATATATATATATATATATATCTATATATATATATATATATATATATATATAAATTTATTTGAAAACTATGTGTTAAATATTTCAGAATCATACCGCGGTTTCATCCAGATGGGTTGACGTTTTACATTTTAAAAAGTCTATACTCAAGGGATATGTCGGCGTCCTGAATGAGGTCAAATCACGATGAGAAATGGCGTTATATTGATAAAAAAAAAAACGGTGCATTCCTGAAATGTCTCTCTGGAAAAAATATATTGGTTGGGAATTGAGTTTTATTTTATTTATTATTTATAGTTTTATGTTTAAAGAAGTTTTTTATTTTATTCTACTTAGTGTTTTATTTAATTATTTATTTGTAGTTTTGTATTTTTATTAAAAGGGTTGTATTTGAAAGATCGCTTATAGATCGGAGATTTTCGGTATCTTGAAAAATGAAAAAAGCGAGTGGGGGGAGGTTAATTAGTTGTTTAAAAAGGTTGTAATACTGGTGTATCCTTTTGAAGGGGATATCAGGTTTTTATCGATATAACACCATTTCTCATTGTGTTTTTACCTCATTCAGTACGCTGACAAGTCCCCTGGATATAGACTTTTTAAAATGTAAAAAGTCAACCCATCTGGATGAAGCCGTGTTGGAAGGAGAAAAGCTTGGTTTTAGATGTATTAAAAGTAACCAGCCACTTATTTCCCCATTGCTCCAGGTCAGAAGAGAGAAAATCAGAAAGTTCTTGATCATTAATGCTCTTCGATGTGTTGCCATAGATCGTTGTCATTTGCATAAATGTCAACGAATGATTTTAGAATGCATTTGGAATATCATTGATGAAGATCAGGAAATGGGTTGGACCCAGAACGAATCCTTACGGCACGCTGGTGTTGATACTATGTGCTTCAGACTTCTGCCCATCAATGACTACTTTTATAAACCTATCAGAGAGAAAGGATTTGATGGTTGAGAAGACATTTCCAGATATTCCATAGCTAGCAAGCTTGTGAAATAAACCTTTGTGACAAACCCTATCAAAGGCTTTTGATGTCAAGAGCTATTGCTCTAGAAACGAAGCCTCCATCAATAGCTTCACTGATCCTGTGTGATATTACAGTCAGCACGTCAGCTGTTGATTTTGCAAGACGAAATCCATATTGCTTGTCACTGAGTAGGTTGTTTTTGTTGAGGTGATTGACAACTTTATTTATCACAGATTCCAACAACTTATGACGCTCAGGAGGCTGATTGATCTGTATTGAGATGCAGAAGACCGATCAGCAGTATTTTTAAATATTGGGCAGACTGACGAGGTTTTCCAAGGTGATGGGCAGCATTTCTCTTTTAAGCACCGATTGAACAGCTTTGTAAGGATAGGAGCTAGTTCCAGTCTTTTTGAGCAGAATGATTGAAATGTTAAGACCAGTTGCTTTGCTGGCGTCAAGGTTCTTGATAGTTTGGCAACATTCTAGACAAATATATGGATGTCACTCAGAATGTTTAGTCATAGGAGGAAATTCAGGAGTTATACGGCCCTGATTGCAAAGAGTTGAATTTGATGTAAAGTTATTTGCAAAAAGTTTGACTTCATCTGATGCTATTTTTACCCAAAACTTTGCTCACCCTAAACTCTGAATTTAACGGATTGGTCATAGAAATCTTTCACGTTATCCATAACCCTTTTTGACGTGAGGTGGGAAGAAATGGCAGTGTACATCTTCGCTTTTGGTCGGTGTTGGCCCTTCATCTCGGACAGAAGTTGTCGCAAATATGTCTTACTCAGAACTCCATGTCCCAACTGGGCGGAGTCGAGCAGCCCTTTCATAGTTAAGTTCAACTTGATGA
Organism: Sepiola atlantica; assembly: GCA_963556195.1. NCBI lineage: Eukaryota > Metazoa > Mollusca > Cephalopoda > Sepiida > Sepiolidae > Sepiola > Sepiola atlantica. The sequence goes on from OY744519.1 coordinate 181,459,225, forward strand.
GCATGCCGCCAGTGTCAGGTCAACCTTCGACCAGTAGCAAACTCACGACCACAGGAGCACTCGAGGAGGGAATGCTCCTCCCACTGACGGAATCGGTTAGTCGGTCGCCGAGAGTTACGGGGTTCCCAGGTTCAGAGGGACCTGGTTTGTTTTGCGTATTTTTCGTAGTAGGAACCAGCTATTCAACTCCCCGGGAGAGGGGGGGGGAGCGTTGACACTTTCAGCCGGCCAGCTTCAATGGTCAGACTCACCCTACTCCTTCTGACCACGTTCACCTCCGACTCTCACCACGAGGAGGTGGTGCAACTTAAGAGAGTTATATATATATATATATATTAGTCAGGACAGTAACTAGTAAAATACAATTGTTTCGGTCTTGACTAAAATTCGTCCCATCTGCGATTTGATTTTCCTTCCTCGAGAGTGAAATCACTACGACTTTGGATTTTTCATAGAATGCTACCCCCTCTCACCTTCTACCTGATAAACTCAGATAAAATATTAGTAATCTTGAGCTTGGCCACCAGTCAGACACATTGACCGAAATTGTTGAGTGAAAAGGGGATACAAGCGCCAGACTCTTTGAGAGCACTTCTGATATTAACGGGCACACTATCAGGGTGGAGTTTTGTATATTTTGGGGTTCTATGATAAGGAGCGATGCCGAAACAATGCCTGGAATTGGAGAATGCTTTTTGCCTTAAGAGATTAAAGGTGTGGCGCTGATTGATAAACGGTGATCGAGCACAAAGAATAACAAGGGGGAGGGGTATGCAGTGGGGGTGAGAGCGTTTCTTTTCTTCATCTTTTCTGACTCTGGCATTGCTTAGGGTTGGAGTAAAGGAACTCTTCAGTTGCAATCGTCTGCTTAATGTTCTGAGGGTTTCAGTGGCTTTTAAGATTTGACTAACATTTTTCAATATGTGACAATCCAATAAAATAATGTAAGTATCTCTATCTATATAAAGTTAGGTATGTTTATATGCGTAAATATTTGTATGTACAGGATAAGCTCCTAAACTGATGAAAATATCATTATGAATAAATAGTAAAGGGGTCCAAATGTGAGCTATATTTAGTTTTATGCTAAAGAGGGGATGGGAGTCGAAGTCTTTTGTGAAAATTCAGATACCTCCGATTTTTGTGAAATTTTAAAAATAGATATTAGACATGAATTAGTAAATGTTCCCCTCAATATCAGTTTTTTTGGAGTATTTTAAAGTGTTTTTAGGGGGGTCATAATTTCGCCACAACCTCCCATTAGAAAAAGCCATTTTCTAGAATCAAAATCATGTAATAGATTTTTATAAAAATTAGAATATAGATTCTAGACACAAGGTTTAGTAGCATTATTTTAATTTAATCTTTGTAAAGTAACATAAGAGTGGTGCAAAACTGTTCTGTTCGGAGAAAATAATTTTACCCATCCTGGGACGGGTAATCTTCTAGATATATATATATATATATATATATATATATATATTGTTGAATAAGATAGACATTTCAAAATGTCATAAACTTTCACATGTCAGAGTGTCAGATAAAGTCCCTATATACTCGTCTCCGCACAAGAGAAAAGTTAGACACAAGATTGTTTTTTTTTATGTGGGGGATATTCAGCACCTCAAAAAGAGGCACTCTGGATGGGACAAAAATAAAACTTGCCCCCCCCCCCCTCGTCAAAAAAGATCTCCTCCTCCAGACGAGGACAGAGCAGATACTACACTTTGATCCCAGCCCTAAGGTCAATGTGTGAGTGGTAAGATACACTCATTTTGTCAAACTTTGTTTATTTCTTGAGCTTTCGACTAATTTGTAGTTATCTTCCAAAAGAATTGTAAAAGAGTTATATAATTGGTGTATCAGAAAGGGCGACCCATAATCAGCATGCCGTTATTCCGAATTCACAACAGCAAGCCGCAATCTCTTCTGCACCAAACGGTCATAATTTTTAAAAAATCAAAATCTTTTTCATGTAAAACTTTATAATTAAAACTTGCTGGAAGGAAAAGTTTTCTATTTTTATTTTAAATAATTTCTTTTAGAAAAATAAGTATTTGATTTTTTTTCAGAAAATATAAATATGTTTTGGTACTGGTGCAGATTAGGACCCAAGCTAACCCTAATTCTAATTGTAACGATAATCCTAACCCTGAATCATATCTTGACGATGCCAAGTCGATTTTAGTTTGGGTCTTAATCTGTGCCAGCACCTTTGTTTTTTTTTTATTTTAAATAAATTATTTTAGAAAAATAAGTAATCAAATATGTTATTTGATTTTTGGGGAGGAAAATATAAACATTTTTTGTTTTTTTCGAAACATTGAAATATGAATTTTTCTACCAATCATATATAAAAACAAATCAATTTTTACTTTATATTTAATTTCATTTAAAAAATTATTTCAGCAAGTTTTAATTATAAAGTTTTACATGAAAAAAATTCTGACTTTTTAAAAATTATGATCGTTTGCTGCAGAAATGAGACAGTCAATTGATTGCGGCTTGTTGTTGTGAATTCGGAATAGCGGCATGCTGACTATGAATCGCCCCTTCTTCTGATATGCCATATAATTTGTTAAAAAGATCTCTTTCAATTTGCGCTTTTTATATTTGATCAGACTTGATGCATATTTTACAGTTCCAGAAATGAGATTTCTCGGTACCTATTCTTAGTTTGAAGTCTAATATGCATTAATATCTAAATTCAATCCTGCAGTGATGTGTGTAGTCTGCCAAGAAGCGAAGGGAGCTTTGAAGTTATTTAGGTTTAAAGCTCTCAAAATTCATACTAGAATTGTCCACATGGACCCGTGGCGCAACGGATAAAGGCATTGATTAACAATCAGTTCTAAGTAACACTCTGCTGGAGGTTGAAGGTTCAATCCTTACTACAAACAATGATAACGAAAAATAACATTATTTTTTTTGCTATGAAAATCACTCCAGACAAGGTATGAAGCACTTGATGTAAGCAGCTAAAAAATACCACTTCAAGGTCAAAAACTAACCAACAATAAGTGTTAGACGAATAGTTCAGTGTTTATTTCATATTAATGTACACCGTCCATCAAAAATGACAGCAACAAAAAATGCCTCACTAGTGTTCACACTCGCTATACATCTAAATATATTACTAAAATATTCATATAAAATCATAGACTTACATCAGTAATTTAATGTTTCATATATAAATTATCACTTCTGATGACCCAAAGAAAACAAAACACAGACTATTAACTTTTTATCATAGAGTGGAAGGTTTCTTTCGTAATTCATTTTAGGCGGCTAGATAAGTCTAAGGTGTTTGTCTGACTTGCTATTTGCTTTCACTCTTCCCCTCATTACTTGAAATGATTTCGTCTGGGGGCTAGTAATGGGAAAGTAACTTTTGCATGATGGGATGGAAGTACATATATATATATATATATATATACACACACACACACATACATATATACATATACATATATACATACATATATATACATATATATATATACATATATATACACATACATATATATATATATATATATACATATACATATATATACACATACATATATATATATACATATATACATATACATACACATACATATATATACACATACACATATATATACAAATATATATATATATACATGGGTCTTTATTATGTAGTAGAGGAAGAATCCTCTTGTGTAGCGATTTTAACACAACCCCCTTCCACTTCGTTTTGGGTGTTTTCTTTTCTTATTCAAAGGTGACTTCTTTGCACCTCAAACAAATTGTTCTTCGATGACATTTTGTTGAAATCCGAAACTTCTCTTTTAATTTAAGGCCTACACCACAATTGATGTCTTTGTTTATAATAACTTCTTTTTTGCTAGCAACTGACGAACAGGGCCTACCCTGCTCTACTTTCTGTAAGAACAAAGTGCCCTGCCTATGATAGTTGATTGCCATACAACTGTACATATCTGCATGTATATAGCTATAAAATTATGTCGGTCAGATTTTAAATGTTGGGCCCAAGTAGTCTTTAAGCTGACAAATCAAACTTTGTTTCTGACTAGCGATTTTTCACATGTGTGTGTATGTATGTATGTATATATATATATATATATATATATATATATATATATATATGTATATGATTATTTTTGTAAAAAATCTGCAACACTGGCATGTCGGTGCTATCGATCAACAGCTGTTAGAAACTGAGATCTCATCAGGCAGAATTAAAATCCGATCCTTTGATCAGATTATACTTGGGAAGGATGAAATGGGGGAGAAAAAATGAAAATAATCATATATATAAAAGCTCTATTTGATATTGAGCACTTTTTATAAGCCCAGTTGAAATTCTTTGAATTATTATCCTGTGGATGTTTACTTTACCTGGATTACTATATATATATATATATAGGTATCTTTTTGGGTAGATAAGAACACTGTCTTTTACTGTGTTTACAGAATAAAAACGGGGTTTATTTCTCTCGTATTTGAAGTGTGGTTGTCATAAAGGCCTAGCAGTAAGAAGCTTGGATTCGAATTATTCGGGTCCGAGGTTCGAGTCGTTCGACCGGCGGTACAGTTACATCATCTATACTGATGATTGTTGGTGAACTTAAAACATATGTCTTATATATATATATATATATAATTTTAATAAATATTTAGGGGAACTTTTATTTAGGGTTAAAAACTCATAGCATTTTTAAAATTTAATATTTTTAGAAAATCTTTTCAGCCGAGGAGTTTTGGAACCATAGTGAATCATATTCCATAAAAAAAATAAAAAAACTTTTTTCAATTATTTTAGATTTTAGAGGGGGGGATCACTTTCCTATATAAATCTAATGTAAATTGATCACCCACTTCTTGACCAAGTTCAGGATAAAAAAGCTCATAGCAATGTCTAAAATTTATAGTTTTGGAACCATAGTGAATCATATGAAAAAATTCTTTTTTTTTTTTTTCAAAAATGTTACATTTGTTTTTGTTTATTTCCTAAATTTATTTTTTCGACATAAAAAAACATTTTCAACAACGCTTCGGCCGATGTAACCCCCCCCCCCCTCGACCTTCTTAAGGAACTTAGGAACCTTCTAGTCGAACTTGGTAACACAAACAGAATTTCCAACTGAACCCTTTATTTAATCCATAGAGGGAGATTGTTCTCATTCCGCCAGCCATGATCGGGTAGAAGTGCTAGTCCTAATTTATGTTATTCTTGCTTATTATCGCCTGTAGTAAGGATTGAACCTTCAAACCCCCTCAAAAGACGGTTACTTAGACCTACTGATTAATCGACACTCTTAACCGTTATGCCATGGGGTCATGCTGACGGAATGAGAACAATCCACTCCCATTGATTAAATAAAGAGTTCACTGTTCAGTTAGAGATTCCGTACAGGTCCCCAAGTTGTAAAAGATGTACCTGAAGAAGGTTACGTATCTCGAAACGTTGTGAATATAACAATCAAGATGAGAATAGTAGTCCGAATAAAAACAAATGTAAAAAAAATTTCTAAAAATATAAATTTTAGACAGTGCTATGAGCTTTTTTACCCTGAACTTGGCCAAGAAGTAGGTGGTCAATTTACGTTAGAATTATATAGGAAAGTGATCCCCCCTCTAAAAACTAAATGATAATAAAAAACATATTTTAATTTTTTTTGGAATATGGTTCACTATGGTTCCAAAAGTCTGCGGCTGAAAATGTTTTCCAAAAATATTAAATTTTGAAAGTGCTCTGAGTTTTTAACCCTAAAGTAAAGGTTTGCCAATATTTAAATATTATCTACATATGCATACGTTTCATCCTTGTGGAATCATCAGTGTAGAGATAACCATTCATGCCAGCCGCATGATTCGAACCTCGGAACGAGTCACAATTAATTCCAATTCTGAGCATACTAACCAATGATGCTACCGTAAATGGCTACAGGCGAGATGAGAAATAAACCCTATATATGCATCAAAGAGGCGGACAGCTATAGTCAGCCGGCATAAGTGTTTAACAGGAAGCTTTTAACGGCTTCTTTTATTTACTCATTAAAGGACCCAGCTAAGAAAGGGGCTACAAATAATTATTTTAATAATGAAAATTTAAATATTATCTACATGCGTATACGTTTTATTTACTCCTCCCCAGGAGTTAGGCACAAGGCCAGTTTTATCTTACTCCCACAAGTAAGATGTGACCCAAGATCGGGTCGAGAAAGTGGGGTTTGAAAAGCCAGCGCTCGAGAGGTGAGCACTCTGGCCATTTAAAAATTGCCTGGGCAGCCCCGTCGGCATTCCCCGGTAGGGGCGCCTCAGACAGTAAGCAATAAACTTACTCCTCCCCAAAGAGGGGAGGCAAAGCCTGGGAGGGTGGACCTCCTAGAACTGCACAGGACAGGCGTGCAGTATCCATCGGAACAGATACTACACTTTGATCTTAGCCAAAAGGCCAAGGAAGTGGGGTATGCGTATACGTTTCATCCTTGCAGAATCGTCAGTGTAGAAATAACCATTCATGCCAGTGACACGATTCGAACCCATGTATCCATGGGTGTGTAAATATATTTGCAGCTTAATTATTCTTGATAATTTAATTCTTATTCCTATAATCGCTCACATAGAATTAGTTATAAGAATCAGGGTATCAACCTTTTTAAGTAAGCAGCTAAATTTGCTTAAAGGGTAAGAGCTTAAATATTTATTTATATTGTTTTAAAAATTCATTCACAGATCAAAACTCCCAGAATACAAAATCATTTTTAAAATCTAGCATAGTTTATAGACAATAATAAAAACGAAAATATGAAATACTACTGCAGTTAGGTCTAAATAGTGAACCTATTAAGAACAGTTTCTGGTGAAATTGATGGCTGTGAGAGCAAATCTTAGCATGCGAGTGAAAATACCTCCATCCTCCCATGTGAATGCCTGAACCTTTGAAAAATAATTTAATAACAAAATAAAATGAATTTTACTTTTTGTCTAAGTTATAGCCCTACAGTATTTTTATGGAAACTTTCAATATAAGAATAACTTTTTCTTTAACATATTGTACACCCGGACTACGGCTGTAAAGTCTGACTTTACATAAAGAAGGCAGCAACAGCGACTATTAAGTTGTCGTACAAATAAATGTCTACTTGGAAATTAGCATTTATAGATAATGTCGTTTTGTTTGTTCTCATTTTCAAGTTGAGATTGTCCAGCTGTCTTGTTTCTTATTGGATGGAATTTGACCTGATGCTATACAGTGTAACCAACAAAGAATAACAAAACGTATTAAGCTTCTTTTTTTTTCGTATATCTTTTTTAAACTGTTAAAGTTTTGGATTATTAGAACCACTGTTCTCATCTTGGATGTTATTCTCGCAATATTTCGGTTGATGAAACGTCCGACCTTCTTCAGGTACGTCTTGTTGAACTTGGGAATTTATGCTAAAATTGTCTGCAAAGACCCATGACACAACGGATAAAAGTGCTAAGTAATTATCAGTTCTAAGTGACAGATTTCTGAAGGTTCAATTCTCAGTACAGGCGATACTAAGAATACAAATTACAAATTTCTAAAGACCTCTACCCTGTCATGGCTGACAGAACGAGAGCAAGCTACCCTCATGCGTTTGAAATTCCATATAGATTCCTGAATTCAGCAAGACTCACCTAAAGAAGGTCGGAGGTTACATCGACCGAAACGTTGTGAGAATAACATCAAAGATGAGAATAGTAGTTCGAATAATGTAAATAATACAACTTATCAATCCTCATCTAAAAAATTCCGAAACATATTAAAGTTTTAAGATGAACATGAAAAAAATAAAAAAATCAATAACTATCATCGATTTTCTCTCTTTAGATAGTTAAGTTCGATTGTATTTTAATTACCTCTCCATCGAACAAGGATTAGTGCATTCTGCCCTACAAAACATGCATCCCCCGATAGGCGATTAGCAATAAACTTCCCACAGAAAAGGTAAAGCCTAGGAAAGAAACATGATATCTCGAGCAATTACACATTTTAATTGTAACGAGTTGAATAATATTCAATTTAAGATAAATGTTTCATTAAAATAAATTAGCAATTAAAATATAAGTATTTGATGGAGCATTAAAAACATTTCAATAAAAAAACAAATGAATGAATTCGACAAAATGTATAAGAATAAAGAGGAAAACCAGAATAAATAAAGAACAAAGATAACAACATACAAGTCGTATGGGAAGAGTCGATATTTTGCTTCCTATTTTATTGAATGCTGATTCATGACTAGAGATACAGCTTTATCTTTGTTCTTAAGATAGTTATGTTTTAGTTATGTGCTAACTCAATCGGTTGGCTTATCCCCCGCCCCCTTTTTCATTTATCATCCTCTTTCCCCCTTTTTAATTTATCACATTTTCTACAATTTCAACAAATAAGTACATATGTTTTGGATTTGAAACTGACGGTACCGATGTTATGATCTTCTGTAATACATATATAAATAAATATTAGGCTCTTATTTTTGAATTTTTCTTAATAATTGAGCACTGCTTGGGTTCTCTTCCACTAACCTTACACACACACACATACCTACAGACTACGTCGTTTCAGACTTAACGTCCTCATCAGTGCAGGAAGTGGTGGTTACAGGCAGTCAGATGGGTTCGAACGCAGTTAGTAGATTCAGAAGAGAATCACGATCCTATACCCTATATATATATATATAATATATATATATATAATTCTGTTCTGAGGAGGATCCAATGTTTTGAAAATTTTTGTTTCATTGTACGACTTAAAAACAAACATTGCCTTGAAACAGCTGCAAACAACTATAATATTTTTGTATACTCTTTATTGGAACATTATTGGAAAATGATTTAATGATAATATATATATATATATATATATATATATATATATATATATATATATATATATATATATTAGTATTTAAAAGAATTATCTATTTTTAATAGGCCATGACACAGTTTCATGCTCTTTGTGATCTTCAGATGGCTGAACTCACAAATTTGGGATCAAATATCGTGCTTGTTTCTTTTCTCTGTGCTCACTTCCGTTTGTCATCTCACAGCTTACTTTTTTCTACCGATTGGTTAGCTGAAATAGCTAATATTATTTTCTGTCTTCTAAAAAAACTTTTGATTTTTCATTATTATTTCTTGTTTTTTTTTTATATTGCGATCAATGATGTTGCATATTATCTGTTGTTATTTTTAATCTCTTGTGGATTGCTAAAATTCCTATAATTACTATAGTTGCCTCTGCTAGATTTGTGACTTTCTACTTTTGTCGTTAAAGCAAGGTAACTCTCATTTTTCTGTCTTGGGGGTAGTAACCGCCACCCCGGTCTTGGGGTTAATAACACTCACCCCCGTCTTGGGGTTAGTAACACTCACCCCAGTCTTGGGGTTAGTAACACTCGCCCCCGTCTTGTGGTTAGTAACAATCGCCCCAGTCTTGGGGTTAGTAACACTCACCCCTGTCTTGGGGTTAGTAACACTCACCCCAGTCTTGGGGTTAGTAACACTCACCCCAGTCTTGGGGTTAGTAACAATCGCCCCAGTCTTGGGGTTAGTAACACTCGCCCCAGTCTTGGGGTTAGTAACACTCACCCCAGTCTTGGGGTTAGTAACACTCACCCCAGTCTTGGGGTTAGTAACACTCACCCCAGTCTTGGAGTTAGTAACAATCGCCCTAGTCTTGGGGTTAGTAACACTCGCCCCAGTCTTGGGGTTAGTAACACTCACCCCAGTCTTGGGGTTAGTAACAATCGCCCCAGTCTTGGGGTTAGTAACACTCACCCCAGTCTTGGGGTTATTAACAATCGCCCCAGTCTTGGGGTTAGTAACACTCGCCCCAGTCTTGGGGTTAGTAACACTCACCCCAGTCTTGGGGTTAGTAACACTCACCCCAGTCTTGGGGTTAGTAACAATCGCCCCAGTCTTGGGGTTAGTAACACTCGCCCCTGTCTTGGGGTTAGTAACACTCGCCCCTGTCTTGGGGTTAGTTACACTCGCCCCTGTCTTGGGGTTAGTAACACTCGCCCCTGTCTTGGGGTTAGTAACACTCGCCCCTGTCTTGGGGTTAGTAACACTCGCTCCAGTCTTTGGGTTAGTAACACTCGCTCCAGTCTTGGGGTTAGTAACACTCGCCCCTGTCTTGGGGTTAGTAACACTCGCCCCTGTCTTGGGGTTAGTAACACTCGCCCCTGTCTTGGGGTTAGTAACACTCGCCCCTGTCTTGGGGTTAGTAACACTCGCCCCTGTCTTGGGGTTAGTAACACTCGCCCCTGTCTTTGGGTTAGTAACACTCGCCCCAGTCTTGGGGTTAATAACACTCGCCCCAGTCTTGGGGTTAGTAACACTCGCCCCAGTCTTGGGGTTAATAACACTCGCCCCAGTCTTGGGGTTAGTAACACTCGCCCCAGTCTTGGGGTTAGTAACACTCACCCCTGTCTTGGGGTTAGTAACACTCACCCCATTCTGGGGGTTAGTAACACTCACTCCCGTCTTGGGGTTAGTAACACTCACCCCAGTCTTGGGGTTAATAACACTCACCCCTGTCTTGGGGTTAGTAACACTCGCCCCAGTCTTGGGGTTAATAACACTCACCCCCGTCTTGGGGTTAGTAACACTCGCCCCAGTCTTGGGGTTAATAACACTCACCCCTGTCTTGGGGTTAATAACACTCACCCCTGTCTTGGGGTTAGTAACACTCGCTCCAGTCTTGGGGTTAGTAACACTCGCTCCAGTCTTGGGGTTAATAACACTCGCCCCAGTCTTGGGGTTAGTAACAATCGCCCCTAGTCTTGGGGTTAGTAACACTCGCCCCCGTCTTGGGGTTAGTAACACTCGCCCCTGTCTTGGGGTTAGTTACACTCGCCCCTGTCTTGGGGTTAGTAACACTCACCCCTGTCTTGGGGTTAGTAACACTCGCTCCAGTCTTGGGGTTAGTAACACTCGCTCCAGTCTTTGGGTTAGTAACACTCGCTCCAGTCTTGGGGTTAGTAACACTCGCCCCCGTCTTGGGGTTAGTAACACTCGCCCCCGTCTTGGGGTTAGTAACACTCGCCCCCGTCTTGGGGTTAGTAACACTCGCCCCCGTCTTGGGGTTAGTAACACTCGCCCCCGTCTTGGGGTTAGTAACACTCGCCCCCGTCTTGGGGTTAGTAACACTCGCCCCCGTCTTGGGGTTAGTAACACTCGCCCCCGTCTTGGGGTTAGTAACAATCGCCCCCGTCTTGGGGTTAGTAACAACTGGCCCCGTCTTGGGGTTAGTAACACTCGCCCCCGTCTTGGGGTTAGTAACACTCGCCCCTGTTTTGGGGTTAGTAACAATCGCCCCAGTCTTGGGGTTAGTAACATTCACTCCCGTCTTGGGATCAGTGTTAAAGTTTAATGAAGTTTTATTTCAAAATTATTTTATCTTCTAAATGTTGTCATTACTTTTAGATAAACTCTTTTTAGAAAAGTGTGCAAAGCAAAAAAGATTACAGAATACTGATTGGATAAGCAGATATATCACGGTGCGATTTCAATTGGGTACCATAAAGTAAAATTGCATCAAAGTTTTGAATTGATTTATATTTTTATGTTTGCTGTTTCTAAAACATTCTGATGTTGCCTCGAAATACAAATAGAAGAAAGGAATTCTTCCAAAAGCATTTGGGTATCGGAACAAATAAAAAAAAATAGCCTAACTCTTCGTATCACCTTTGAACCTGGCCTGTAGGTATTTGATCATACGACCTGTTGAATATAACGGATTTCTTCATGATAAAATTGATTATACACTTATACATCATTTTCAGATGTGTTCCTGTGTTTCTTTAAGATACTCTGTCATTTCTTCTGTCACACTTCTGCATTTTATTTTAGATGTATGTCCAAGCATCTCTATTAGAGGCTCTGTTGGGTAATTACGCTTATATTATAAATAACAATTTTCATTGGACTGTCATGATTGATTAAGTTTACAATATCATTTTATTTGGTTTGTCATGCTTAAGTTTACAACATCATTTCATTTGGTTTGTCATGCTTAAGTTTACAACATCATTTCATTTGGTCTGTCATGCTTAAGTTTACAACATCATTTCATTTGGGCTGTCATGCTTAAGTTTACAACATCATTTCATTTGGTCTGTCATGCTTAAGTTTACAACATCATTTCATTTGGTCTGTCATGCTTAAGTTTACAACATCATTTCATTTGGGCTGTCATGCTTAAGTTTACAACATCATTTCATTTGGTTTGTCACGCTTAAGTTTACAACATCATTTCATTTGGTTTGTCACGCTTAAGTTTACAACATCATTTCATTTGGTTTGTCACGCTTAAGTTTACAACATCATTTCATTTGGTCTGTCACGCTTAAGTTTAGTTAACTCTTAGATTCATTCCTATAAGAAGATCTGTCTATCAGTCTGTCACACTCAAGTTGAAAATATAATTTTCATCTCCCAATGCACATGTTGAGTGGACGTAAGTTAAGAATATCTGTGTTTGTTTGTTTGTCCTCTTCCTCTTCCTTGCTGTGTCTTGCGGCTCGTGTTGAGTCACTGCTACACAATGTCAGGAGCTGTAGTTTTCATTTGCCAACACTGACTTAAATTTTTGGCAATTTCCGCTATATTCCAGCAGAACTGTTTATTAAATTTGGCAGAGTGTGAGTCCAATATTTGGTGCTTTGTCAAAATTTCTAGAATTCAAGGCAGGAGAATTGGAAGAAATTTGTGCAAATTAGTGTGGGGTGGAGGGTGCTAAATGTCAAAATTAGATTCTGAGCATTTCAACTCGGTTTAGTTTCATAAAAGTACAAAAAGAAATTCAACTTTGGAGATTGGGCTTGACTTTATATTTTGCAGCTACTTGGCCTAATTCAGAAGCTTCGTGTTTACTTTTTTTTTTTTTTTTTTACACTAATGGGTCGCCACTTATCAAGGCCTGGAGGTCAGTCGAGGATAAAGGTTAAAGAGATTTTCAGTTGGACAATGAACGCTACCACCAGAGGATTAGAAACAATGGGTGGAATAGACAAAAGATTACTTAAGAGGTGTTGATTATCCAAGAGGACGGCTCAACAAGTATTTGTTTACATTAGACTTGAAGACGAACAGGTTGTAGTCGGTTGGGAAGCAGCCTTGTGGTATTTTGTTCCACATATAAGATGCTCTAGGAAAGAAACTTTGTTCATTGAAGTTCAGCTTGGTCTTTGGTACAGAGAGAGCAAGAGAGAAAGGAAAGTTTTTTGCTGTAGTTGTAACTAGATGAGTTCTTGCTGTGAATATTTTACAGGGGGGGGGGGGGATTGGAGCTCAGTCGAGCACCTACCACGAACATAACGATACAGTAGGGGGAGGCTAGCAACATCTCTTCTGTGTGAAAGGGGCTGTAGAAAATAGAAGAGATTATCCCCCACTAGATTGCGAAGTTGGTTTTGTGTTCTGTCAAGGCCAGGAAGAGTGCTCCGAGCTGAACTTCCCCCCGATATGACAGTAGTTGCAAACAAAAAAAGGCATCTAAACAGCGACTTTTAGTCTAACTGCTGCTGAAGGTTATTGGAGCTTTATTGAAGCACCATAATTAGCTCCAATCTCTGGTTCCCCCCTCTAAAACATTCACAGCAAGAACTCGCTTTTCTATCACAACAAAAAAAAGAAACTTTCCTTTCTTCCTCCGTGTGCCTTACGTCAGTCGACATTTCCACAAAGTTTCTTCGCAACACATTCCTGCGGACTGCTTTCCTGCAGATTAGAACATGGTTATTTTCTAAATCCAACAACAGATTCCTGTCATAAACCGCCCCCACAAGTAAGTAAACTTAGTTCATTCCACTAAACATCCTCAGTCCTCTCATGAGGTTCTTCAACTTTCAACTACCTGGTGCTACCAGATCAGGTTGTTAAAGATACTGGCTTCCTGACCAAAAATGCACCAAACATTGATGTTATTGTTTTTTTGCTTTTTCTTTGCCAACCTCAATCATGTTCACGAAAGCCAAAAACAAAAACAATACTTTTCCCTATATAACAACCAAACCAAATACCATGAATAAATATTTGTAGATATATAGAACTTGAAGCATAATTTTTTTTTACCAAAATGACTGGATTCGGCATTAAATAACTTGAAAAGAGTTGATATGCTGTAAAAAAAACAACCAAACCAAACATGGATAAATATTTTAAGATATATAGAATTTGAAGTATAAAATCTTTTACCAAAATGACCGGATTCGGCATTAAATAACTCGAAAAGAGTTGATATGCTGTAAAAAAAACAAAAAAACAACCAAACCAAACATGGATAAATATTTTAAGATATATAGAATTTGAAGCATAAAATCTTTTACCAAAATGACCGGATTCGGCATTAAATAAACCGAAAAGGGTTGATATGCCGTAAAACAAAACAACCAAACCAAATGAACTTTCAACTCGCAATCATTTAGTCAGAATAACCCTTATCCACGAGTGGCCTTAGGCTTTGATAAGTGGTGATCCATTACTAAAAAGAAAATAAATTTTAAAAAATATAGAGTATTAGTAGTTTTATTAAGGGGTAGACTTTTTTGTTAGCCAGCCTTTTCCCTATTGGGCTCTTAAAGAGCTTACTTTTTGGCTGGCCTGTTTGGAATCTAAGGGACTCGACGCTGTTGGCGGAGTCTCTTTCAGGCTTGGTTTGTCTTTAAGTGATTCTACCTTCCTCTCCCTTTGTATTATTATGATTAGCTCCTTATATCAAGTAGCTTCATGCCTAGTCTGGAGCTACTTCTTTTAAAAAAAAAGAAGAAAAATTACATTCGACATCCCTAAGGAACTTTATGCAAAATTGGGATTTTCTATTTGGCTCTGACGTTGAAAGTCCGACAAGATAAATTCATTTGTCGTAAGAGAAGATATCCAGAAACTGAAAAGGTGAATTTTGTTGTTTTGCTCTGATTGATGGATAGCCCCGTTCCAACTAAGTTAATTCCATCAATCATCCGCAATCCTCTCATGGGGTTCTTCAACTTTTAACTAGTAATCATTCCAGCTCATTAACCCTTATTCTCGAGTTGCCCTTAGCCTTAATAAGTCGAAATCCATAAATAAAAATTTTTAAAAACAAAAAAACATTTTAAGTTGTATTACATTCGACATTCCTAGGGATCTGTATGCAAAATTGGGATTTTCTATTTGGGTCTGACATTGAAAATCCAACCAGATAACTTAGACTAGCTGGATTCGCAAAGTTCACTACTTGAAATACTTGAAACATTCATTATAGATAATAAACATGTCATTCATTACTTTGCTGTAAACATGAAACAAAATATTTCTTATTTATTCATATAGACAGATAAACGCTAACATTTTGGTAATTTCGATACAAATTTATTTATCTTTTAAATGTGACCGTAAAGAAAGAAGGAATCAATTTGCCTGTTCACTTGTGATTTAGAAATAGATTGCAACTTTTTGGGAAATCAAGTCGGTCCCTCTAAAGAAAGGAATATTTGAACACAAATGCTAAATATTTGTTCAGGAAATGACACAATATTGAAAAAAAGAACTATTTGGTATGTTACAATCAAAACAATCATTGAATTTTTTAAAAATAACTAATAGTTAATCAATAAAATGTCCTTTTTCAAAACCAATATGCAAATTAGTTAACCTTGCGACTGATATCGTATATACATAACAGCATATAAAAAAAATAGTGCTTCTATTTTGTATAAAGTTGATTTTTTTTTTTTTTATGGAAGTCACTCCAGATAAGGTATAAAGCTACTTAATGTATGAGATAAAAAAAGTGCTACTTCAAGGTCAAAAACTAGCCAACAGTAAGTGTTAGATGGATAGATTCCGGCCCAGAAAATAGCAATTATTTCCCCTTTGTCAGAAACATCGCTCATGAAACGTGAGGACTAAAGGACAAAATAAGGGGAGCGAGAGTTAAGAGGCTGCCAAAAGTTCACTTTCTACTCTCGTTAACTTGAAATAGGGCGTTTTGACTTAACTGTTTGTGCGAGGATTGGCCCCAACTTTTGTATTTATTCATTTAGATATCCAGACGTGAAAAAGTGAATTTTTTTTTTTTTTGATTGATGGATAGCCCTGTTAGATGTTGTTGAAAAACATGATTTCAATTTTCGAAGGGAAATAAATATCTCAGGTAGATTGGAAGGGGAGGGGGGGGGGCTTAGGCGGATGTTAGAAAGAGTAGTTAGGGTCAAGCGGTCAAACATAACGTTGTATTTCAACCTTTCAACACAAACGCTGCAGACGATGGGACCTTGACCTTTCCACATCAAAACAAATATAGATGAAGAGTATTGTGCAGGTGTGTAGAGGTGGAGTTGGGGAGGGCGGCGTTGTTATGGGGAAAGCTACACAAAAAATAATTTTCCCATCTGAATTAATTGTGTATTTGCTTTCCACTATTTTTATGTTGCAGACTGTAGTTGAAATACCCACCTGCACAGGGCCTTTTCAGTTTTCTCTGCAGTTCACGATTCTTTTAACCGATTCCCTCACAGACTATGGAATTGGTTATGTCGAGTTAGGATTCGATCACATTTATTGTGTGTGTTTGTACACTGACTACCATTGGGGGAAAGTATGAACCCTGTAATTGTTAAGAGAACAAATCTCCACCATAAAATGTTCAATGGGTACACGCATGTTATCCCTACCTCGTTCTAGTGCGTCTAACTATTCTCTGACTCCCTTTCTCTATTCTCTGGCTCTTTTCTCTATTCTCTGGCTCTCTCTCTCTATTCTCTGGCTCTCTCTCTCTATTCTCTGGCTCTCTCTCTCTCTATTCTCTGGCTCTCTCTCTCTCTATTCTCTGGCTCCCTCTCTCTATTCTCTGGCTCCCTTTCTCTATTCTCTGGCTCCCTCTCTCTATTCTCTGGCTTCCTCTCTCTATTCTCTGGCTCCCTTTCTCTATTCTCTGGCTGCTTCTCTCTATTCTCTGGCTCCCTCTCTCTATTCTCTGGCTCCCTCTCTCTATTCTCTGGCTCCCTCTCTTTATTCTCTGGCTCACTTTCTCCATTTAGTAAATTTAGTGAATGGAATTTTTGCCCTATTATCAAATTGCGTTTCTGTCTATTTTTACATGGTCCAAATCTGAGCTTTTTTTTTATTATTATTGATTTACGATTAAGAATTTTTTTAACTTAATCTCTACTGTGCTATGAATCATTAAGAAGATTCAATGTGTTAACTGTTGAAATGAATCTTATATGAACAGTCAAAGTTGCACTTAGGTGTCATTTTTGCACTTCTTTTTTTCTTCAAGGAGTAATAGAATTTTGCCTAATGTTTAGGCTGTCTTGATCTAATAATTATTGCTTCCATCATGATTAATTCTCATTTACCACAAGAGGACATTACATTTGTAAGGATTTTTTACTTGTTTGAAGCCTGCAGTTTTAATTATACATTGTGAAAATTGGCTTCTGGACCAGACAAGATGGCAGATTTTCTAATTTCCAACAAACATTGAGTGGTCAAAATTTGGTAGCTAATTGTGCTCCCAAAATAAATTTGGCACCATTGTTTATGAAAGGTTTTAGATATAATGAAAATAAAATGATGGCTTGGGATATCTACTCGTATATGCTACCAATGCTTATTTTTAGGTGTATAAGGCAAAGCAGCCTGCACATATGTATTTACCCGATTTAAAATAGCGGATGATGTATGGAGAGGCAGTGTGGCCTTTCAGATTCAGGTAAGTGACTAGAATACTTGTCACATACTCGCAATTTCCCTCTAATTTGCATTAAGGTAAGCGTATACAATGTATGGTTTTCAATAGGTATTATCATTCATTAAATAACCCCAATCTTGTTTAGAGTTCTTGTTTATACTAATGGGTCACCACTTACCAAGGCCAAAAAGCCACTCGAGGATAAGGGTTAAGGAAATTGTCGGTTGGATGATGAACATGAGCTTTCAAAACGATGAATGGTATGAAACAAATTTGAATATTTGAATTATTCGGACTACTGTTCTCATCTTGGATGTTATTCTCACAATGTTTCTGTCGATGTAACCTCCGACCTTCTTCAGGTGCGTCTTTCTTTCTTCAGAAACTTCAGTACAAGTAATCAAGTTCGACAGAAAATTCCAGAGTTCGACAAGACGCACCTAAAGACATCGACCGAAACGTTGTGAGAATAACATCCAAGATGAGAACAGTAGTCCAAATAATACAAATTATCAGTCCTTATCTCAAAAATACTGAAACATAAAATTTCATTACTTAAGAGGACAACTCGACAAATATTTGTTGACATTATACTTGAAGACTACCCTGTTGTAGTCTGCAGGGATGCAGTTCTATGGCAGTGTGTTCTAAAGGTTCGAAGTTCTTTGTTACGGACAGGCCTTTTCTTAGGGTCTGCTCCAAATCCTCAGCACCTCAGCAAACGAAGATAAATTGAGAAAGAATGAAGAAAACTGAAGGGAAAACGACAATATTCACCATCTGTGAGCAGGCAGTGTCTTTTTCTAACTGTCCCTTTATGTGTTTATGAGGGTTTGTCTATATTTATTATTTATTTTATTTATCTGTTAATTTTATGTATTTGGATTTAGGGCTATTAACTTAAAGTTCTATTTATTTATGTGTTAAAACGGTGTAGTTTTATTTCTGTAGTTCAAAAGGGGTTATTATATATTTATTTTATTCCTTATATATATATATATATAAGTGGTGTACTAAAAGCGAACTTTTAGGAAACTCTTATTGGACTTTTTACCCTTTGGATTCATTCTATCTTCGCCGCACCTGAAGTTGTGGTTTTTGGAATTTAAATTTGAATCCTCTCTCACCATCTCTCGTGCCTTTTAATGACCTACCTATCTACATTTCATTTTCTCCGCTGGACTTTTCGACACCGGACTTTTTAGCAATCGGACATTTGCTTGCATTCGGGTAGAGTTTTGCCCTGTGTTTCTTTCCCTATAACTTTTATTTTACTTTTTTAAATTTTAAATCTTGGCCTTTGCCAACTTATTTATCCCAGCGACTTCCTCTGATAAGATTTTGATCTTTGAAAAGCCTGGCTTAAGGAAAATTTAACTTGAATAAATTGCCTTTTTGCGGAATATACCTTGCTCTGAGCAATTGAATTGAAATTTTATTTGGCTTTTGCTTCTCTAATTCCTTTCCATTCTTCATATATATATATATATATATATATATATATATATATATATATAAGTATAATTCTGTATTTTGGGAGATATAAAAACAGTGCTCAATTATGTTTGTAAGAGCATAATATATTTATTATATATGATACTTTACAGTAATATTTCGATTAGCCATTGATACCTGTGATAAGAAAAAGAAGATATTTTCTCTCTCTCTCTCTCTCTCCTCTCTCTCTCTCTCTCTCTCCAATCTCCTTTAATAATAATAATAATAATAATAATAATAATAATAATAATAATAATAAAGGAATATTTTTGTGTCTATAATTCTTTCCTTTTTTAAATTATTATTAGATATCATTGAGATTAATATCTCTGCTCATAAATTTAAATTTGGATCTGGTATTATTCTTTCGTTTTTATTATTATTATCAGTCATTATTAAGATTAAACCTCTCATTCTTTGCTCATAAAAATTAAATTTGGATGCTTGAGTATTGAAGTGAACCGGACACACGTACATTCACTTTTATTATATAGATTAATGAGAAAAGAAAGTAAAAATTTTACTATTGAATTTTTAGAAAGCCACCCTTCTATTGTTTTCTTTTTTCTTTTTTTTTTTTTTTTTTTTTGAAGAAGAAGAAGAAGAAAGTTGTAACATTTACCAGGATCAAGTTATATAAATCTCTTTATAAAAATATAATTCCCCACTTGACATTTTTAGAAAAGCGAGTTGAGAGTTTGTGTGTGTAACCCGTTTATCTCCCACTTACTGTCATACCAAAGACATTGGGTATGGATTCAAGAATTTCTTCGTTTTGGGCGGGTGAGGTTATTACAGCCCCCCCCCCTCATCGCCCCCCTCCCGTGAAGAAAGCAGTTTCGTATTCATATTCGCTGGGTTTGACTTGAATCAAGTTATGTCTTGTCTTTATTTTGTTTTGTTTTTTGTCTTAAGATAAAAAGCAATTTTTTATTTTAAAATTCAGTTTCAAATGCTTTCTTGCGATTCTGAATTGCTCCACCCCTACTCAGTTTTTCTTTCTTTTTGATAGGTGGGGGTGGGGATATGTTCCCTATAATTCAACTGCAATAATCTGCACGCATCCATCTCCTTTCTCCCCTCCATCTTCACAATCTGTCCCATCCCACTTGTCTTCGTCTTCTGTAATCCTGCGCACCACAATCTGCATCTCTTCCTGCATCCCTCTCTTCATTCTCCTACTCATCCACCTCCCACTATTTCAGTTGCTTCAACCTTTGTATCCCTCCCATCGCCTCTCCTTCGCGATCTCCTCCTCTTTCTCAACAATCTTTCATTTCCTTGACAGGTCCACCTCTGTAGTCGATTGATTCCTCACCATCTTTTCATCTTAACTCCACCACCCCCTTCCGGAATGGTATTACCTTGCCAGGGTCCCATCTATGGGTTAAATAGAATCTATCATTTGCCGGCTGTTTACTTGAAAAATATCGGTCTACAAAGCAAATTAATTTATAAATATTTGAAGATATTGGGAACTTGAAGTATAAACGCATTTACAGGGATCATTGATGTCCTTGTTTTCCAATCACAGTCACATCGTTTGTGCTGGCTATTTGCTCAAGGATGTTGATCTTGACGATAGTGAGACCTTCGACGTTGAGCTGGAGAAGCGCTAGCACTTGGGCTTGAGTCTCTAGATGTTTTGAAGACATTTGTTTCACTTAAGAGCATGCAACTATTCATATACTCTTTAGTTACTCGCAGAGGGGGCCCATGTGGAGGCTGTCTTCATCCCCTCCAAGGCTTCTTGGGTCAAGGCAAGATGGAAGGAACAGTGGAAGGCAGTAGAACAATCCAGGCTTCACCACTATATAAAGGCACCTGCCGCGAAAGCAGTGGACAA
The DNA here is from genome assembly GCA_963556195.1 of Sepiola atlantica. NCBI lineage: Eukaryota > Metazoa > Mollusca > Cephalopoda > Sepiida > Sepiolidae > Sepiola > Sepiola atlantica. The sequence continues at coordinate 181,480,272 of OY744519.1, forward strand.
TGTTCAATCGCTTGAGGACACGCGTGGGACGCTTTGGTAAGTCGATAAAAATGGGGGGCCTCACGGATGGTGCCCAATGTGGATGTGGGAACCTCCTGCAGACACCGGCCACCAAATGGCGATCTGGGCCTTATTGACCTGGACGATGAAACTCTGGACTGGCTTTCTGCAACTGAGCTGAAGGTCTAAAAAGACATATGCAAGAAGGAGGGATGACTGAGTTTGGCACTAAACGGCCCAAAAAGGGTTGATGTGACATAAAATGAAACAACCAACCAATTTATTTGCTTAAAAATTAAGCCAGCCCCAACTTGCAAAAAAATGTCAAATTACCTTATTACCAAGCAAAAAACATGAATGACTCAGATAATATCTTAAACATCCTAAAAGAAACGAAAATTGTTTACAGGAATCTAAAGCTACAAAATTCAAACAAAATCACTTGCACATTGTGAATAATATCAAAAACACTTTAAAAAAAATACCTTCAACAAAAGAAGTATCGTAAATATAACCAACAGTGGTTGATGAGCCGTAAAACAAAATCAAATAAACCAATCCTCATAACCCCCATTCCAGCTATGGGTAAAAAAAAGTCACCTTGTTTTCAATGAATCCTTCACAATAGATATTGGGCTTCAGCTTACCATGACCCCAAAAAGTATTGATATGCCATAAACCAGTCAATCAATGAATCGTTTACAAGAGGCATTTCGGCATTAAATAACCAAAATGGGTTGATGTCATATAACATAAATCAAACCGAGAAGACCCAATCAATCATCTATAAACAAAAAAAAAACAGATCATTGTTAGTACAGAAATAACGGAATGTTAATCTGTAGAAAGAAGAATGTAAACACGTAAATAACAGACTTCGATAACTGATATTACCTAGGAGAGTGTTCAGGGAAGATCACTCACATGGATTAATAATCATCATCATCATATTCTGTTTAACGTCCATTTTACTTGCTGGCATGTGTTGGACGGCTTTAAGAAATTGACTTCCAAAGTAACCTGTCTTTGGCCAGGTCATTATTTATCCTTCCGTCCCTCATGCCCGTTTTGATCACTTTCTCCAATGTTTTTCTTGGCCTTTCCTTGTGAACTGAACCTGCTATCTCAATTGTTCTACACCCAATAATTGAAATTTCCTCTTCTGCACACATCTTCCTATACTGTCCAGATTTAATCTTCCTTTAAGGTCATCAGAACTAAGCTTGTCTTTAAAACTTACATTACATATTCATCGTATCATTCTCATATCATTTCTCGACATTCAACGAATGTCCTCAATCCTCACTGGCCAGGTTTCACTTTTATATCATCACACTGTGTATACATGCTTGATAGTCTGACAGTGGTAACGCTCTGCTGGTTAGTAATGGCAGAAGTTCTCTTAACTTACTCCATCCACTCCTAATTCTTGCAATCACCTTAGCACCTGCTCTAATCTGTGCTCAAATTGTATCACCAAGGTAACGAAATTTCTCAATAGCTTCGCCATCCAGATATACTTTGTCCACACCTGAGTTCTCATTCATCTCCATGTGTTACACTTCCTGCACACAAATTGGTTATCATCTCTCAACCTACCAATTATTCCACTGTGCTTCTTGTGTACCCAATGCTTACAGGTACCACAAAAGTTGAATTGCACCACTTTTATGTCCCTTTTCTACATTATTTAAAAAAAATATCAGTCACATTTTATATCTGTATATTTCCATAGTGATTGTCTCTTTATATATATTTATATGAAGTTAGGTATGTGTATCTGCTTATATATTTGTATGTGCAGGATTCACTCCTAAACTAATTACCTGGTGCTATCAGATCAGGCTGTCTGAAGATATCTGCTTCCTGACCCAAAATGGACCAAACATTGATGTTTTATTTTTTTTTCTCTTTGCAAAACTCAATCATGTTCTACAAAGCCAAAAAAAAAAAAAACAATTCCCTCCCTCGCCTCCTTTCCCTCCTCACTTATCCTTCTCCCTCCCTTCTCCAAAACATTTACTAAAATTACCGGATTCAGCATAAATAACGCGAAAAGGGTTGATATACCGTAAAACAAAACAACCAAACCAAACAACATGAATACAAATTTGAAGATATAAAGAACTTGAATTATTTTATCTCCTCTTCAGGAAGTTAGACACAAGGTCAGGTGTAGGTTTTAATGAAAGTGTTTCTGTGGAACGAACTAGATTCGAGCCCGGTACACCCAGGCCCTCAGTCCGCGTTGTTAACCACTTAGCCACCGTGCCATTAAAAGAACTTTAAGCATAAAAAAATTAACCAAAATGACCGGATTCAGCATTAAATAACATGAAAAAGGGTTGATATGCCGTAAAACAAAAAAAAACAAACCTAACCTATCTAACCGATCATTATGAATTGTGGAACACGGCTGATAGGCATAGGGGGTCGTAATATGAGCTATATTTAGTTTCAGTTGTCGGCAAAAGGAGTAAAAAGAGTTGAAAGTACTCACCCTGTTCTCTCTCCTGAACCCCATTGCAATGTCGATCCTTCTACTCAACATCGCTTTTACCTTATCCACCCTGCAATCTACTCCCTCCCCTCTTAAATATTCATAACCAGGTTCTTAAGTCGGTGAATGAGTCAATTTTTGCTTGCATGACTGAATTTCCATCCTGTTGAAATTTTTGAAGATCCTCTTTGATTTTAAAATTCAAATTGGGTGCTTGACAAATTAGTGAAATTTGATTTCGACCCAGTGCAGTTAAGGGGTACCACAAAGATTGGTGTGAAAAAGGAAAACAAAAGCCAGAGATTATTTAAATCTTAAGAATGAGTTGGCGGATAGACAGAGCCTCTTACAGATATAACTCACAGTTACAGAGAATGGATCTATTAATCTATGTACTATTAAAAAGTTATGGCGTTTTTAGAAATAAAAAATGTATTACCCTATTAGAAAAAAAAATTGTATGTGATTTAGTATTTGAGATCTTTTTTCCCAATAAATTTTCAGTGCAATTAGAAATAGTAAAGGGAAAAAAAGTTTTTTTCTTTCTAAATTAAATCTATATACCATCAAAAAAGTATTTTTTTTTTTTGGGGGGGGGGGGGGGGGTAGTCTGTTCGTATGCAAATAGAAACTTGTGATTGGTTGGTAAAAAACGGAATAGGCAGAGTACACATTACTAAGGCAGTAGTTATTACAATCTCAATACCCGAGTTTGAATCTCGCGTATGTCTAAAAGATTTTTTTTTTTAAACTGGATACGTGTTTCATAAATTCAAAGAAATTAACATAACATAAAATTGCGTAAATATTCTTTTTTGAAAATTAAATGGCCTTTTTCTTTTTTTTTTTTTTTTTTTGATAATCAGCATAAAAGTGGACATAAAAAGTATTTGGCATTAGTTCAAAGCGAATCATTCTTGCTTAAAAAAATAGTTTTTATTGACAAAAACAATGTAAATATATTCATTGTAGTTACTTACTCTCTCATGCAAATACTAAGTAGCCTATCTTTTTTCACAAATATTTTTCTTCGTACTAGCGGTAAAAGATATGTAAAAATGGAAATTGACATACCTGGATACTGTACCAACACCGCACAAGTAGCAGGTATAAACTAGTAAGTTAATAAGATAGCTCTATTACATTAAAATGATTATCTTCATGAATATACCAGCCTATCTGATCCTGGTGCTACCAGATCAGGCTGTCTGAAGATACCGGCTTCCTGACTTAAAATGCACCAAACATTGATGTTATTGTTTTTTCTTTTCCCTTTGAAAAACTCAATCATATTCTGCAAAACAAAAAACAAAAACAATTTTCCTCTACAAAACAACCAAACCAAACACCATGAATAAATATATGAACATATAAAGAACTTGAAGCATAAAAACTTTTACCAAAATGACCTGATTCGACATTAAATAACCCAAAAAGGGGTGATATGCTGTAAAATAAAACAACAAAATCAGCCTATCTGAAAAAAAAAGATAGTTAATAAAAGTTTAAACAAGCATGTTTTGTGCGTGATCTGTCTAAAGAAAAATAGGATCAATTGGACTTGAGGCACCCAGAATCAACAAACACCAAAAGGACACATGTTGGGTCAATGCCTGTTTCTTTACTTCCGGATAAATTATAAACAAAAGATACAAAAGGTTTTGTTTTGTAAACTTTAGAAATTTATAAAAAGAAGAATTTTTTAATAAAAAAAAAAGTTACAAACTTTTTTTACCAAAATATATAAACAAACGAAAACATTTAAATAAGCGCTTTACTTTAGAGATTTATATAAAAAAAAAGAAGGGGGCGGGGGTATTAAATATTTATTTACAAGCATAATAAAATAAAAATAAAAACTACATAGTTTTATTTACAAAACTTTTTATGTTATAAAAAGCAGAAAACGAAAGAAAAAAACAGATATAAAAAAATATTGCAGGTGTCTCTATTTACTTGCTTCTCCATGAGGGCAGAGTTCACCACAAGGTCGGTTTTTAATGTAGGGAAAATCCAGCTCCCCCAAAAAAGGAATTCTGGATTATGACTAAAATAAAAATTCCTTTAAGGATTTCTCCTACACTGACCGAGGAGAGGATGTGTAGTATCAGAACAGATACTATACTTTTCTCCTTGCCAAAAGGTCAAAGACAGTTTGAAAAAGGTATTTTCTACTTGGATTGTATTGAAAAATACAATCCAATATTTATTTAAATATTTTTTGTAAAACATTAAATGTAGCAACTTGATCCGAAAAATAATGAAAATTATTTACCAAAAACTGCCACTTGAAGTATCAGACGAACTGTGCTAATTTTCTTTTCACCCGAATTTGTTGGGCAATCAGAAAATTTGGCTTTGTGAATAAAGGCCGTTGCTTTGTTTAACCGGAAGGAGGGTGATGAATCGATAAGCGAAAGTGCGTTTCTTCTCTTGCGAGTGGAAGATTGGATTTTTTTACTTCGTTTTCGATATTAATTCGTGTACTGGACTGTTTGCGACCAGTTTGCATCTTTGAAAATATTGTGAGCAAGGCCGTAAAAAGCATGAATTAACTATCTCAGAACGAACGGCAGTCTTGCAAGCACGACTGGAAAGACCGTCGGATAGAACATTAAAAAAAAACAAAAGAACGTTTTACTTTGTTTTAAGGATTAAAAAAATAGATTAAAAATGGTAAAAGGAAGGAAAGGACTGAGACCAGGAGTATGCGGGTGGAGGAATTAATTCTTTCCCGGGCAACGACGGGTGGGTCTGCTAGTACATGTAGTTAATATGTGTTTCTTGATCTTTTTTTTTAGCTCTAGTAACATTGATTGGCTTGAGTCGTTGATATCACTTCCAGTGCAACTTAAGCATTAAGTAGTAAAGATGTCAATTTTATTGCAAAGCACTGAGGTGCATGCATATATATATATATATATATATATTTAATAGAATGTTAGAGGGATCATCAATCAAGGCGGTAATAAAAAAGTATGAAGATGAGGATTTCATTACTGTCTAATGTTTTGCTACTTAAGAGAGCAGTGTATTCTAATCTTGGTGGAACCTGCTCGTCTGTCATAAGACAATCAATACAACTACAAAAACTTTTGTTCGTAGGGCTGTATTAAACTTTAGAATCTAAATACAATACGGGGACCAGTGTTATATAGCCCTTCGATGGAGGATTATAGATGCTGTCTGCCTCTCGGGACCAGAACTGATGACAAATAAAACATGCTCATGCATGAAGAAAAAAAGAAGACAATTATCTTAACAAGTAATATAGATATTTTATTAACTTATCAATTAATCCATTTTCCTTAACTATGAGTTGCTTCTGGCTAGATCATCATCATCATCATACTCGGTTTAATGTCCGTTTTATATGTCATGTGCTAAACGACTTTTAGACATTGACTTCCAAACGAACCTATCTCTGGTCAGGTCTTTATTTATCCCTCTTTCTCTCAAGTCTATTCTTATCACTTTCCTGTTATCCTTGGCCTACCCTTTTCAACTGACCCTACTACTTCAACTGTTCTACATCTACTAACCCAAGAACTCTCATTCATTCTTTCAATGTGAACATTTTCTTTTCTTTTTTTTATGGAAATCGCTCCAGACAAGACATGAACCCACTTGATGTAAGGAGCTAAAAAGAAATCTACCACTTCAAGGTCATAAACTAGCCAAAGATTAGTGCTAGATGGTTAGATTCCGACCCAGAAAAAAGCAATTCTTCCCCCTTTGTCAGAAATATCGGCCATGGAATGTGAGGACTAAAGGACAAAATGAGGGAAGCGAGAGTTACAAGATGTCATCAAAGTCTCCTGTTCTGTATACATCTCCTAATACTATCCAGATTTAATCTTCCTCTGAGGTCATCAGCACTAATCCTGTCTTTAAGACTCACATTACACATCCATCGTATCATTCTCATATCATTTCTTTCCATGCAATGCATATCCTCAACCTTCACTGGCCAGGTTTCACTTCTAGACATTATCACACTTATCTAGCAGGATTTTACACATGTCTGTAAGGTATTTACTTAGGTGTCAGTGTGAAAAATGTGTGTTCTGACAATGAGTTAAATCACAAGTCCATGTTCAAAAGTTCAAAAAGGCAAAACGGTTGTAGACAGAACAGCAAGAAAAAAAATCCAACTTTCGACTCACAGTAAAAGAAACACTTTTGCTTATCAAACTCAAACACAAAATCGTTCATCTATTATACAAGGCAAAGTAATAAGAGTGTGTGTATATTCAGCAAAAATCAGAAACTACACAAGATACACTTAGAAAAAATACTGTAATATTCATTTTCTTGGACGTCACCAGGTAACAAATTCACATTGATAAAAAACGGGACAATACTTTTAAGACACATCTGTCCCTATTTACTTGCCTCCCCCACAAGGGCAGAGTTAGACATAAGGTCGCTTTTTAATGTGCAGAAAATCCAACTCCCCAAAAAAAAGTAGCACTCTGGATTGGGACAAAAATTTAAATTGCCTCGGTGTAGAAGGATTTCTCCTTCACTGACAGAGGACAGAAAAGATAAGTGTAATATTAGAACAAATACTACACTTTGCTCCTAGCCAGCAGGTCAATTTATTTAGGCAAAAAATAAAAAATTACAATAATAATCACAATAAATATTTATTTGTATTAAGCATTATGCCCTGTTTTTTTTTTTCAGGGGATTGGGTGGGTGGGTCGAATGTCATTTTTGACAACAAAAACTTTGGCCTACTCTAAAACTAGACACTATCACCAAATTACCGCATTCACTCCATGGCTTTAATCCTACCTAAAAGATCCCCAATGGTTTCAATAAAATTTTATTTACAAAAATAAATATACATTAGTAATGATGGGTGGAGGGGTGACAATCTATCAACATCCCAAAAGAATGAAAAATAAAGAACCAACAAAACACTAAGGGGCAGGTTAGTAAGACACTCCCAACCCTCTGCTAAGTGTCAGACCGGCAAAAAGCAGGTCAGTCTCTAAATGGGAGTGGGAGCTAAGAGAGACATAAAAAAATTAAAAAATCAGGATAGAATATGGTTTGGTAGTTTGGTAGTTTTGTTTTACGGCATATCAACCCTTTTTGGGTTATTTAATGCCGAATCTGGTCTTGTTTTCTTCTCTTTCTTGTTTCTTTCCCCTTTTAATATCTGTTTCTATTTAACCGATAGTTGGGACCCTAACAGGTACTACCACTCCGGGTCAGGGTGGACCTGGGAGCAATGGTAATTAAGAGGAGGCTCCACATTCCCCAAAGTCCGTAAGCCGGATCTCACCATCGGATGTAGTTTAAGGTCATATCCAGGACCGGGAGTAGGGTAGGAAAAATAAAAATAAAAAAGGGGAGGGAGAAAGAGAGAGGGGCTGTTGTTTTTGTTTTTGGTTTTGTAGAACATAATTAAGTTTTACAAACAAAAAAAAAAAAAAAAAAAGAAAACGTCAATGTAGGTGAATTTCGTCTCAGGGAGCCACAGGGCAGCCTGATCTGGTATCACCAGGATAGAATATGGGAATGGATAGCAGAATAATCATGTCTTTTTGCTAAATTTGTTAGATCTTCGTGATCTTCTGAAATTCACAGATTTGTTCCACGTTTTGGATCCACCACTGCTGGCCATTGAATTCAAGGATCAGTTTTACGTTGAACCGTCTTTCTGCCAAAATAGTTTGTAACGTATCAACTCAAGGGTCAATAAAAGTTGTGTGCAAATAATACGTTCAATCACAAATCTGTGTTCAAAAAGGCAATTTTATATCTGTATATTTCCATGGTGATTTTTTATCTATCTTTTTTTATCTATCTATCTATCTATTTATATAAAGTTAGGTATGTGTATCTGTTTATATACAGGGTGTCTCAAAAAAATGTACTCACTGTTAGAATGACGAGAAAACCTTTATTTACCTTGGTGCGCGTTATCAACTTTGTTTGAACAATAATGGTCATCAGTTTGAACATTTGCGAACATGATTCTTCAATTACATCTGTCTCATGTATTCGATGCTATTTCATTTCACTCTATGTTCATAAATACAAGTTTTCTCGTCATTCTACGAGTGAGTACGTTTTTTTGAGACACCCTGTATTTAGATGTATAGGATTCAATCCTAAACTAATTAACAGATCATTATGAATTTTGGAATACAGCTGAATATAATAGTGCTCAATAACAAGTACAGCTACATATTTATTTAGTATAAATGTTTATTTGTATAAACATTTTGGCTACACATCTGCAGACATGTTTTAACTCTAGCTGGAAATCAGCTGTGCTTCATCAGGCCAAGTTCTTAGTATAAAGGTGGAGAGGAGATTGTAAGTTGCTCTTAATTAAATCCATGTGATCATGCTATTTGTACGTTTAGTGAAAATATTTTCATTCTCATCTCCACCTTCATACTAAAAACTTGATGTGAGGAAGCTCAGTTGATTTCCAGCCGGAGCTGAAACATGTTTGCAAATCTGTAGCCAAAATGTTTGTATAAATAAAAATTTATATAATATATACATATATCTAATAATAATGGAGATTATGTATATGTCTGAAGCCGAAACTATATTATTAGTTTTGATCGCTCTCTTTTTATATCTACTTATCAGCTCCTATATATACCCATTCCAAAGCTTCCCCAAACATCATGCGTCTTTTAAATTTACATAATTAATTTGTTTTAAAGCTTCTAATAAATTAATATTCACAAATATACACTCATGATTGTTTTTTTCCGGATGTATTTAAAATATTTTCCTCGATAATAATCTTAATAAAAATTATAAATAGAATTAATTAAAGGCATTGTTTTCTTTTAAATCTATATTATTAAGTTACGTAATTAAATTAGATTTTAATGGAATATGATGGAACAGCCGGCGGGCATTCCAACATTTGGTTACCCACCCTCTGATTATTCGAATGCACAGAAAGTTCTATTTCAAGAAAGGGAGAGAAAGAGAAATTAAATAAAACAACTAGCAAAAATATGCGACCCAAGGGAGCATATATTTGCTAGTATATATAATGGTTATTTAAAATTCCCATGACCAAAATTCAGTCTTTACTCATATCATTTATTCTTGGCCTTTTGGCTAAGATCAAAGTGTAGTATCTGTTCCGATGGATACTGCACCCCATAGACTGGTATTGTCTTGGCCTTCGGGGCTTGATTTACGCCGGTCTATGGGTCTGTCCTGTGCAGTTCTAGGAGATCCACCCTGCCAGGCTTTGCCTTCCCTCTTTGGGGAGGAGTAAGTTTATTGCTTACTGCCTGAGGCGCCCCTACCGGGGAATGCCGACAGGGCTGCCCAGGCAATTTTTAAACCCCACTTTCCCAACCCGACCTTGGGTCACATCTTACTTGTGAGAGTACGATAAAAACTGGCCTTGTGCCTAACTCCTGGAGAGGAGTAAATCAATACTCATATCATTTATTTTTGCAATGACAGAATTGATGATGGTCTTACAATTGTTTTGCAATGGGCAATATGCTACAATTCAACGCAATTACACGCTCATAAGTATGAAAGCAAGGTTATATCATTCTATGAGTTAATGGTAATTTTGGGAACAAAAATTTGTTCTGAAATTGTCATAGAATGATGTAACCTTGATTTAATACTTTATTAATATTTCTATATTGAAATTTCTTTTAATTAAATTATTTTGAATATTGAGCTTTATTTTTGCTTTCGAAATTGATTCCTGTTTCGATCGACTTGGACTGTATGAATTTGCTTTTATATTGTTACGTGTGTGTGTGTGTGTGTGTGTGTGTGTAATGAGAATGGAAAATTTGAAGTATCTTTTAAATTTGAAAATTGAGCAACAATTAATTTTAAATGAATCTCACTGAAGACTTCAATCAGCACTCATTATAACCTCTAACACAATTAAACAACGTAAAGGCTTCTGCAATTTGTCTCCTTTAATCAGCAAACTAATACTAACCGAACAGAACTTGGATTTAGATCCAGGCGTGCTATTTTAAGCCACATTCCCAACAAAACTTTGTACATAACATCGATATTTAAAAATTAAAAAAAATTTTCCACTTCATAAACGCACCACATATTTTGAATTTTAAATGTCAGTTTCGTTTCGAAAAAGAATAAAAATATTCTTTCAACGTCATAGACGCACCACATATTTTTTAATTTTGACTTTTATGTTTTTATTTTCTTCAAATAAATCATCTTGAGGAAGTCTTGGAAACGTTGATGAACATATAAATAATTTTCGGTTTTCCTATTTTTAATTTTTCATCTCTCTCTCTCTCTCTCTCTCTCTCATATATATATATATATAAGTATAAATGTTTATTATTTATGCAAACATTATTTGCTACATATGTGCATACATGTTTCAGCTGTGACTTCACTCAAAGTCCAGCACCTTCAGGCCAATTAAGTATATCAATAAGTATGTATAAATATAAATTTTAAAAAATAGTACTATAATATAGCTCTATCTGTTATTGAGCACTTTCTTATAAACCCTAGAGTTTCATTGGATTAACATTTAGGAAACAACAACCGTACAAGTAATATATATATATATATATATATATAGTCATCCACATACAGCCTGTTTCGCCGTTTCACAGCTCATCAGTGCGGCTAGACCAGTTAGTGTCTCAAGCCGGGATCGAAACGCAACCGTCGAGCTGACAGTCGGCGATGCTAACCCCTACGCCATCATGCGACACTGACTGAATGTAAGAGATATCTCAATGTAACGAAATGTAAACATTGCAAATGCCTGAGCTCGAAATTAGTTTTACCTAATGCGCATAGCAGGGCTACCCAGTGTTGTACAGGGCAAAAGTGTAACATATTTCTATTAAAACTTCTATCTCTACCCGTCTCTCATCTTTCTCTCTTTTCCCTTTCCCATTTTCCTCCTCCCTCTCCCCAACCCTACTTTCTCCTCTGCCCAGTCTATTCCTCTCTGGACATACATACGGACAACTCTCATTTATATAATAAATTCTTCGGGGAATGAGTCGGCATTTTCTTACCAAATTAGTACATAAAAAGTTAAAAATCCGACCCCTGATAAAACCTGGCCCAGTTGACCTCCATAGAATGAATAATATTTTAATTTTAGATATTATTTATCCAGGGCAACGCTGATTAAGAATATACCAACTATGTGGCTGTTTGTTATGTAGTTTTTGACTTTTAGCTGGACACACACACAACTTTTATATAATATATATATATATATATATATATATATATATTGAAGTTTTTCCATTAGGATTGAAACTGAAACATATATATATATATATATAGTTTTGCTTGACAATAAATGGGGCATAAATGTTATTTTTATATTATTAGGAAAGGCAGGTGAAGATACTGTTGTTCGATTTCCATTTCGATCAATAACCGAATGGCCGACAATTGTTCTTTTGTTGTATCGTATAAAGTTAAACACAAAGGCGAAGAATGCAATCTTTCTTCCCCCCCCCCCCCCCCCGCCAGAATCTAAATCTAAAAATACCAGCTGTTTAGACTAAGTTTCCTTTTCGCTGGTCGGATTGTATCAAAACTTTTGTGCTCAACCTGACGTTAAGAAAATCTTAATAAAGCGCAGGAATAAAAATGGAAATTCTTGTATTTCCAAAATTATTTCACGTCTGAAATAGGAAATAATTCTACTACAGAGCAGAGATCGGGAGTCGCGAATCGGAGTTTTTTTTGTTGTTTTTTTTTCATTTGTAAACGAGTCAGATTATTTTTCAACTGACTTCCGGTCAGTCGTAGTACGGCATAATCGCGTTGGCACATCGTTCTCATCAGATCACCAAAGTTAAACGACGTTGAGCCTGGTCAGTACCAGATGGGTGACCATTTGGTATGTAGGGGGAAGTGGCGTGCATACGTCTGGTGATGCCAGGGCTAACTACTTAATTGTATACCCCAAAGACTTAAGTATAAGTCATAATACTGTGAAATATTATGAGAAAGGGAGATAGTTTAAATATAATTGGATACCCGAGGTCACAGCCCTATCGCCTACCCAACTCTGCACGCCACTGGTGGGAAGGGCAGTGACATTTTTCTTCCAAAAATTGCTAAAACTAACGTTGTCAAAATCATCTACCTTGACCGGGATACATATGTGGCTGGGGGGACTGGTTGTAAATTTAATATCCCCTAGAAACTTCCTCTTTGAGGGAGAAAACTGGCTCAAGACTGCCTAGATGAATGCCACACCAGAAGTTGTAAGTCCTCTATCGAAAACTGCCCCCCCCCTTGTATTGCTGCATCTTATCTCATCTCATTCCTCAGATTTTTCTACTACCGACCTGGTGATACCAGATCAGGCTGCCCTGTGGCTCCCTGAGACGAAATTCACCTACATTGACGTTTTTTGTTTTTCTTCTTTTTTTTTTTTTTGTAAAACTTAATTATGTTCTACAAAACCAAAAACAAAAACAACAGCCCCTCTCCCTTTCTCCCTCCCCTTTTTTATTTTATTTTTAGAACTTGAAGCATAAATCTTTTACTATAATGACCAGATTCGGCATTAAATAACCCAAAAAGGGTTGATATGCCGTAAAACAAAACTACCAAACCAAAAACGATGATTAAACATTTGAAGATATAAAGAACTTGAAGCATAAAAACTTTTACTATAATGACCAGATTCGGCATTAAATAACCCAAAAAGGGTTGATATGCCGTAAAACAAAACTACCAAACCTACTACCGACATGGAAACCAAGACTGAAGCAGGTAGGAAGAAAGTGTAAAGAGGCAAGAAGCATGTGATTAAGGAGGACATGACAAATAAAATCAGTGTAGATAAATATGTTAGCCTTCATTAATAATACTAAAACTTTATAAATAGTAGTGAGATAAAGAAAACTAAATAATGCACAACGCCTTTTGGAAACATAAGTGATTCCATAGTCTGAGACGATATCTATTAAGCAAATAACGTACATCTTATCGGATCCGATGGACAGTTGATAGCAGAGATGGGGAGTTAAGAGTTGGCTTCTTTTTCGGTACTTCTTCAGATTAGGAACAGAGCTAACTTTGACCTGAACCCTGAGCTTGACTCTCTTGACGGGGTTAAAGTAAGCTCGGGTCCTAATCTGGAGAAGCACCTCTTTTTCTTTCTTTTTTTTATGCAGGAGTCAATGTTGAATTTCTTCAGATGACTCGTTTTTAACTTTGAGCTAGGGAGTTTGGAATTTTTACCAATGTTATGAAGTTGGAGTCAAAAGTTTCGGAAGGAGTTGGCGTCAGACTCGTAAGAATGCGAGAAGTCGGAGTTGGATTTTTTCATCTCCGAAGAATCCACAGACAATCTGAATATTGGAACAATTTTAAATGAGGAGTCTATGTCAGTCTGGAAAGTGAAGTGCTCATGCCTTTCCCCAATGGTATCAGGGTATGAAATCACGCCGGTCTATGGGGCTGTCCTGTGCAGTTCTGGGAGGTCCACCTTCCCAGGCTTTGCCTCCCCTCTTTGGGGAGGAGTAAGTTTATTGCTTACTGTCTGAGGCGCCCCTACCGGGGAATGCCGACGGGGCTGCCCAGGCAATTTTTAAACCCCACTTTCCCGACCCGACCTTGGGTCACATCTTACTTGTGGGAGTAAGATAAAAACTGGCGTTGTGCCTAACTCCTGGAGAGGAGTAAATCAATACTAAAGCAGGAAGGAAGAAAGTGTAAAGGGGCAAGAGGTATGTGATTAAGGAGGATATGACAAACAAAGTGTCGATGGATGCACTAGCCTTTATTTTTAAAAAATTGATCTTTTTTTGTTCTCTTTTATCATGTTAATAATCTGGAGAAAAAAAATCCTGGAAAAGCGGCGGGGGGGGGGGGGGGGATATTAGATAGTTGAAAGAAAGTCATTGTCGCACTTAGTCTCCACCACGTACAAGAGCAACGGCAGCAGGGGAGGTACAACTTCCTCATCATTGATGTTTTTGATTGGATTTTGTGCATTTTAAATAAATACGTTATTGTACACAGAAAAAATAATTTTTTAAATTTGTGATGGTCAAAAAGTGGGTGATCAGTTTATGTTAAATTTATATAGGAAACTGATTCCCTCCTTTTAAAATCTAAAATATTTTTTATAAATTTCCAAAAACCACGGAATTCTCTAGCAACATGATAGGTAATTGTACACCGAAAAAAGAAAGAAATTGTGTGAGTAAAAAAGTTAAGAAAAACGGGTGGTGATGTATTACGAACAGGCGCCGATAAATGACATAAGATTTTTGTTTTTATCTTCTATATATAAAACTCAATGTCTGTATGTGATGTTAGTGTGTTCCCGATAGAAAGAAAGGTTAGAGAAACTACATAAAATGTAAAAGTGTATTCTTATGTAAAATTTACCGGGGAAGACAATGGAAGTGTTCTCAAATCTTTAAGTGCACCTCTAAGAGGGTTATGAGGGCATAACCCCCTTAAAACTTCAAATATATTCTATTTTTATGAAATTTATATCATATGTATAAAATTCTCCAGAAAATGGTCCAGAATCTTCATGTTACCCTCTGTGTGCCGAATATCTACGTGTCCCACCTCTAAGTGACCCATTGCGACAGAACCCCCTTAAAAGTTCAAATATGTATATCCGATTCTAATGAAATTTAAACCATATGTATAAGACACTAATTTAGAGTTTTCCAACAATTTAACTTCTTCGGATATATTTCAGGGTGAAACGGGAGGAGGAAGGCATGAAAAACGAAGAAAGTATATGGTGTTATGTGCATAGTGAAAAAGTACAATCCCGGGCAACGTCGGGTCACCAGGCTTCGCTCGCTATAACTTAATTTAATTCCTATTCAATACTTAAAATCATTGAAACAAAACTAATTGATAAGAAAAAGATGACAAAACTCCCTCTCACTCTTCCTTCATTCTGCTTTAATAATAATAAATAAATAAATAAATAAATATGGTACCAGCCTAGGCTGACACCACACAAAATATCTGCATAGGGTCAAGGAGGATGAGAAGACCGAGAAGAGACAGCACAAACCAGACCTCCACTGGAAGTGCAGAGACTGCTGGGACCTTGGGGAGGCTTATTGCCACCCAAATCCCAGAGAAGACCAATGGTCCTTACCAGCGAAAAATCAATGGTAAACGGCTGTTGTGAGACTGCAAATTTATTTGCGGTGACCATCGAAAAGAGGTGGAGAATACTGGAAATCTGGGGACACTTGTTGTCATTCAGACCCCAGGGAATACCACCGGTTGTCAGTGAGCAATCACTGATGGCCTGTGTGAGAACTCCTAGTGAGTAAATAATAATAATAATAATAATAATAATAATAATAATAATAATAATAATAAAGGAATATTTTTGTCTCTATATTAAAAGTGAAATAAATTCTTGCTTTTATTTTTTATCAGTTATTTAGATTAAGCCTCCTCTGCTTTGCTCATAAAAATTTAATTTGCATATGTGATTATCTTTTCTTTTATATTATTATCAGTTATTATTAAGATTAAGCCTTTCCTCCTTTGTTCATAAAAATAAATTTGCATACATGATTTTTTTTTTGTCATTTTTATTATCAGTTATTAAGATTAAGCCCCCCTTTCTTTGTTCCTATAAATAAATTTGAATATGTGATTATTGAAGCGAGCCGGACACACATGCATTCACTTTTATTATAAAGATGGTGATGAAGGAGGTGCCGACAGCCCACGGCTACCCCTAAGGATTTAATGCTTCATTGGTATCCAAAATCCGCTTCATGTACACAAATCTTTGATAAGTTAACAGCAGCTCACTTTTATTTATTTCAATGTTAACCTTTTCTTTTTGGTGGTACTGTGGGGAGAGGGGCCTTTTACCGTTTTCGGACGGAGTGGAATTACAATCTTCCTCTTCATGACATTTTTCGCAATTCAACAAGATTGCTGAAACCCTATTTATAGTCGGATCTAAGAATATTTTTACTTCTGCCAAGGAGATTGTGTTTGGTTGAGTTTGTTTGCTGGTTTTGTATCAGTTTCGCTTTTCTGTGGCATTTATAAACCATTATCAGGGATGTGAGTTCTCCGCTTTTTAACGGAATTCCACTTTTTTTTATCCAGAAAAAGCAGATTTCTGCTTAAATCACTAGAGTCCCCCATGAATGTGAATTTTCTGCTGTTTGGTTGAAATCCTTTTTTTTTTTTAATAAGGAAAAGCTAATTTCTGCCAAATCGCTAGAACCTTACCTCCTTATTTTTTCATCGCTATTTGGCTAGATTTTATTTCTCGTTAACTTTTTCCTCTCTCTCTCTCTCTCTCTCTCTCTCTCTCTCTCTCACTAATCTTTCTTTCCCCTTTCCTTTCTCTCTTCCTCTTCCTGTCTTGTTTTGCATTTCCTTCCCTTTTACTCTTATGACAGTTTTCTATGAAAACTGAAAATGTTAATTTTGCTGTGAAGGTTTCAAACGATTCGTGATGAGGGATAGGGATATTTTTTTCATGAAAGAATGACTTCCTGTCTCCTCCCCATCTCAACTATGTGCACTCAGTGTCTTTCTTTTAATTTTGACTTTCGCGTTTACGAAGATTGATGTTTCACGAATTAAACATTTTTCAAATTATTTTAAATGTGTTGTTACTACTTATCACTAGCATATCATCCAAGTTGCTTTTAGTTGTTGTTTTTTTGTTTTGTTTTTGTTTTTTCTACACACAAAAGACAGAATTCTCTTGGCCGGATGTCATGTGACTTCATAAACTTCCGTTTCTGGGATCACCTCTAACTCCTAGGTGCTACTCAAACTTTTCCATTCAAAATTACAGCCTTAGTTATGTAATAATGTGTCACTATGTTCTTTGTGTACACCCTAGCATTCATATCACTTGACCAATTTTGACAAAATTTTCACTTGGTCAAAATATTGGTCATGGTCTAACTTGATTTAATTTTGGGATATCTATGTCAAAAGTTAAAGTCACAGAAAAGGTGAAAGTTACACTTTACACTTTGGTTCTGTTCATCATAGAGACTCACTACTTGGCCCATATTGTAGCTAATGAAGTCCCACAAAAGTTTGGTCATAGTCGAAATTTTAATAGAATTTCAGCTTCTGATTTTTCAAAATTTGATGTATGAATCTGATGCTCTGTGGTAACAGTAACCACCATATGTAATTTCACTCTGATCAGATAAGTAGTTTTTGAGTTATCAACGTTTCCATGGCTTGACTTCCGGAATACTTCATACAATATGCAATATAAGGATGAAGATGATGAAATTACATGTGTTCAGTGGCTATACAGTCTTTCTCCTTGCAGTCTTGTTGCATTGAACTCCCACTGAACTCTCCCATACTGCTTTACCTGGCCTTCAGGATGGGAACAAAGTGTAATATCTGTTCTTTCATTGGTTAGACGAGGAGAGGCTCTTCTGATAAAGAGTTCCCATTTGTGGGGAGCTGGGTTTTCTCCAGATTAAAAACCGACCCTGTGTCTAACTTTGCCCTTCCCCCTTTCTCTGTATATCGTCTGTCTCTGTTGTTACTTTGACCTCAGTCAAATTTGCATTGACCCACTGAAAAACTGGAAGCCTTATATACATTATCATTGTTTACCGTAATTAACATGCAACATTTCAGCCTGATCAAATAAATAGCTTTTGAGTTATCAGCTTTTACATGGCATAACTTCGGGAATACTTGATAAAATATGGAGAAGTAACGCCCAGATAAGACTTTTACCCATCCTTACGTTGTCAGGCGGAAGTTAGCATTCTCACGACTGACTTATGTTCTTTTTTTTAATATTTTCATCAGGGAGAAAAAATTGTGTTTTTTTCTTGTATTTGTAGATACAGCAGGAACAATTTGGTCAGATAAAATGTATTTGAGGTCAATAGCTTCTCTTGATTATATATATATATATATATAAAGTAATCCAACAAAAGATATAAGCGTCAACTAATATCTTATAATTAGTGAAACATCCGGATAAAAACTGAAGCTCAATATACTGGATAGAGCATTAATATTATAATATAAAATGAAATAATAAAATAAGGTGCCAATCAAAGTTTATTAGAATTCAAAGTTCAAGCAAAGTATCTTAATGTCCTTAGCTCATGAGTTTTCAAGGATAATTCTTCTCCTCACAGGACCATTACCGCAGTGATATTACTACAGGTAATAAAATTACACTTTGAAAATATATAAAAATATATACAAAAATACATAAAAATATATAACATCAAATATATCAACCCAAAAACATACCTTTTTGTAAAATCTATACAATCCATCCAAGTCATACAATTTAAAAAACATAATCAGGAAAGATATCCAGAAGGTTGACTGAAGATTAATCCAGGTGATGAGTTACAGTCCAAATACGAGAAATTGAAAGAATTGAAAAAGTTGTCCAGTCGTGAGATGCGTCAGCAAGCGATGAAGTGAAAAGTATCCAATGTTTATGTTAATTATTACAACGATAAATAAATCAAATCAAATAATATAAAAAGTTCAATAAACTCACTCAAAATTCCAAAAACTTGATCTGAGCAGTCCAAATCAAATCAAAATTCGCTGGTTAAATGGAGAATCTGTTAAATCGGAATTGAACAAAATTAAAATTGAATTGAGTCAACAAACACGGTCATTTCTTCCCCCAGAGCGAATAAAAATAATTGAATTTTTAAAGTATTCGCTCTCCCGCGAGCCAAATAAACAATGAAAAAGGAAAGCCAAAAAGTATATTATTTATGTATTCATCAACATTTCGTCTTTATTGTAAGACGTACTCAGGATGAAGAAAAATGAAGAAAATATCATACAAGCATAAATTTGATTTGCTAGCAAGCTAAGAGCTTCGGCTGGTTTGTGAGTTAAGAAAAACTTTTAAAATGAGAAGGCACAGCAGCAGTAGCAGTTTATAGAGTTTCCATGAGGGGGAGAGAGGGGAACGACGTGCTGGTTGTAATCAGTTCATTGCTTTAGCCTTGAACGAAGGTCTTGCTAAGGGTTGTCTGGGTCACCGTGTCAGGCAAATCGTGGGGGCCTTCTCACTTTTTTTTTATTTTACTTTACTCACAAATCAGCACGTCGTCTCCCCTCTCCTAAATTAAATTTATGCTTGTATGATTTTTCTTCATCCTGGGGAAGTCTTACAATAAAGACGAAATGTTGATGAATACATAAATAATATATTTTTGGGCTTTCCTTTTTCATTTTTCATTATGTCAGATCATTTTATCCCTATCTTTATTCATATATATATATAAGCAATCACATTAACACACCGATTCTTGTTAGATAATCGAAGTTAAACAACGTTGAGCCTGGCTAAACCAAATGGATGCCAATTTAAGAATAGCAGGCACTGTATTTGAGAGGATGGTGAAACCACCTTGCAAAAAATATAGCCCTAAGGATGCCTTTGGCAAGTATTTCAGTACAATCTGCTTATAAACACATGTTGACACAACAAAACAACCGCTCCCTGGAAAGAAGTTCTGCTCTCAATCATGTGGCGAAGCTCTCAAGAGAGCGTATGCAATTCATTCGGTTATATATATTTATATATAAGGAAATGAGTGATGAGAATAAAAATTGGAAAAAGTACAATATTTATTAAATCATCAAATAGTTCAAACAAGGAATATATAAATATACTTTTTTTTTCCTTAACCCATGGATTTTCAAAAATGTATGCTTTTATCATCAGAGGCGATCATAGGGATAAATCAGTAAAATTATATTACTGTTTAGCACAGACATTGGCTGAAATGTTGTGAGAATAACATTCGAGATGAGATCAGTAGTGCGAATAATTCAAATAATAGAAATGTTAATCGATTTTAATAACTGGAAGCATAAAATCTATGACAAAAATTACTGAATTTGGCATTAAATAATCTGAAAGGGTTGATATGCCGTAAAAAGGTAAACCAGCAAATAAGAACTTGTTTTCTTGCCGTTGTGACTTTGACATGCGTATAAAAAAATAAATAGAACGTTTTTGAAATCTTTTTTTTTTTTTTTACACTATTGGTATCACCAAGAGTCACTTGAGGATAAGGGTTAATGAGACGGGAATGATTGCCAGCCAAAAGATGGGGAACACTATGAGAGTACTAATATTAATCAGTTGTTTTCCTTCAATGATAACATCAACAACTTGAAAAAAATTGCTTTGTACACCATGATAACATTTTAAGACCATCCTGAAGCATCTGGCTTCTATCATAAATCTCCATCCACCCGAGTCCCTTCCCTTTCTAGACATTTAATATCATTTTTTGGATGAGTTTTATTTTCGTTCAACAAGTTTAGGCTTGCTTAATTTTTACATGTTACTAATTATGAATGTAGGCTTCACCCCCCCCCCACCCCCTTCTACCCCCCCCCCAACCTGATGAAACTACACCCCAAACCACCACCCTCACCACCAGTTTTGTTTCATTTGGTTTTGTTTTTGTACGTTGTTTTGTTTTTGCATCATCATATCTGACCAGCTTTGTCAATTGGTCGATAGGCCAGTCTGTCACCCTTAAGTTCAAAATAACATTTTCACTGGTCTCCTCCTCCTCCTCCTCCTCATCATCATCATCATCATCATCAAGTTTTGTGCAATTCATTTTATGCAGTGTTCAAATATTAATTTGTATTTATGTACCTCTGTCAATGTGGCCAGTTGAGGAAGGGTTGAGGACATGCGTTGCATGGAGATAAATGATATGAGAATGAAACGATGGATATGTAATGTGAGTCTTAAAGACAGGCTTAGATCTAATAACTTCAGAAGAAGATTAAATCTGGACAGTATAGGAAGATGTGTGCAGAACAGGAGACTTCGATGGTATGGCCACATTGAAAGAATGGATGAGAGTTTTTGGGTCAGTAGATGTAGAAAGATAGCAGGTTCAGTTCACAGGGGAAGACTGAGAAAAACATGGAAGAAAGTGATGAAAATGTACTTGAGGGAAAGAGGGATAAATAAAGACCTGTCCAGAGATAGTTTAGTTCAAAATCAATTTCTAAAAGCTGTCCAACACATGCCAGTATGTAAAACAGAGATTAAAATATAATAATGCTGTAAATACAGCCCCCCCCCAATTCTTTCATATTGCTTGTGTTGTAAAATCTTTCTCTCACAGGGGCTAAATCAATAGCTATACATCGATTGATGTAGAGGAACTGAATTAAATGTCCGTCAAATCTTGGGCCAGAAGTGGTCCGGATTTCTGGATAAGAGCCCAAAAGAGCCAATAAAACAGCATAAACACTGAAAAATAAAGAACCAAATTAATACACTTCTGAAACAGGTTTTGTTTGATCTTTATTAACCCACTTAATATTCTAAAAATATATATTGTAGCATGTATACAATTATGATATATATAGAAGATGAAAATGTGATAAGTGTTGAACAAATATTTTATTTAATAAATTCAGGTACGAATTAATGCACATCCAAAGCAGATTATCTTTAATCTTTATTAATCTACATAAAAATGAAAAAGAACGAAACTGTTTTTAATGCACCGCATGTAAATTAACCAACTGGGCAAACAAATGAAACAGCTGGTTTTCTAATATTTTATGATTGGCCTGCATATATATATATATATATATATATATATATATAATTAGATATGTGTATATGTTTATACATAGGATTCACTCCTAACCTAATTAACCAATCATTATTAATTTTGAAACACAGCTGCTTGATATAAGGGATATAAATGTGGGCTATATTTAGTTTAATTTAGTTTTATGCAAAGGGGATAAAAATGAGTGGAAGCCCTTAGTGAAAACCAATTTTTTAAAAATGTTAACAATAGGTATGAGGCATCAATTAATATATTCCACAAATTTCAGTTTCTTTGGAGTATAGTAAAGGGTTTTAGGGGGCATAATATGGGCAAAACCTCTCATTTAAAAGTTAAAATATTTCAGATTTACATTAAATTCAATCCATAGTCATTAGACACTAATTAAGCAAGATTTCCTGAATCGCAATTTCTTAAGATCCCTTAAGCTTGAGCCTTGAATTTTAGACATTTTCTAGAATCAAAATTATATGGATTTTGATCAAAATTGGAATAAGGATTCTAGACATGTTTAGTATCATATCTTGATTTTAATCTTCGTAAGGGACATAAAAGTGGTGCAACTCAATTTTTGTGGTACATGTGAGCATTGCGTATGCAAGACGTGTAATGGAATTACAGGTATGTTGAGAGATGATAACCAGTTTGTGTGCAAGAAACGTAAGACAATGGAGACGGATGAGAACTCAGATGTGGAGAAAGTATGTTTGGATGGCGAAGCTATTGAGGTTGTTCAGAAGTTTTGTTACCTTTGTGATACCATTGGAGTACAAGAAGGAACATATGCTCATGTGATTGTAAGAGTTAGGAGTGGATGGAGTGAGTTCAGGTAACTTCTATCATTACTAACCAGCAAAGAGTTTCCACTGTTGACTAAAGGAAGGGTCTATCCGACATCTGTATGCAGTGTAATGATATATGGACGTGAAACCTGGCCAGTGAGTGAGGATTGAGCAAATACGTTGCATGAAGAGAAATTATATGAGAATGATACGATGGATGTGTAATGTGAGTCTTCAATAGAGGCTTAGATCTGATGACCACAGAGGAACATTGAATCTAGACAGTATAGGAAGATGTGTGCAGAACAGGAAACTTCGTTATTATGGTCACATTGAAAGAATGGATGAGAGTTCTTGGGTTAGTAGATGTAGAACAGTCGAGGTAGCAGGGTCAGTTGGCAGAGGTAGGCCACGGGAACCATGGGAGGAAGTGAATAGGATGGACTTGAGAGAAAGAGGGAGGAATAAAGACCTGGCTAGAGATAGGTTGGTTTGGAAGTCAATTTCTAAAAGCTGTCTAAGACATGCCAGCATGTAAAATGAATGTAAAACCGAATATGATAATGGTGACAGGAAATGGATGTAATCTGTCAATAATGGGATGTTAAGAAATGCATATTCTGAAATCTTTAGTGAAATGATTGTATTACTTGTATGATCCTTGCTTCCTTGGCCATTCTTGAGGAATGGTATTTTGCCATCATGCATGAAGACAACTCGCTCTATACCAGATTGCTGAACTTCGTTTCTATTTTGTTTTCAGGATTTGAGTTCTCACACCATTTTCTGCTCGACAGAGACAAGCTGTCACAGGCAGTATCATATCAGTGTTATTTCCAGAGTTTTCCTTCTAAAACTAGTTGCTTGGAAGTCTAGTCTTCTTTATATTTAACTCATAGCTGGAGGGGGAAACAGCTTCATACCTTTTCAAAAATTATTAGTGAAAGTGTCAGGGATATGAGTTCTCTGCCTTGAAGTGGAATTCTGCTGCTTTTTTTATAATCCAGAAAAAGCTGACTTCTGCTTGAATTGCTAGAGCCTCCCATGGGTGTGACTTCTCTGCCATTTGGTTGAAATCCACATTTTTTTTTCTAAATAAGTGTTATGATGTAATGGTGATCTACCCTATTTCGAGAATATATGGACTCTTCCAGACACCATGTATAGAGGAGATTATGATGAAGTCTCGGAGAAGCATTTCTGTAACATACTATTCTGTTCTTCTATAAATACACTCTTGCAAATATACCACCGTGTTGTCTTATTTATTATCGGCTCTTCAAGGTCACAAAAATAAGAAAAAGCTGATTTCTACCAAATCGCTAGAACCTTACCTCATATTTTTTCATCGTTTTTTGGCTTGATTTTATTTTTCTCTCTTTCACTTTATTTATTATCCGTGGAATTGTGCATCACGAATACGCACCGGAAGGACAAACAGTGACAAAGGAGTACTATCAAGATGTTCTCCGACGTCTCCGTGAAACAGTTTGGCACAAAAGACCAGATATGTGGACGGTGAAAAACTGGCAACTGCATCACAACAACGATCCATTCATCCCAATCGATCCAACATTTCTTGGCCAAACATGGAATTACAGTCGTTCGTCAACCTCCCTACTCTCCAGACATGGCTCCTTGCGACTTCTGGTTGTTTTGATAATTGAAGACGTCATTGAAAGGTTCCCATTTTGAGACTAGGGAAGAGATAATGCAAAATGTGACGACGGAGATTAACATCATTCCAAAAGAAGACTTCCAGACGTGTTTCCGGCAGTGGATGGATCAGTGGGCTAAGTGTGTGCAAGCACAAGGGTACTACTTTGAAGGGGATTAGGGTTCCAACCCTGTCAGGTATTTGAAACATTTTTTCTGGCCTAAGGTTGGATACTTTTTAGACAGGCCTTGTACTACTTATTACTAGCACATCACCCAAGTTGTTTCTAGTTGTTGTTTTTTTTTGCGTTGCCCTCTCTCTCCACACACATACACAGGGGTGGCATGCTCCATTCTCCAGGTTGAGAAATTCAACTCATTTTCAGTTTTGTATTTTTTTGTTTTTAGTATTGGCTACTCACATCGCTGAGTGATGCAATGTCCCTGGCCGAATATGCCATGCAGAATCCACAGTTCATGTGGGTAACCACTTCAGTTATTAGTTTAGTGGCTACATTTTTTGTTAATTAATTTTATTTTCTCAACTTCTGCTTTTGTCTACACTTTTCAGTTAAAAACAAAATTATATCCTATTCTTCCAGGGTATCCAAGACACGAGTAACATCCAAAATATTATTGCCACATACAGCACAGGGAAATCGGAAGCAATCAGCATCGAGGATTCTCCTATCAGGTATTTAAAAAGAAATTATAAATTCTTCTTCCATTCATTTAACATCACTTTTTCCTTGTCCTTAGTCAGACGTTTTTTTGATAATTCGCAAGCTCACTCTCCAGTCTTCACGGTTCAGCAGGTCAACTGTCTCCAAATTCTATTCTGTACAGTCTTGTCTAATCACTTGCTTCCAAGTTTTCCTTGGCCGGTCAACTTTCTTGCGATTCAAGATATCTATGCTTGTTGACTCCCCACTCCCTGCCGATATCAAATATGTGTATATAAATGAAATAATAATTATAAATTACAATAAACAAACAAATAAATGTTGTCATTTAGATTATTCAGACTACTATTCTCATCATGGATATTATTTTCACAGCGTTTTGGCCGATGTAATCTCCGACCTCCTTCAGGTGCATCTTTTCAAACTTGGGAATCTTTATGACAAGTGATAATAACTAAGAATAATATAATGATTAACATTTCTACCCCCATGGATTAAATAAAGGATTCAGTTCGAAATTCTGTATAGATTCACAAATTCGAAAAGATGCACCTCAAAGAAGGTTGGAGGTTCCATCAACCGGAACGTTGTGAAAATAACATCCATGATGAGAATAGTAGTCCAAATAATACAAATTATCAATCCTTACCTAAAAAAAATAACGAAACATAAATGCTCTTTCAAATTTAAGCATGACACACTGACAACACTTAAGCGTTACTGTCATGGTACCCACCTTTACGGACTACATGAACTCTTCTGCATCACAATAAATACCGGAAGTAGAATCCTCTCGGTGTTGGATCCGCCCCATCCCGTTCAGTCTCTCATCAACTTCGGTTGATTGAGGACGTCGGGATGGGGTAATACTAGTCGAGGATTCGTTCTTGACAATCAGTCCGGCAGGAACTGGGCCATTTCGGTGGCCTTTTATCTGCCAGGCTGAGGTATACTGTCCTGGGTTGTCCGAGGAGGTGCACCCTTCCAGGCCTTGCCTCCCCTTTTTGGGGAGGAATAAGTTTATCGCTTACTGCCTGAGGCGCATTGACCAGGGAATGCCGACAGAGTTGCCCAGGCTATTTTTGCTAGGCCAGAGTGCTCCTTCTTTAGGGGTACTGGCCTGACTCTTCCCCCACTTTCTGACCTTGTGTCACATATTGCTGCTGTGGGAAGCGATTAAATACCTGGAACTACCCCAGTCTAATACTGGCAGTCAGACGGACATTCAACCACTCTCTTTATATGCTGTATTCATTCTTTGTTCAATATACTTTGTTTCACTCAATCCTGAGTTCGTGTTTTCTTTCTGGACCCTTTACAGGTTCACAACAATTACAAACCAACGAAAAATGCAATTTCAAACTTAAGCTTTATCAATCAAGAGAAAGTCTATAAATAAAACGTGTCCAGCTGCGTGTTTAGTGTTGAAAATGTTTTTGTTTTTATTTTTAACTGAAGCGTGACCGACTGACGGATCCTCTCATAGAGATGCGAGGATTATCTAAGAAGGAATTCCGCAGCAGAATAGCAGTAGAAATATATGCACGCGATGCCAAACAACCGTACTATTTTATTTATTGTTTATGTATCTTGAAACTTCCAACTTCCACAAACCTGTTTGCTGTCTAGTTAAACACAGGAATTGACCTCAACATGTCGGTGACCGTAGAACTTGAATATCGTTTGTGGAAATAATCTTTTTCTTTCTTTTTTTTTTTGTATTGAAGTCGCTCCAGACAAGACATGAAGCCACTTTATGTAAAGAAACTAAAAAGATGATTGACACAAAGACAGGCGATGCCTATTGACCTTAGCCTTGAAAAGACCACGGCTATAGGGAGGAGGAAAGCAGTCAGCAGGAAGAGAGTTCCACAAACCTGCAGTTCTTGGAAATAAGCTACTGAAATAGGAAGATAGGAATAGGTTGTCTTGAAAGTTCGTGTTTTAAAGAAAGTCAAAAATCAAAAAAATACATGGCATTAAATATTTAATCAAATGCCAGGACCGGTGGGACAGTTATAAAAGTGGGGGGAGGGGGCTCTCCTAAAAAGTGGGTGGGGGCCGGTTAAACACATGCATATATAACTTCATTATTGATGACCGTGAAGTGTGGGGTGGGGGGGCAAGTCAGGGGGGGGGGGCTTGAGCCCCCCACCCCCGGTGCCGCCGTCCATGAATGCTCATTTTTTTATATATTAAGCTTTTCTGCTAGTTATCGTGTTGTGTAATGTGGCTTATTCTGAATGTCTTGATTTGGTCGTCGTCTGCCTGAGCGTTCTTCATCATTAAGGCTAAAATCTTCAGCTCTAAACTTTGCGAACCATTTCCGTACAATTCTGTCAGCTAAAGCATCTTCACCGTACACTGCACATATCTTTATTTTGTTATTTGCGAGGCATTTTTGCCTTTATGGAAATAGAAAAGAACAAAGTGCCTAAAATGAGTCTTACAATCTTCCATTTTTAAAGGGTTCCAAAATTAACACAAGTTAAATAATTTTAAACTTTATTTCTCAAGAGATATGTTGAAGTATGCTCTAACCGGAAATGTAAGTACTAAAAATCTGCACAAACTTTCCGGACAACCTGATATTATATGTATTAATGTGTCGTCGTCTTCTCCTCCTCCTCCTCCTCCTCCTCCTCCTCCTCCTCCTTCTTCTTTTTCTTCTTCTTTTTCTTCTTCTTTTACTTCTTCTTTTTCTTCTTCTTTTCTTCTTCTTTTCTTCTTCTTTTCTTCTTCTTCTTCTTCTTCTTCTTCTTTGTTTAACGTCTCTTTTCCACGTAAGATGTGGGTTGCACGCTGGCCATAGCGGTACAAAAAAATATTTAAAAACATGTTATTTTTTTAAACATTAAAGATAAGTTTTTACATACATTACAAATTATTATTTCTTATTTCTCGATTAACGTCAAGCAATAAAACGAACTTCAAAAATTATTATTAATCAATTAACGTCAAGTAATAAAACGAACTTCAAAAATTATTATTAATCAATTAACGTCAAGTAATAAAACGAACTTCAAAAATTATTCTTAATCAATTAACGTCAAGTAATAAAACGAACTTCAAAAATTATTATTAATCAATTAACGTCAAGTAATAAAACGAACTTCAAAAATTATTATTAATCAATTAACGTCAAGTAATAAAACGAACTTAAAAAAATGTATTTCACAAAATAATTTGATTACAAACTTAAAGTCACCAAAATTCATTTCTGCTTCTTCGTATACAAGTCAGCCATTATTTTTCCTTTTACTCCCGGGCAACGCCGAGTAAATACAGCGGTACTCTTATAGCTGACGCACCATGTTTTCGTGACTTCGCGTCGTCAACGTTCGGGCAGTTTTTTTGTTTTTGTTTTCTTATTTTTAACGAAAACAAACTGTTTATAAGCAAATGTTTCTTGGTTAATAGCTTCGTCCACTCTCGGGCACTTCCGAGGCCTGCCCGAACGCTGACGACGCGAAGTCACAGAAACATGGTGCGTCAGCTATAAGAGTACCAGTACAGCTAGTAAATATCTATATAATAATACGCTAAGGTATTTTATATTTGTACGTACGTTATCACCGTGCACACACATTAAAATAATGAGATCGTCTGATGGTGTTCCGACTTTACCCATTTTACAATGAATTGTCCCAAAATCAAATTATGTCGTCCCATCAACTAAAACCGTACAATTTTAAATAAACACATTTCATTCGTTTTTATTGATTTGAAGAATATTTAGCTGACAATTATTTTTACGGTAATAAAACATAATATTTATTGTTTTAAAAAAAAAAGAATTGAATTGCTACAACGCCGGGTAAGTACAGCTAGTAGATATCTATATAAGAATAATACGCTAACGCATTTTATATTTGTACGTACGTTATCACCGTGCACACACATAAAAAAAATGAGATCGTTTGATTAGCAATGATGTTCAGTGATTAATCTGATGTCGCTAAGGTAAACAATTCCAACTTTACCCATGTTAAAATGAAGTGTTCAAAAGTCAAATTATGTCGTCCGGTCGACTAAAACCGTACAATTTTAAATAAATACATTTCAAAAAGTGACATTCGTTTTATTGGTTTGGAGAATATTTTGCTGGCAATTATTTTTACGGTAAGAAGACAGAATATTTATTAGATTGCTACAATTTAAAATAAATAAAGATACATATTCGTTTTATTTAAAGAATATTTAGCTTGCAATGACAATTGTTTTTATGGAAGGAGGATTTTTTTTATTAATAGTATTGGCCCTGACAGACATTTCTTATTTCAAACTGAATATTATTATTCACAGTAAATTATACACATTGATGTAGAAAGAACTGTGCAATTTACATAGAATCCCGCTAGTATAAAATAAGTGACTGGTTACATACCGAACTTGTTGCAGGCAGCGGTGATCACGTTATTCCAAATCTCTATCGACAGAAATGCACGGATGAACTTATTGTTCTTAATGATATTTTCTGAATTTTGGCTGTTGAAGTTTTGCAACTATGGAGTTTTTTTTATCTTTCATGTTCTTCGCTTCCACCAATTTTACTCTATTTACCCTCCTCCTTCTATTTGCCTTTTGCCCTCCTGCTCTCTATTTGCTGTTTGTCCACCTGCTCTCTATTTGTCCTTTGCCTTTTCCCCCTCCTGCTCTCTATTTGCACCCCCTGCTCTCTATTTGCACCTTCGGCTCTCTATTTGCACCTCCGACTCTCTATTTGTACTCCTGCTATTTGCACTCCTGCTCTCTATTTACCTTTTGCATTCCTGCTCTCGATTTGCCCCCCTGCTCTCGATTTGCCCCCCTGCTCTCGATTTGCCCCCCTGCTCTCGATTTGCCCCCCTGCTCTCGATTTGCCCTCCTGCTCTCTATTCGTCCGTTGCCCCCTACTCTCTATTCGTCCTTTGCCCCCCTACTCTCTATTCGTCCTTTGCCCCCCTACTCTCTATTCGTCCTTTGCCCCCTACTCTCTATTCGTCCTTTGCCCCCTACTCTCTATTCGTCCTTTGCCCCCTACTCTCTATTCGTCCTTTGCCTCCCCCCTACTCTCTATTCGTCCTTTGCCCCCCTACTCTCTATTCGTCCTTTGCCCCCCTACTCTCTATTCGTCCTTTGCCCCCCTACTCTCTATTCGTCCTTTGCCCCCCTACTCTCTATTCGTCCTTTGCCCCCCTACTCTCTATTCGTCCTTTGCCCCCCTACTCTCTATTCGTCCTTTGCCCCCCTACTCTCTATTCGTCCTTTGCCCCCCTACTCTCTATTCGTCCTTTGCCCCCCTACTCTCTATTCGTCCTTTGCCCCCCTACTCTCTATTCGTCCTTTGCCCCCCTACTCTCTATTCGTCCTTTGCCCCCCTACTCTCTATTCGTCCTTTGCCCCCCTACTCTCTATTCGTCCTTTGCCCCCCTACTCTCTATTCGTCCTTTGCCCCCCTACTCTCTATTCGTCCTTTGCCCCCCTACTCTCTATTCGTCCTTTACCCCCCTACTCTCTATTCGTCCTTTGCCCCCCTACTCTCTATTCGTCCTTTGCCCCCTACTCTCTATTCGTCCTTTGCCCCCTACTCTCTATTCGTCCTTTGCCCCCTACTCTCTATTCGTCCTTTGCCTCCCCCCTACTCTCTATTCGTCCTTTGCCCCCCTACTCTCTATTCGTCTTTTGCCCCCCTACTCTCTATTCGTCCTTTGCCCCCCTACTCTCTATTCGTCTTTTGCCCCCCTACTCTCTATTCGTCCTTTGCCCTCCTAATCTCTATTTGCCATTGCCCTCTATTCGCTCTTTGCCCTTTGCTCTCTCTTAGCCCTTTTACTTTCTATTTGCCTTGCAACTCCCTATTTGGCCTCTGCCCTCCAACTCCCTATTTGGCCTCTGCCCTCCAACTCCTTATTTGGCCTCTGCCCTCCAACTCCCTATTTGGCCTTTGCCCTCCAACGCTCTATTAGGCCTTTGCCCTCCAACGCTCTATTAGACCTTTGCCCTCCAACCCTCTATTAGGCCTTTGTTCTCCAACCGTTTATTAGGCCTTTGCCCTCCTACTCCTTATCTGCTCTTTGCCCTCCTATTTTTAGTCGCCCTCCTACTCTATTTTCTTGCTTTCTCTTCTTTCTATTCATCTTCACTCTCTTCTCTTTCCTGTCTGCATTATCTCTTTTTCATTTGTCGTGTTTTTTTTGTAATTCTTTATTTTTAACTCTAACTTCCTGTTTAGCTTCATCAACCCCTCCCCCCCCCCCCACACACACACACGCCCATATTGACCTTCTCTCCCTACCTTTCACCTACCATGTCAAATACTACACCTATGTTCAATTAAGAGACACCTAAAGTTGAAATTTTCAGATCAAAAGGACTGTCTATGGGAAAGGGATTATTTATACCCACCACCAAATTCTATCTAAACAACGACCCCCCCCCCCCTCCCCGCCATTTTCTCTGGTCATACAATCTACCTTGGAATGACTGATCCTTGCTCTTTGATCGCCTACCTGGAATTTCAGTTTTTTCTTAAGATCCTAATATTTTAAGATGAGCATTTTTGCATGAAAAACCCCTCTCACTTTCTCCTCCACCCTCTCCTCTTCCTCCCTCCCTCTCCTCCCTCTCGCTTCCTCTCCCCCTCTATCTCCCCTCTTTACTCACCCTCTATCTCCCGCTCTCTTTCCCTTCGTTTCTCCTCCTCTCTCTCCCCTCGTTTCTCCTCCTCTCTCTCCCCTCGTTTCTCCTCCTCCTCTCTCTCTCTCCTCATTTCTCCTCCTCTCTCTCCCCTCCTTTCTCCTCATCTCTCCCCTCCTTTCTCCTCATCTCTCCCCTCCTTTCTCTTCATCTCTCCCCTCCTTTCTCCTCATCTCTCCCCTCCTTTCTCCTCATCTCTCTCCCCTCCTTTCTCCTCCTCTCCCCCACTTTCTCCTCATTTCTCCTCCTCTCTGTCCCCTCATTTCTCCTCCTCTCTCTCCCCTCATTTCTCCTCCTCTCTCTCCCCTCATTTCTCCTCCTCTCTCTCTCCCCTCCTTTCTTCTTCCCCCTCTCTATCCCCTCCTTTCCTCCTCCCCCTCTCTCTCCCCACTTTCCTCCTCTCCCCTCCTTTCCTCCTCCCCCTCTCTCTCCCCTCCTTTCCTCCTCCCCCTCTCTCTCCCTCCTTTCCTCCTCCCCCTCTCTCTCCCTCCTTTCCTCCTCCCCTCTCTCTCTTTCCTTCTTCCCCCTCTCTCTCTCTCTTTCCTTCTCCCCCTCTCTCTCTCTTTCCTTCTCCCCCTCTCTCTCTCTTTCCTTCTCCCCCTCTCTCTCTTTCCTTCCCCCCCTCTCTCTCTTTCCTTCTCCCCCTCTCTCTCTTTCCTTCTCCCCCTCTCTCTTTCTTTCCTTCTCCCCCTCTCTCTTTCTTTCCTTCTCCCCCTCTCTCTTTTCTTTCCACCCCTCTCCCTCTCTTTCCTTCTCCCCCCTCCCTCTCTTTCCTTCTCCCCCCTCCCTCTCTTTCCTTCTCCCCCTCCCTCTCTTTCCTTCTCCCACTCTCTCTTTCCTTCTCCCACTCTCTCTTTCCTTCTCCCACTCTCTCTTTCCTTCTCCCACTCTCTCTCTCTTTCCTTCTCCCACTCTCTCTCTCTTTCTCTCTTTCCTTCTCCCACTCTCTCTCTTTCCTTCTCCCACTCTCTCTCTTTCCTTCTCCCACTCTCCCTCTCTTTCCTTCTCCCACTCTCCCTCTCTTTCCTTCTCTCCCTCTCTTTCCTTCTCCCACTCTCTCTCTCTTTCCTTCTCCCACTCTCTCTCTCTTTCCTTCTCCCACTCTCTCTCTCTTTCCTTCTCCCACTCTCTCTCTCTTTCCTTCTCCCAATCTCTCTCTCTTTCCTTCTCCCAATCTCTCTCTCTTTTTTTCCTTCTCCCCCTCTCTCTCTCTCTTTCTTTCTCCCCCTCTCTCTCTCTTTCTTTCTCCCCCTCTCTCTCTCTTTCTTTCCCCCCCTCTCTTTCCTTCTCCCCCTCTCTTTCCTTCACTCTCCCTCTCTCTCTCTTTCCTTCACTCTCTCTCTCTCTCTCTTTTCTTCACTCTCCCTCTCTCTGTCTTTTCTTCACTCTCCCTCTCTCTCTCTTTTCTTCACTCTCCCTCTCTCTCTTTTCTTCACTCTCCCTCTCTCTCTTTCCTTCACTCCCTCTCACTCTCTCTCCCTCTCTCACTATATGTCCTCTCTATCCTCTCCCACTCTCTATCCTCTCCCACTCTCTATCCTCTCCCACTCTCTATCCTCTCCCTCTCTCTATCCTCTCCCTCTCTCTATCCTCTCCCTCTCTCTATCCTCTCCCTCTCTCTATCCCCTCCCTCTCTCTATCCCCTCCCTCTCTCTATCCCCTCCCTCTCTTTATCCCCTCCCTCTCTCCCTTCTCCCTCTCTCCCTTCTCCCTCTCTCCCTCTTTCCTCTCCCTCTCCCCCCTCCCCTCTTCCCTCTCTATCCATCCTTCCCTCTCTATCCATCCTTCCCTCTCTCTCATTCTTTTTCTCTCTCTCATTCTTTTTCCCCCTCTCACTCCCTCACCCCCCTCTTACTCTCTCACTCTCCTTTACTCTCTCACCCCCCTCTTACTCTCTCTCTCCCCTCTTACTCTCTCTCTCCCCTCTTACTCTCTCTCTCCCCTCTTACTCTCTCTCTCCCCTCTTACTCTCTCTCTCCCCTCTTACTCTCTCTCTCCCCTCTTACTCTCTCTCTCCCCTCTTACTCTCTCTCTCCCCTCTTTCTCTCCCCTCTTTCTCTCTCTCTCTCTCTCTCTTTCTCTCTCTCTTCTTCTCCCCTTCTCTGTTTCTCACACTCTCTGTTTTTTACACTCTCTCCGTAATATTAGATATGGCACGAGTAGTGGAATAACATACAATTAATGGTCAAATAATCATGCTTAACAATTGGCTAAAATAAAACCGTAATGCAAGTGAAAAGTTTTTTTTCTTGTTCGAAATCGCCATTATAAAGTTTGAGTTAGAATTAATGTCCGATTTACGATTAGAAATAATTAGAAAAAGACAAAATATTTTCATAAACAAAATCCTAATTAGGAACATTCGTTTTAAAACATGTTATTCGCAATTTCAATTAAATAGCAACTGAAATTTAAAAATATAAATAAAAGATTCTTTAGAATTTATTTCTTTTACTATTGCTGTGACCACTTATCAATGTTAAGAGCCACTCGAGGATAAGAGTTAATGAGGTGGCAATGATTGCCAGCTGAAAGATGAGGAACACTATGAAAGTACGAACATCGATTAATGGTATGAACTGCGTTTGATTACGTATGAGGCGGGCAGTGGAAAGAATTTGGTAGTGGATTTAAAGACAGCCAAGATATAATCAGCAGGGAAGCAGTTCTGCGATAATGTGTTCCTGACAGGAAGTTCTTGCAACGTTCATGGAAATTCAACCTGGCTCTAGTAAGATGAAGGGAGAAAGGAAATTCTTTTTTCGTTGTGGTAGAGAGACAAGTTCTTGCTGTGAATGTCTTACAAGGAAACACCAAAGATTAGAGGTCAGTCGAATGCAATAATACGTTTAACGATAGTAGGTACTTTGATAATGCGGACCAAGACAACAATAAGGACCCCAGATCATTAACGCAAGACGCGGGACATTTTTTGGAAGTCACCGGTTGACCTCGCAATACACGTGGTCTCTATTTACAAAACACTTGTAAATAAATCTTTTATTTATTTGAATAAATGCAGTATATTTCGGAATTTTTTTTTCTTTTAACATGTTAATATTTATTTTAAGGCAGAGAGTCCATAAATAAAACAAATAAAATATTAACATGTTTTCTTTTAAAACATGTTTTTGTGTCACTATTTACTTGCCTCTTATTTCATTTGTTGCTTAGAGAAAAAAAAAAGGACAAAAACTTCATAAACTTTAAATTGCTTCCGTTTAGAAACTGATTTTTGAAGTCTAACTCCACCCTTGTGGGGAGGCAAAACGAAAGATTACAAGTCAGCCGATTTTTTAAAAAGCGTATATATTTCGTTTATTTATTAAAATAACTTGCGTAATCATCCGTTTTGCCTCCTCAGGCTAGGAGCAATGTGTAGTATAGAAAAATCCTTCTAAACTGAGGTAAGATCCAGAGTGCCCCTTTTTGGGAAGCTTGATTTTTCCCTACAAAACGAAAGATTACTTAAGTACGGTGATAAATATTTCATACACCCCCCCCCCCATTTCTGCCCTCGCGGGGAGGCAAGTAAATAGTGACACAAAAACATGTTTTAAAAGAAAACATGTTAATATTTTATTTGTTTTATTTATGGACTCTCTGCCTAAAAATAAATATTAACATGTTAAAAGAAAAAAAAATTCCGAAATATACTGCATTTATTCAAATAAATAAAAGATTTATTTACAAGTGTTTTGTAAATAGAGACCACGTGTATTGCGAGGTCAACCGGTGACTTCCAAAACATGTCCCGCGTCTTGTGTTAATGATCTGGGGTCCTTATTGTTGTCTTGATCCGATAATGCTTATTAATTTTGATTAACAAATAAATTTCCACTGAACTAAATAAGTTTTAACAGTTTGAAAAATACCAGAATAGGAAGTAGCCGGTGAATGACTTAGAAAGTCATCGGTAAAAAATATGCGAATCTAATTTTGCTAACTTATTATGGTGTTAGGATAAGCCCATAAGCCCTATAAAACAATCTATCCACTCATAAGTGGCATTTTCTCTCTGTCCGTCAGTCACAATTTAATATATATATATATATATATATATATTAACTGCTTTTAGAAATCGAAAATATTGCATTTATACTAAATTCCCAACATATAAAGTGGATACCATACGACAACACCGATATTTTGAGATATTCAGTATGATTTTTTACGACCTGAGTTATTTAGATTTTCTTAAAAATAGAGCTTAAAACATTACCTTAACAAAGTAATTATAACTTTGACATTACGTCATAGATTTATGATTTATGTCATGTTTCAAAACATGAATTCAAACATAAGCGATAATAAAAATAAATAAATAAATGAATGGTTAAACATTACCAATAGCGTTGGAAATTCTTTTAATAGTTCAAAACAATTTATTTTGCTTTAACTAAGTATTGGTGTTAAAAACTATTTAATATATAATATATACTAGAATTTTGGCCCATAGAAAAAAAGAAATGATGAAAATAGAAATTGGATAAATTACAATATTTATTAATTCATCAGATATTCAAGCAAGGGATATAATAAAAAAAGTTTTTTTTCCTATTATTATTATTATTATTATTATTAATAAAAACTGTGTTCTGCGGCTATGGTAGTCAAGTGACATCCCGTAGCTGCAATCAGTCCTCCATGCTAGTCCCAGGCCATTTGGCCTTGTCATGCGTAAGTTGTCGTAGGCAATGAAATTATTTCGCTGTACGTAGTGGTCCTTGTCCCGCCTGCTTGAGGTCAGCACGTAGTGTGCCCAGCAGATTTGTGCAGTGCCGTCCTAGTTGCGGTTGGTAGGTTTATGAGCCAGTAACGGCAAAGTCTAGTGCCCTCTGTGCGGGAGTGTCAGGGTCCATTCGTAGGACATGGCCTAACATAGACCATCTTTGTTCAGCGACCTATAGTATAGTGTTGCTGATAAGTTTTTTTCGGCCAGCAGTGAACTGTGATGGAACGGAGGTGTCTGCGGTGGCACGCATCCAGCTTGTCAAGCATGGCTTTCTTTATTGCCCAGCTGTTGCTATTGTAGAGCATGATGAACATGCAG
>OY744519.1:181519718-181634718 GCA_963556195.1 Sepiola atlantica
ATAATACTTCTATATAATAAAAATAATATAGAAGTAAAGAAACTTATTATTTTTAGTTATGCAAGAAGAATATCCTAAGAGATATTTTACAGTTTATAAATATTCAAATTAAATGAGAATAAATAGTGGGTATGACCCACCAAGTCACAGGTACGTCTAATCTTCCATTATAGAAAGGAAAGTTATGTGTCTGTGTGTAGCTAAAAGTAAAAGAAACTATGCAATACACACCCACAAAGCTGATATATTCTTTTTCACCATTGCCCCTTTTTTTTTTTTTTTTTTTTTTTTTTTTTATTAATATTCATTCTTTTGGGGTCATCAGGAACATAATTAGTCAGTGGGGCGGGTTGACATTAGGAGCGTTTTTTTTAATGTTATTATGCAGTACTTCATAAACGATTCTTTTTTGGTTGCCAGAGAAAACAAGAGGGGAAGCAGGGAGGTGGAGCTAGTAAAGATTAGAGGGAAGGGGATATATATATATATATATATATATATATATATATATATATATATATTCAAAAATGTAATCGCCTCGCTTGGATGCTTGAATAAGGCCGTAGGGTCGAAATAAATTATTGCTCTGGTGATTATATGATTCCGTGTTACTTTACTTTATTTTATTCTTGCTCTGTTTATTACATTGAGCTCTCATACTCGGATTTCCTTCTAGAATTTATTTTACTCTAAGACACTATATATATATATATATATATATATATATATATATATATATATGAGAGAGAGAGAGAAAGGGAGATGGGGAGAGCTAAAGAAAAAAGTTTTAGAAGATAGATGTTACACATACATTTTAAGTCTTCGATTTTGTTTTCAACGCCGGGTAACCATGCTAGTGTATGTATGTGTGTGTGTGTATATATATATATATCTATATATATATATGGATGATGAAGTGGATAAAATTTGTATAGTTTACAAGTTTATTAATCTATCAAGTGTTCAAGCGGAAATATACACACAAAAAGAGCTTTAAACCATGGCTTTTCAAAGATAATGCTTTTATCGTCAGAATGTCTGACCAATAATAATTGAATAAAGTCATGAAAATTTATTAATAAACTTGTAAACTATACAGATTTTATCCATTTCATCACTCCATTATCCATATATAAATGCTCTATCCACTATATTGAGCTTCACCGTATCTCGATATGATCTAATATTATTCTTGATCTTTGTATTATCCATTTATTTATACATAGCTTTAAGGCATAGCTCATTGGGTAAAACTAATTCGAGCTCCCGGCACTTGACAATGTTTACATTGAGATATCACTTACGATCACTCAGTGTTGTATGATAGCACAGACACCGACTGTCAGCTCGACGGTTGAGTTTCAATCCCGGCTTGAAGCACTAACTGGTCTAGCAGCACTGAAGAGCTGTGATACAGCGAAACAGTCTGTATGTGGATGACTATTTATAGCTCCCTTCTAAGGTAGAGCTTATTTGTAAGGATATCGCCAACTGCCATTAGCTTTAAGGCATAGCTCATTGGGTAAAACTAATTCGAGCTCCCGGCACTTGACAATGTTTACATTGAGATATCACTTACAATCAGTCCGTGTCGTATGATAGCGCAGGGGTAGATGTGCCGACTGTCAACTCGTCGGTTGAGTTTTAATCCCAGCTTGAGGCACTAACTGTGATACAGCGAAACAGTCTGTATGTGGATGACTATATATATATATATATAAATATATATATATATATATATATATATATATATATATAAAGCATTCCTATCAAAGTTTATTCTTCTATATCCGGCCATTTTGCTGTCCATATGCTTCAAAAAGGTACATATGCCGATAGATATTATCAACTGTATTATGTAGATATCCAATTAGAGAATTGAAACTGGACTTCGTTTTTTATCACTGGGCAATCTCTTTGATAGCTCTAAAATGATGTCCATCTGCCAAACTTGACTTTCATCCATCAAACCATCCACCAAAATAACTTTTTAGTTTTACCCGGACATCTGGTGGCACATTTTCTGATACCCCTTCCCCATACCATATAAATAATGTACATCTGAATATGCTATGTCAACAAACCTTTTTCTTTCTTCAGATGAAAGACTAACGGAGGGGGGTATGTGTCTTTTGGGAGGTAGGGGCTTCAAATGTCCTGCTTTGTGGGTTTTGCATCGATTGGAGATGCTATATCACCCCCCCCCTCTAAAAAAAAAAAAGAAGAAACACATCTGGAGATAATAAGGTTGCCAAGTTTTTCAGATGCACAGCCCCCTCACCAGCTTTAACTTGACCCCCACATACACATCACTTTCCACCCTTCCACTCATAGCTTCTATTTTTGATTTGTCCTCTCTGTCAGATGATATTGCAGACTTGTTACATTTTATATATATATATATATATATATATATATATATATATATATTATGAGGATAAAATACACAATATATCATGAAATGAAATGCCGTGGAGACAGAATGTATGAAAAAGACAAAAGGAAAACAATCAATTAAACACAGGAAGAAATCATCAAAACGAGAGATTTACCGGTTTCGTTCGGATCAACGAACATCTTCAGGAAAAAGTGAAGATTTGAAATTTATTGAATAACAGTAAAAAAGGAAAATAGAAGGCACAAAACTAGATGTTTTTGGCAAGTGCGTAACTATTTTTAAAAAAAATATGAGGCGTGTGCGACAAAGACGTTAATTGGGAAAAGGAACAGAAAGAAAAAGAAGGAAAGGAAACTTCATCCATGTTTCCATTTGTTTTCCTTTTCTTTGGTTTCTTTTCCCAATTAACGTCTTTGTCGTGTGCGCCACATTTTTTTTTAAAATAGTTATGCAGGTGCCAAAAACATCTCGTTTTGCGCTTTCTTTTTCCTGTTTTGCCGTTATTCAATAAATTTCCAAACGAAACCGGTAAATCTCTCGTTTTGATGAGTTTTTCCTGTGTTTAATTGTTTTTTTCCTTTTGTCCTTTTCATACACATACATACACACTAGAAGAATACTCGTTCCAGGCCAGGTAAAATGAATTCCTTTAACAGAACAGTTTTGCACCACTTTTATCCCTATTTACAAAGATCAAAATATAATGCTACTAAACCTCAAGTCTATAATCCTTATTTCAATTTTAGTCAAAATCCATTGCATAATTTTTATTCTAGAAAATGTCTAAAATTTAAGTCTTAAGAAGAAATTGAAATTCAAGGAATCTTGCTTCATTGGTGTCTACTGACTATGGATCAAATTTAATGTAAATCTGAATTATTTGGATTTTGAAATTGGAGGTTTTGCCCATATTATGCCGTCTAAAACTCCTTTAAAATACTCCAAAGAAACTGAAATTTGGGGATATTTATTAATTGATGTCTGATACCTTTTGTCAAAATTTTACAAAAATCGGACGTATCTTAATTTTTACGAGGGGCGTCCACCCCCTGTGTTCCAAAGTTCATAATGATAGGTTAATTAATTTAGGAGTGAATCCTGTACATTCAAATATATATACATATACCTAACTTTATATATATGACGAAATTGTCCATCAGCTTTTCATACTTTTTCCATCCGATGCATCTCTAAAACCCACACTCATTACTTGTACCGTACCTTGAAGATTGTTTATAGCATCAAGGAATTGGAACTAACATGCTTCCTGTGACATTGATCAATGTTTCTATCTAAACACTGGACTATGATTTAGGGCCAATCAAAAGTAAACTGTACACAAGAAATACAATTTTTCTCTTTTTTTAAACTTAAATTTGTAAAGTTATTTTAGGATTCAATTTGATAGTGAACAAAGGTATATAATTAAAATCAATAAATGTTACAAAGAAATGGGAGTGAATGGAAGAACAAGCGTCTCTATTTTATTATTTGTAAATTTATTTTACGTTTCAATTTGATAGTAAAAATTTAAACTTGAATAGCATTCACCCCCACTGTTGTCGATACATAAAAGTTGTGGATTAAACAAAAATCCAGAAATATTTGATAAATCTGCTGCAGGAAGCTTTATTTTATTTATTTTTTTCACTCGGCCACGTTTAAGCGTTTGTCAGGAAATCTTGAATTTATGGAAATTAGTGTGTCAATTATGGCATAGGCCATAAATATCTCATTATAATTAGGGTTGGATTGACTCGAGAGTATTGGGGTTATTTTAAAATTGCAGTCTGTTGCAATCAAGTTTGACATAGCATTTTCCTAAGTCTGACATCACGCTCAAGTTTGAAATAGCATTTTCCTAAGTCTGACATCACGCTCAAGTTTGAAATAGCATTTTCGTAAGTCTGACATCACGCTCAAGTTTGAAATAGCATTTTCCTAAGTCTGACATCACGCTCAAGTTTGAAATAGCATTTTCCTAAGTCTGACATCACGCTCAAGTTTGAAATAGCATTTTCCTAAGTCTGACATCACGCTCAAGTTTGAAATAGCATTTTCCTAAGTCTGACATCACGCTCAAGTTTGAAATAGCATTTTCGTAAGTCTGACATCAGCTCAAGTTTGAAATAGCATTTTCGTA
Organism: Sepiola atlantica; assembly: GCA_963556195.1. NCBI lineage: Eukaryota > Metazoa > Mollusca > Cephalopoda > Sepiida > Sepiolidae > Sepiola > Sepiola atlantica. The sequence goes on from OY744519.1 coordinate 181,524,260, forward strand.
AGTCTGACATCACGCTCAAGTTTGAAATAGCATTTTCGTAAGTCTGACATCACGCTCAAGTTTGAAATAGCATTTTCGTAAGTCTGACATCAGCTCAAGTTTAAAATAGCATTTTCCTAAGTCTGACATCACGCTCATGTTTGAAATAGAATTTTTTGTTAGCCAGAACATTTTATGTGTCCACACATTTCTAGAAGAGACTCAGTCCGTCTGTCACACTTCAGATTGAAAAGCATTTTTGTCGCTAAACATGCAGATTGAATAGTCGCATCTTAAAAGTTTTGTTTTTTTTCTTTAAAATAAAAACGAAAGATTAATTCAAGGAATAAATCCATAAGTCTAAAATACTATCCGATAGTTCTCTGGGAGGACGGCGGGGCTGTTGGTGTTTTCAGCTCACATTACTGGGATCAGCAATTGGCAGGCGCAAACTGTTGGAATATATTAATATTTCTGCTACCAACTACAATTTTACATAATCTACAGGATACCAAACTATTGAATGTCTCGTATATTAATTTCTTTTCTTTTTTTTCTTTTTTTCTTCCATGTTTTTTTTTTTTTTTTTTCCAAGTTTATAGTTTTAACTTTTGATTAAAAGTCAGATTTTGGTCAACAAAAAGTCCTTTACCCTAACCCACTTTGCATTTTTATTTGCACTTGCTCCTTTACAGCAGATTTCTTTGTAGCAACACTTTGATTTTCTTTTTTATTTTCCCCCTTTCTTCCTCATTCTTTCCTTTCTTCCTCATTCTTTCCTTTCTTCCTCATTTCCCCCTTTCTTCCTCATTCTTTCCTTTCTCCCTAATTTTTTCCTTTCTTCCTCATTCCCCCCTTTCTTCCTCATTCCCCCCTTTCTTCCTCATTCCCCCCTTTCTTCCTCATTCCCCCCTTTCTTCCTCATTCCCCCCTTTCTTTCTCATCCTCCCCTTTCTTTCTCACCCCCCCTTTCTTTCTCATTCCCCCTTTCTTCTTCATTCCTTCCTCTTTTCTTTCCTTTCTTCCTTCCTCCTTTTCATTTTTTCCTCTCTTTTTACTTTTTCCTCTTTCCTTTCTTTTCTCTTTGTTAATTTTGTATTTTTCCATTTCTATTTAGCTGACTTTATTCTGCCTTTGCACATATCTGCCCCTTTCTCTTCCTTCCATTCTTCTTTCTTTTCTTTTTTCTCATTTCCTCCAATTTTTTTTAGATTGTTTTTTGATAAACAGTAAAGTATTTTCCTCTTTTGTCTACCCCCCACCCTCTCAGCAGACTTGTTTTTCATTTTTTGTTCTACCTATAACTAATGAAGAGCTTTGTTCTATCAGAATGATAGATGTTTCCACTTTTCAACACTAAAACCCTCATGCCCCCCCCCTCTCTTAGTTCGAACTAAGACTGGAAAGGGGGCGCTCTGCGATGAAAGTGAAGGTAGGGTGCACACCTCACATTTCTATGGACACATTTTCCTTTTAGCCTATCGTCTACTGTGCTCTCTTCCCCAACCTGCACCACTCAAATGTCCTCAGGCCCACAATATTCTCCTCTCACCTAACATTCCTTGACCCCTCGCTATCCCGTTCTGGAGCGCTACATCGAGAAAAGAGGTTATTCCTGGGACCTGTCTGCCTTGTTTAATTCAAACGAACACAGTTTTGCTATTTCACTCTTGCTATTATCTTTTCACATTGGACAGGTTATATTCTTACATGACTCCACACATCTCTGGAGGAAGCTCTATCCGCAGCTCTGTCAGACCTAAGTTTGAAATAGCATTTTGCTTGGCCTATTAGACCTAAGTTTGAAATAGCATTTTGCTTGGCCTATTAGACCTAAGTTTGAAATAGCATTTTGCTTGGCCTATTAGACCTAAGTTTGAAATAGCATTTCCCTTGGCCTATTAGACCTAAGTTTAAAATAGCATTTCCCTTAGCCTATTAGACCTAAGTTTGAAATAACATTTTTCTTGGCATGTCAAACCAAAGTTTGAAATAACATTTTTCTTGGCATGTCAAACCAAAGTTTGAAATATCATTTTTCTTGGCATGTCAAACCAAAGTTTAAAATAGCATTTTCCTTGGCATGTTAAACCAAAGTTTGAAATAGCATTTCCCTTGGCCTATTAGACCAAAGTTTGAAATAGCATTTCCCTTGGCCTGTCAGACCAAAGTTTGAAATAGTGTTTCCCTTGGCCTGTCAGACCAAAGTTTGAAATAACATTTCGCTTGGTGTGTCAGACCAAAATTTGAAATAGCATTTCGCTTGGGATGTCAGACCAAAATTTGAAATAGAATTTTGCTTGGGATGTCAGACCTAAATTTGAAATAGCGTTTCCTTTAGCCTGTGATGCCTACATTTGAAATAGCTTTTCTTTTGGCCTGCCAGACCTAAATTTTAAATTGCATTTCGCTTGGGATGTCAGACTTAAATTTGAAATAGAATTTCGCTTGGGATGTCAGACCTAAATTTGAAATAGCGTTTCCTTTAGCCTGTGATGCCTACATTTGAAATAGCTTTTCTTTTGGCCTGCCAGACCTAAATTTTAAATTGCATTTCGCTTGGGATGTCAGACCAAAATTTGAAATAGAATTTTGCTTGGGATGTCAGACCTAAATTTGAAATAGCGTTTCCTTTAGCCTGTGATGCCTACATTTGAAATAGCTTTTCTTTTGGCCTGCCAGACCTAAATTTTAAATTGCATTTCGCTTGGGATGTCAGACTTAAATTTGAAATAGCATTTCGCTTGGGATGTCAGACCTAAGTTTGAACTAACGTTTCCTTTAGCCTGTGATGCCTACATTTGAATTAGCTTTTCTTTTGGCCTGCCATGCTTGTGTTTGAAATACATAATTATCTCGTATGTAAATGTCCAATACACAACTGTCCATCCAACATGCTTAAGAGAGAGATTTTTTTTAATAACCAAGGCTAGAGTGTAGATCGGCCGAAACGTAGTAGAAATATAAAAATCAACATTGATGAGGGGAACAGTCCAAAGAAAAATAATTTAAACAGACATAAAATACCTTTTCCTCTTGGCTAGGAGCAAAGTGTAGTATCTGTTCTGATACTAAACTTCAAGTAAATAGACTCCCAGCTAGAACTGAAACAAGTCTGCGAATGTGTAGCCAAAAATGTTTGTTAATGTTACAGTCCAGGAAAAGACATCACCGCTTTTGGCTAGGAGCAAACCATAGTATCTGTCCTGACACTACCCTTCATCTTTTCTGTACCTGTTCGGTGAAGGAGAGCTTCTTCTAGACTGAGGCAATTCGGGTGGAAAGATTAACACAGCTCATCTGATACTTATTTTTCGGATTAAATCGCTTAATTTTATGTTCTACAAAAATATTTAAATAAATATTGGCTTGTATTAAAAAGCCATACAGAAAATATCTTTTCCAAAACTGTCTTTGACCTTTTGGCTAGGAGCAAAATGTAGTATGTGTTCTGATACCAAACTTATCTTTTCTGTCCTCTGTCAGTGAAGGAGAATTCCTTCTAAACCGAGGCAATTTTAATTTTTGTCCCAATCCAGAGTTCCCCCTTTTTGGGGGAGCTGGGTTTTCCCTACATTAAAAGCCGACCCTGTGTCTAACTCCGCCCTCGTGAGGAGACAAGTAAATAGAAACATGAAATATGTTTACGCCGAAGCTGACGCATCGAGTCCAACGTTGTCTAAACATTCGCTGGTTGTTGTATAACCAAAGAAAATATTTCAAAATATGAATTGTTTGTTTAGGAAGATGCTGTCATCTGGTGGCAGAATAACACACTATCATCGGATAGTTAGCTATCCTGATTGCGACACTAGACTAGCAACGTGCCTGAACAGGTTCTTTCAGATCTTGTTTAAAACTGTCAACCACCTGAGAAAGAAAACTTTTCTGTCTGTTTTTATAACCGCTAACAGATTGTTGCATTTTTTTTTTTAATTAGTTGGTTAATCGATGGTAAGTGAAATTAAAGCTGTGGTAAAATTATGGTTATATTTTTTCGTCTTTCTTACAATGTATAGCAATTTTAAAACTCGAATGGACTTGAATTTTATTTTTATTTTTTACTCTTGTTCACCCCAAACAAGGCATATTGCCACTGAAGTGTAAGGGGCTACTATGATACGGGCCAGATTTATAGGAGAGTAATCTTGGTGGGTAGTTGGGTAAAAAGATGTTTGTTCACATTACATTTTTTTTCTTTTTTTTTACTCTTGTTCACTCTAAACATGGCATATTGCCACTGAAGTGTAAGGGGCTACTATGATACGGACCAGATTTATATTTTATTTGTTAAATTATACGTGACAGAATAGAAGTATATATATTTATTTTACAGATAAATACAAATAAGTCTTAAATAGAAAGTGGAGGATATTGGACCGTTTACATCTATCAAGACATATTGCCACTGAAGTGTAAGGGGCTACTGTGATACGGGGCCAGATTTATAGGAGAGTAATCTTGGTGGGAAGTTGGGTAAAAAGATGTTTGTTCACATTACATTTAAATTTCTGCATGTTGATATGGTCGGGGAAACGGTAATCAGGGAGGAGTTTTCCGAGGAAGGAAGCTATTAGGGGCCTCTACAGTGAAGAGGTGTGATTTTTCTGCTAGTCGGGGATATTTACGTTGAGGATGTGAAAGTTCAGTAAGTTTATCAGAGCTCATGCCGTGGAAGTACTTGTAAAACAAACACCGGTTGTTGCATTTTTTGTTTAATTGGTTAATCGCTGGTAAATGAAATAAAAAGCTGTGGTAAAATTATGGTTATATATATTTTTTTACCGCTTTCCTACAATGACTGGCAATTTTCAAACTTCGAGGTCCTTTTTTTATTATAACGGGACCACTCCCTCTTGTGTGTGGGTCCCTTACTTCTAAATTTGTGAGGTAGAGAACAGATAATATACCTAAGATCAAAGTGTAGTATCTGTTCCGATGGATACTGCACCCCATAGACTGGTATTGTCTTGTCCTTCGGGTCTTTACGCCGGTCTATGGGATTGTCCTGTGCAGTTCTAGGAGGTCCACCCTCCCAGGCTTTGCCTCCCCTCTTTGGGGAGGAGTAAGTTAATTGCTTACTGCTTGAGGCGCCCCTACCGGAGAATGCCGACGGGGCTGCCCAGGCAATTTTTGATGGTCAGAGTGCTCACCTCTCGGGCGCTGGCTTTTCAACCCCCACTTTCCGACCCGACCTTGGGTCACATCTTACTTGTGGGAGTAGGATAAAGCTGGCCTTGTGCCTAACTCCTGGAGAGGAGTAAATAATACCTTCAAACACGCAACAGTTACATATGCAAGTTCTGAGAAACGGTTTCATTTAGATTTTTTGATGATTAAATTTAAATATGAAAAAGACGGCTGTTTTTAATCTCTTCGTGCACTGGATATTCATTGGGAAGAAAGATTTCAAATACTAAATCTAACGCACAATTAAATTTATTTTCTAATAGTGTGTGTGTAATATATATATATATATATATATATATATATATATATATATATATATATAATCCAGGTAAAACATCCACAGGGTAGTAATCCAAAGAATTTCAACCGGGTTTATAAAAAGTGCTCAATATCAAATAGAGCTTTTATATATGATTATTTTTATTTACAGAAATGTACAAAATCTGCGACACTGGCATGTCGATGTTATCGATCAACAGCTTTTATAAACTGAGATCTCATCCGGCAGAGTTAGAATCCGATCTTAACCTTAGGTTCTTTCCAAATATGATCTAAGGTTAAGATCGGATTCTAACTCTGCCTGATGAGATCTCAGTTTATAATAGCTGTTGATCGATAACATCGACATGCCAGTGTCGCAGATTTTGTACATGTCTGTGTAAATAAAAATAATAATAATATATATATATAATGGGCAGCATTCTTTCCTTTAAACAGAGCCTGGTTGATGGTAGTAGATTTATGCGTCCGGATGAATTGTGCTTTGAGGATGGAGAGGCAAAGACTACAGTTGGAAATAACGAGGATGGAAGTGTTTTGAGTAAGTATATTACGGAAGTTTATTTTATGAAATTGTGTGTGCTGTTCAATGTTGGTGAATTGAACTTTGAGGAGGTGATGTGGCATATATATATAGGCAGCATTTCTTCCTTTAAATATATTTCATTAAATACCATGGACAACTTCTGTCCACATACTTTTGTCCTGATCCGTTCCAATTTTCTCTTGTATTTCCTTATTTCTAGCGGGAACTGACCGATGTATCTGCCATGAGTATATTCTGATCCATCAGGATCCATCATTAGGGATGGTTATCAGTAAGGGCCATGGTGCTAAGATATTTATAGGGGTGATACTTTACTGATAACCACCCCTGATGATGGATTTTGACATATCAGAAAGTACTCTGGTTAAAAGCAATTATGGCGGATACATCGGTCAGTTCCCGCTAGAAACAAGGAAATACATTAGGAAATTGGAACAGATCAGGACAAAAGTATGTGGACAGAAGTTGTCTATCGTATTTAATGAAATATGTTTAAAGGAAGAAATGCTGCCTATATATATATATATATATATATATATGCTACATCACCTCCTCAAAGCTCAATTCATCAACATTGAACAGCACACACAATTTCATAAAACAAACTTCCGTAATATACTTACTCAAAACACTTCCATCCTCGCTATTTCCAACTGTAGTCTTTGCCTCTCCATCCTCAAAGCACTATTCATCCGGACTCATAAATTTACCATCCACCAGGCTCTGTACAAGGGTAGGGAAGGAATCGTAAAATGTTTTTAAAACGGTTTTAATCGACCTTTCATAATAAATTTACCGTTTTTTAAATTTCGTATACCAACATCACATTTCTGATGACACTCATGCGAGTCTAAAGTACTTGTAAGTATGACAAGTTCCTGTATAAACTGGAACATAGCATCAGATCGCTCGTCCGGAAAAGAAGGGAACTGAAAAAGAATAGACAGAAGCTTTCACTTCTATTTAATCAAACTTGCACATACACACACACACACACACGCACACACACACGCACACATACATATATATATATATATATATGCCCCCATTACACTGACGAAGGCCGAAAGATCGCGGCCGAAAATTTTGTTCTCCTTTTAAAAAAAAGAAGCTTTTTATATAAGGAACAATTGATATTCCTACACGTCAAAATATAGATCATAAATAAGATATATAAAAATATATATTTTTCACGTTAATATATATATATATATATATATATATATATATATATTACTATTTCATGTATCCACATAAAATTTTATAAGGAGAAATAATTGTTTATGTATCAATTTTCAGTATTTACTTCAACAGTGCTCGATATGTAAGTAGAGCTAGGTAGTAAGGTATGAACATATATTAATGGCAATTAAGCTACACAGAGGCTCCTGCGTTTCATCCTCGGGGAGGGGGGGGGAATCTTCAGGCTGAAGATTCCCCCCGAGGATGAAACGCGGGAACCTCTGTGTAGCTTAATTGCCATAAATATATTTTCATAGCTTACTATTTACTGATATATATGTATATATATATATATAAAGCTAAAGGAATTATATATATAGTACGAAATTATACTTATAGCAAGTAGGCTTCACAGAAACGTTTGTTTCATTCTCAGGGGAAATCATCAGGCTAATTGCTCTACTAAGCTCTACTCACATATTGAGTACTGTTGAAGTAAATACTGAAAATATATGTACGTAATATATTATACGTGTGTACACCCTCCGTCAAAAATGACTGAAAAAATTATGCTTCACCAATGTGCGCACTAATATTCATATAAAATATTTTTTTCTTTTTAAATCCTTAGTTTTTTCTCTTAACTTCACCGAATGAGACATTAGAAGAGTTTTGGTAATTTATCCCTTTTTTAATTAAATCTCTTTAATTAATTACTGTTAATATGCACGAAGCTATTGCATATATATATAGGAAAATAAGACAATAAAATTACAAATAAATTTATTATAAACTGTTTTAACGAAATAGTTATGCAAATTAAGCTTACAAATAGCTGTGTTTTGGGGTTGTTGCTCTCTACTATATATACTGTATTTCAAAAGATTATGTTATATTATTGATTTTGTGAGCAGTTTTGATGGTAATATCGGTGTGATAAATGGAGAAAAAAAACAACTACTTTCGCTTAGAAAATTGTTACAGGCGGGACGTCCGGCTCCTCAGCCTTTTCCTCATATATATATATATATATATATATATATATATATATATATATATATTAAGAGAGTTGGCAAGTTGTGCAAACAGCCCGCCAAGTATATTGCCTGTCTTTACCGAAATACCGGCCTCCGACCAAAAAGACATGTCGTCCCACACTCTTTCTGTATTGCACTTTGCTAGCTAGCCAACGATTACATTACTTGATACGATTGTGGATAATTTAAAAACATTTTTTGTTGATTTTTTTTTTTGTTGTTGCTTTCTTTGTTGGGTCCAATCTGCTCTAATCTACTGCCCCTTCTCCACTCCTCTCCCCTTCCTTTCCCTGTCCACTAATACCCCCCCCCCCCCAGGATAGGGGAGACTGCAAACAAGACCAGCGGGAGTGAAGGAATAATAAATATCCAAAATAATTTCACCTGGAAGAAGAAACATAAAAATAACTTTTTGTCTTTTTTTCTCTCAATTTGTTTTATTTTCGTCTGTCTTTAATCTTGCAATCAATTCTCTCTCTTTTCCACATCTCTCTCTCTCTCTCTCTGCCCCTCTTTATGTCTCTATATGTCTCTGTCCATCTTTATGTCTCTTTCTCTGTCTCTCTTTCTCTGTATCTCTCTTTATGTCTCTGTCTCTCTCTCTATATATATATCTTTGTCTCTCTCTCTCTCTCTTTATGTCTCTATCTATCTATATATATATATATATATATATATATATATATATATATGTCTGTCTTTCTCTTTATGTCCCTGTCTCTCTCTCTCTCTCTCTCTCTCTCTATATATATATATATATATATATATATATATATATATATATCTTTGTCTCTGTCCTTATGTCCCTCCCTCCCTCCCCCTTCTCTCTCTCCCTCCCCCTTCTCTCTATCCCTCCCTCCCCCTTCTCTCTATCCCTCCCCCTTCTCTCTCCCTCCCCCTTCTCTCTCTCCCTCCCCCTTCTCTCTCTCTCCCCTTCTCTCTCTCTCCCCTTCTCTCTCTCTCTCCCCTTCTCTCTCTCTCTCCCTTTTTCTCTCTCTCTCCCTTTTTCTCTCCCCCTCTCCTCTCTCTCCCCCTCTCCTCTCTCTCTCTCTCTCTCTCTTGCTAACAGTTTAATTTTACTTGACCTAGCAAATGTAACTTTTAAACTTTCAAATAAAAAATTGTAAACATGACTATATTTATCATTCTTTCTAACCCTACCACGGGCAACGCCGGGTGAATCCACTAGTATAACATATGCGTTTGTTCTTTTACTATGTTTCACCTTTCACATGCATTTCAAACCATTACTTTATCCTCCAATCAAGATGCCCCATTCTTTAACCATCAACCTTTGGCTCGTCTATATTTATTCACTGACCATTTCTCCACTCAATGTATCGCTTATGTCTGTTTTTTCTTTCTTTTTACCATTTCTTTCACTCTGATATGCAATCTATTTAAGACATGTATTTGTAAATACTGTAAAATGGATTCCTATCAACAGAGATAGTAATGTTAATTAAAATCGGTCTCTCTCTCTCTCTCTCTCTCTCTCTCTCTCTCTCTCTCTCTCTCTCTCTCTCTCTCTCTCTGTGGAAGTCTTTCGTAAAAATGCAGATACCTCCGATCTTTGTGAAATTTTCACAATAGATATTAGACATCAATTAATAAATATTTTCGAAATTTTAGTTTAAGGGTTTTTAGGGGGCATAACATGGGCACAGCCGCCGATTTAAAAATCAAAACATTTCAGATCTGCATTGAATTTGATCCATGCCTCCCTATTTACTTGTCTCCCCACGAGGACAGAGTTAGACACACAATTGGTTTTTAATGTGGGAAAAATCCAACACCCTGAAAAGACAAAAATTTAAATTGCCTCAGTCTAGAAGGATTTCTTTTAACTGATTGAGGACTGAAAAGATGAAGTGTAGTATCAGAACAGATACTACACTTTGCTCTCAGACCAGACAAAAGGCCAAAGCCTGAGACAACCAATTAAGCAAGATTCCCTGAATTTCAATTTTTTCTTAAGTCTCCTTAAATTTTAGACATTTTCTAAAAATCATGTAATGGATTTTGATCAAAATTGGAATAAGGGTCCTCGACATAAGATTTAGTATCATTATTCTATTTATCTTCCTCCCACAAGGTAAGATGTGACACAAGGTCGGGAAAGTGGGATTTGAAAAACCAGCGCTCGAGAATTTGAGCGCTCTGGTCATTTAAAAATTGCCTGGGCAGTCCCGTCGGCATTCCCCGGTAGGGGCGCCTCAGGCGATTAGCAATAAACTAACCCCTTCTCAAAGGGTGAGAAGGCAAAGCCTGGGAGGGTGCACCTCCTAGAACTGCACAGGACGGACAACCGATAGACCGGCGTAAATCAAGACCCGAAGGCCCAGACAATCTCATTATATCTTGGTTTTAATCTTCATAAGGGGGCATAAAAGTGGTGCAAAACTGTTTTGTCCGGGTAATTAATTTTACCCGTCCTGGGACGGATATTCTTCTTGTATGTATGTTAACATACTCGGGTGTTGCAGAACAATTCGACACTTGACAAAAAATAAACGAAATACTAGGAGGTGCTGAAGAGCGTGGTAAAGCCCTTCGAACGCCCCTATGTCTTCCAGCAGGACTCAGCTTCTGCACACAAGGCCAAGATGACCTAGGTATGGCTGCTCAACAATGTTCCTCACCACTGGTCACCGGACTTGTGGCCGCCCTCCTCAACCGACTACAATCCCCTTGACTATTTCTTCTGGGGCGTGAACGGGGCCAAGACCAAAAAGCATGCCAACAACATGTTCGACTCTCTGAAGACTGCTATCGCCGAGTTGTTTGTGCTATAGACAAGGTTGCTAAAGCGCGTTACTCATTTCACACCCGCTTTGAGATGGTCGTCTCCGCCGCCGCCGGTTACATTGAAAAATATTAGAGTATGTAACTCTAAATGTTGTTAAATAAACTGTCGGGTCTCTGCACATACAACTTTTATTTTTATTGCCAATTTCGTTTTCTTTTCATCAAGTGTCGGATTTTGCTGCAACACCCTGTGTGTGTGTGTGTATATAATCATTTGTATATGTGCTTCCATTCACATTTAATGTTGGCATGTTTAAAATGGACTCCTATCAGCAGAGATAATGTTAATTAAGATCGGACTATTTCTCTCCCTCTCTGTCTCATAAAGATAGTCGTACACTCCAGCGGCCTTTCAAACAGCTGTACTCTGTCATTGTCTTAACCTATTCCGCAATATTTTGTTCCTGTTTTTATCTCCCAATAGAATGGTTAATACCGCCCACAAAGGGCACCCAGTTAGGATAGCTCAAAGTTTACTCATCTATATTATAATTATGCATTTTTCGTTCGTAACAGATACTACGTCATATTCTCAGTGTATTTATCTTTTTTTTTCTCGTTTAGTTACCTTTTTTTTTTCGTTTTTTCTTTTTTCGGCTTTTTAATTTTTAATTTTTTTTCGTTCGTTTTCGTTTTTTATTAGTTTTTTTTTAATTTTTTACTTTTTATTTTATTTCTTCATTTCGTTTCATTTTTTTTTTTAAATTAAATTTTTTAAAAAATTTTATTTTTCTCTTTTTTCATTTTATTTTTCTCTTTTTTTCATTTTAATTTTCTCTTTTTTTCATTTTATTTTTCTCTTTTTTTCATTTTATTTTCTTAACTTTTTCTTTGTTTATTTTTTCTGTTTTATTTTTTCCTTGTTTCTTTTCTTCCTCCGATACTATTTAACAACTTAACATGTATGTGTATTAACACCTCTCAAAAATATGCGACCGGATGGAGCATGTATTTGCTAGTATTACACACACACACATATATATATATATATATATATATATATATATATATATATATATGATTATTTATAAATAAATATTATTTTCAAAATAAACCCATATACACATGTTTCATGCCAAACCTGCAATCGTTAGTATGGGAGGAGACAATCTCTGCCGATCACACTGTTCGAATATATATATATATATATATGTGTGTGTGTGTGTCCCAAGATTGAATATGCGATTAATTGCTTATTCTTCAATTAGAACAACTTATCATTGGTGGTTTGTGTTTAATGATAGCAATTTATTAATCTAATAACTATCATGTGTGCATGTGTATCAAAGATTGTCACTTCTCTTCAATTTCATCATGGACGTCGTCACCCGAGATCTTTAACTGTCTGTTCCTTGGATACTTCTGTACACGGACCAAGTCATGCAGGTTTTCGTGAATAAACTCTATCTGCAATGGCAAGTGTAGTCCCAGAATGCCCGGTTCACATGGTTCAGCTTAATACTGGATACCAGGAAGACCAAGCAGCAAAAAAGACGAAGGAACCATCCAGATAGACGGTCAGGATCTTCCAGGACGAGTGGTTTCAAGTATCTTAGTTCAACTATCAGCAGCGACTGCCGTATCTTTGGTGAAATCGCTATTCGAATCAATGCTGCTTGGCTGAAATGGCATAATTCAACTTGACACACCATCTTTTTTATATACTGCTTATGTGTATGCGATGTCAGTCTCAAGATTAACTAATTTGCATATTAGTTTTGAAAAAGGACATTTTATTAATTATTTGTTTATTTTTAATTCAATGTTTTTTTTTTAATTATTTTAATATAACAAATAGTTGTTTCATCATGTTGTTTTGTTTCGTGGACAAAAGTTTAGTATTCGTGTTCAACTGTTCCTTTCCTCCCTTTTATTTTAGGGAGACTGACGTGATTTTCAACAGGTTACGATCTATTTCAAAGTTAAAAACAAATCGTACCCACACCATCGCTGAGGCAAATTGATGTCTTCTTTATTTTCCTTTACTTTCGAGTGTTCATATAGTCAAGGATAGGTTTACAGTCATTTTTTAAAAGATAAATAAATTTGTATCGAAATTATCAAAATGTTAATGTTTATCCGTCTATATGAATAAATGTGACAGTTTTTGTTTCGTGTTTACAACAAAGTTATGAACGAAATGTTTATTATTTACAATTTTTATTTCAAGTATTTTTTGTAGCAATCTAGTTCTTCTTTCGTGTGAATCAGATGATTTTGGTGTTGGCATTAGTTTCCCCGATGTTTTTCTAGGTAGAAATCTTTCTGGAAAGACATCGGGTACTTACGGGAAGGACCACGAGAAGGTTGCCAACATCCCTAAGTGAAAGTAGTACACTGGATTCGAACTTGGAACACCCAGGTCTTCAGTCCGTGTCGATATCCACTTAACCACCGTCACCTCCCAAGTATTTAATGTAGCGAACTTTGTGAAGCAAGCTAGTTAATACATATAGATTACTTCTTCCATGTATGGGTATATCGGATGATTTAAATTGGCTTATCTAAATCATTAAACTACTTAAAATATTAAAATATAATTATTACTAGAATATTTAACATGGCTTTAACATTTTTATTTTAAATAGATAAGGGCGAAAACTATCTTTAAAAATAGTTTAATATCTTTAAAAAATACTTTTATACCATTTAAAGACTTGGTATAATCAAACAACTGACCCAGTCTTTATTAATTGGTAAATTCACATTTATTTCCCTTTGATTATAATTTAGTTTTGCAAGAACTGTCATCATCATCATAATCATCATCATCGGTTTAATGTTTGTTCTACATACTGGCATGTGTTGGGCGGCTTTTAGAATTTGACTTCCAAAGTAACCTATCTTTTCAAGTCATTTCCTTAATTGGGGCAAGCTTTTTATAGGCCGGGTCTATGCTTGTTCAGAAAAAAAAATAGAATTTAATTAATATTGCCATAATTTCCTATATATATATATATATATATATATATATACAATGATAAAATACACGATATATTATGAAATGTCATGGAGACAGAATGTATGAAAAAGACAAAGGAAAAACAAACGAGAGATTGCCCGGTTTTGTTCGGATCAACGAAGGTCATCAGAAAAAGTGAAGATTTGAAATTTGTTTAAAAAATAAAAAAAAAAACGGCAAAAAAAAAAATAGTTATGCACGTGATAAAAGCATCCCATTTCGTGTCTTCTTTCCTGTGCTTTGCCGTTTTTATTATTTTTTTTTTTCAATAAATTTCAAATCTTCAGTTTTTCTGAAGACGTTCGTTGATCCGAACAAAACCAGTCAATCTCTCGTTTGATTTTTATTTCTTCCTGTGTTTAATTCTTTTTCTTTCATCTCTTTCATACACACACACACAAATATATATATATATATATATGAGAGAGAGAGCGAGTTACCAAATGTGGTGAATAACCAATTTTCAGACCATCGACTGAATAATTGCTATACTTGGTATTCTTTAGCCCAACCGGGGGGGGGGGGGTATTTTCAGTGTTTTCGTAAAACCGCAGGTATCGATGACGATGTTAATTGTAATAAAATATTATGTTCTTACATGCATAATTGAGCAGTCTAGTAATTTCTCCTATACAAAACACAGTACTATACACTATATATATATATATATATATATATATATATAATCATAATATAAAAAAAAATTTAAAGAAAAAGTGACTAGAGTGCTCAATTACCTGGATCAGAAATAATATATTTATTCAAAAATATATTTGAAAAGTTCGAAGGCAGGGTTAAAGAGTGATTGATAAGTGCCATAGAGCACAAAATCATTTGGTATGACGTAGTCCTAGGTGTAAATATTGTTTTATATATATATATATATATATATATATATATATATATATACATTATTAAAAATAACCGACAATTTTTGTCTGGTTATTTTAGTATTGATCCCTTCAATTTTCCGGATTAAAATCTTAATCTCGGAAGAAAATTGGTTGATGAAACTGCCGTAATGTACATGTTGGTCCAGAGTACTTTCTGACCCGTCTGGCTCCATCGTCAGTGGAATAATGACAAACAGGTAAAGACCTGGAGTGAGATTTATAATTAATTATGGCGGGAAAATTTAAATATGAAACTATATTTATTAGGTATTATAAGCATTTAAGTATATTAGTACTAGTGTTAAAATTAATCTTGTTAATAGCAGTTTTTTTTTTGTTTTAATGAGTAAAGCTTTTCTTCCGAGATTAAGATTTTAATAATTTTAATAATACGTGTCTTAAGGAAAAAATGCTGCCTCCGGAAAATTGAAGGGATCAATACTAAAATAACCAGACAAAAATTGTCGGTTATTTTTAATAATACGTGTCTTAAGGAAAAAATGCTGCCTCGATATACATATATATATATATATATATATATATATATATATATATATATATATTATATAATGTGTGTCTGTGTGCGTAATTTTCTCAAGAGACTTCTGTATGTGATGTTATAAAGGGCGCTGACGAAGAAACGTTTTGGAATCATCAAAAATAATGAACAATATAATATTTCCAAAACGTTTTGGAAACGATCGTACACCGATTAGTAGTTGGTTTTGAATTCTTGGAACAATGTTCAACTTTTGTTGATCTCAACTTACCTTATATATATATATATATATATATGGAAAAAAAAGCAAAACCGAAAATTATTTATATGTTCATCAACGTTTCGTCTACATTGTTCAAAGACTTTCTCAAGACGATTGATTTGAAGAAAAACATAGAAGTTAAAATTTGAAATACGTGTTTTGTCTATGACGTGGAAAGAATGTTTTTAGTCTTGTGTTCTTTTCGAACAAGCATAGATCATAAATGTTAAAATTCAAAATATGTGGTGCGTCTATGAAGTGGAATGAATGTTTTTTGTTTGTCTGTTTTTTCACAGATGCGCCACGTATTTTGAATTTTAACGTCCATGCTCTTTTGAAAAAAAGAATAAAGACATTCTTTCCACGTCATAAAAGCATCACATATTTTAAAATTTGACTTCTAAGTTTTTCTCCAGGGGACATTAAAGTGGTGCAAAATGGTTTTGTTCAGGAGAATTTTACCTGTCCTGGGATGGGTATTCTTCTCATATATATGACTACCTCTTAAATCGGAACAGAAATGAAGACAGCAGAGTTTGGACTATTAGATAGAGGTATATCAATTATAAATTGCACTTATTTTAACGCTTTCGCAGCATTACCTGTCGATCATCAGTAGTGTACTTGACTGGTCTCTAACGTTTGGCATTAGATACCAGTCAGGCAAACTTCTACTGATCTGCAGGTAATGCTGTGAAATTGCAGTAAAGTGTTAAGATCAGTACAATTTATCATCATTATTGACACACATACACGCATGCTCTGTGCGGCTGTGTCCACGATTGTACCTTCTTCCGCTTCTCTCTCTTTTCATCATTTCCGCACACACCTACACACGTTTTGTCCGTATCTGATCAAAAGGTGCAAGAACGCTTGGACGCACAGGCCCTCCCTCAATTGTGAGGTCAGAAGTAAAAACGGACCAGGACATTTTGTGACGGACACACACACACATGCACAGACGGCAACGCACATATTCTTGGCTTATTATTTCGACAATCTTTTGAAATATTCATGTAATACAGTGTTTTATTAGAGTGGGGAGCATATCCTGGGATATTAAATCAACTTTCCTTTGCACATACACAGATATGTACAATCCATAGGTGTGCCTGTGTGTATGTTTTGAGGTTTATATCTGTGTGTGTATGTATATGTGTAATAAATATATATATATATATATAATACACACACACATATATAATAGTAGATAGTTTGAATTACCTACTAGACACCATCTTCGGTCTCTCTGTACAAGGGTTTGTCAGGACAACCTGACATGCAGATACTTCCTCCTACAAGTAAACTCTGGCCAAATATTCAAAATAACATAGTATTCGAAGCCCAAATAAGATCCCCTTCACACGGCTATACACTGGCTCATACGAGGAATGGTGCACCTTCTACAAGTAATGTTACCTCAAGTAACAGCACTTAGCTGGATACTCCACCAGACCAGATGAATTCTTGTCCTGAAATCCGGTAAGACCAAGAGACTACAAGAAAGCTATACAATAACATGGTCAACTGGGGAGAGAAAAATTAATGTTCTTAACGTCTTTACTAACTCAATGTTTGACAGGTAAAGGAGAACTTTAATGGAATGCTCGGATATCTATATATCTCATATAGAGATCAAGTGTTAGCCACAAGAAGGGGCCCCTTGATTTATGAGAACTTCGACTGAAGTAAAATGAACCAAAAAATATTTTTTGTTTCATTTTACTTCATTCGAAGTTCTCAGAAATAAAGGGGTCCCATAACACTATGAGATACATAGATACCCCAGTGTTTTCCATTAAAGTTTTCCCTTAACCTTTCAAATGTTGAGTTAGTAAAGAAGTGAAAAACATTAATTTTCCTCTCCTCAATTGACCAGTTAACTATGTTATAGTATATCTTTATTGTGGTCTGTTGGTCTTACCGGATTCCAGGACAAGAATTCATCTAGTCTGGTGGAGTATCCAGCTAAGTGCTGTTACTTGAGGTAACATTACTTGGAGAAGGTGCACCATTCCTCGTATGGGGCAGTGTATAGCCGTGTCGAGGAGGTCTTATTTGGGCTTTGAATACTATGTTTTTGTATATTTGGCCAGAGTTTACTTGTAGGGGGAAGTATCCTCATGTCAGATTGTCCTGACTAACCCTTGTACAGAGAGACCGAAGACACTCGAGGATGGTGTCTAGTAGGTAATTCAAACTCCCTATATATATATATATATATATATATATATCAATTTGTATATGGTTAATTGTGTATATATCTGCATTTATAAAGTATGTGTGTGTGTAACTAAATATATATAGCCGCATGTGTGTGTATTACTCCATACGCCGATAAACACTCAAATACTTGCTTCTTCATTACAACACAAATTGCTGTTTTGTCTAATGCCAAAGGAAAAAAATACTATCCATTTTCTTTTTATTCATTCCAATTATTGTTTGGAATTATGTGCATTATTTATCAATATTCAAATGGTTTTTATATTCTCCTTTCAAACGATAAAATCATTTATTAAGTTATATTATTTTCAAAAAGATATTCGGAGGTGATTATTTCAAAAATCAACTTATTTCCTTCTGATGAGAAGAATATTTTCTTTGAACATCCCGGATTTAAAGGACATACAAGAACTCACTTCTACGTTTTTGTTAAATGTCAAGAAAATATGAAAATAAATATGTAACTATATATATATATATATATATATATATAATTTATATTTATTTATTTTCGTACAGAAAAGTTAGTACAACATTCGTACCGTCGGTTTCAAGCACAGAAGGACTTAGCCATCCGGCTCTCTTCAGCTTCTGTTGTCATCTAATATATATATATATATATATATATATATTCCAGGTGTTTTCATAGATTTGGGTAAACAACTCTATGAATCTGACTGAATTTATTATGGTACTCAATAACAATTAGAAAGGTTTTGATCGAATATTTTGACTTGACGAGGCTTCAGCTGAAACATGTATGCACATATGTAGTCAGAAATATTCATATATATATATATATATATATATATATATATATATATATACTAAATATGATTATTTGTAGTAATGTTTTGTGCACACCATCTTTTGCACAGCTGCCTCAACTGCATGCACATAATTCATTAATCCAGAAAGTGAAAACCACAAACGAACACACGCACACACGCTTCCCCCGCCCCTTCCGTGCCCCGCCTTCCATGGGCCCCTCTCTCTTCACAACTCCAGACCCTTGCTAGCAAATCAGCAGCAGCCGCTGGAGGAGGGAGGGGGAGGAGGAGGGAGAGAGAGATAAACAAAAGAGAAGTGGCAGGAGGTTATATGGTGGTGGTGATGATGATGATGATGATAGTGGTTAGGTGTGGAGGCCACTCACCCAGGCTTTCTACTTTAGTCAGTAAGGGTAGTGGGTGGATTGATGGGTGCAGAGATGCGTAGGGGTGGTGGCAGTAGAGAGGGGGGGGGCGGATCTCCTTCCCTGCTAGTCTTTTCTTGGAGAGAGAGGGAGAGAGTAACTGACTGTCATTATGTGAGCTACAGTTGTTGGCTTCAGTCGGACACTAAAGAAGCATATGTAGATATCATTTTTTTCTCTCCCCCAGAGATCCCTTTTTTAGTTCTGGGGGTATTCGGCTAACTCTACCCTGAAATGGTAGTCATTTTGAGCAAAGAAAGACTGACCATCAGGCTTTCTCTTTTTCCGGGACATCCACCAACGGACAGTTCCCCCTATCCTCCTCCTGGACGGACGGACGGACCACACATCTACACCCACCATCACCTGGACAGACCCTTCAGCTCCCTTGTTCGACCCTATCTGCTTACCTTTGTGACTTAGCCATGGACCAGCCCTGACTAAACATCCCACTTGAGTGGGGCACATTTATCTTTTTGAACACCACCCACATCTCCAATGTGTGTATAAGAAAATGTGTGTGTGTCTCTCTCTTTGTGGGTATACGTAGTTAACTGACCACCTCCAGGTGAATGACCACTTGAGGATCCTGGGCCACACGTCAAATACATTCAGGTAGGCAGTTGTTTTAGGATGTTATATATATATATATATATATATATATATATATATATATATAATCTTTTGGGTTCTAGTACATTTTTTCCCTCTACTTTTTGACCTTTTAAAAATCTATTTTATAAATTGCATTAAACTGTAATACATCCACACACACGAAAAGATATTTATATGAACGTATATTAGGCAGCAAACCTTCATTTGGACATGTTTTGTTGTATAAGATTGGCAAGGAATTATTTACTATATTTTATGAGATTTTGATGTACTAGCAAGTACTTATTTTTTTGTTAGTTATGAAAAAAAGGAAAATTTCAAATGTGTTTCAATGTTTTTATTTCTATTTGTCTTAGCGTTTGCGGCTATTTTACTTGCCATTTTCAAGGAATTATATGTTATATATATATATATATATATATATATATATATATATATATGTGTTTATTAATTTTATACGTACAGGATTCACTCCTAAAATAATTAACCAATCATGAATTTGAGAACACAATTGCTAGGTGGAAAGGGTCGAAATGTGGGCTATATTTAGTTTAATTTACCTTTATGCAAAGGGGATGGAAAATTCAGATAGCTCCGATTTTTGTGAAATTTTAACAATATGTTAGTTTCTCTGGGGTAATTTAAAAGGGTTTTGTTTATAGGCACAGCCTCCCATTTGAAAATTCAATATTTCAGATTTACATTGAATTTGATCCATAGTCATAAGAAAGATTCCCTGAATTTCAATTCCTTAAGATTCATTAAGCTTAAGCCCTAAATTTTAGACATTTTTTAGAATCTAAATCATGTAGTGGATTTTGATCAAAATCAGAATAAAAATTATAGATATATGGTTTAGTTGCATTATATCTTGATTTTAATCTTCATAAGGGGACATAAAAGTGGTGCAAAACGGGAAATTATGTTACCCGTCCTGGGATGAGTATCCTTCTAATATTATATATATACTAGCAGGAAAATCTGACACTGCCAGAGATTGAATAAGGAACCCTATGTCCTCCTGTCCCCCAGTCTGGTGCTACCAGATCAGGCTGTCTGAAGATACTGGCTTCCTGATTTAAAAAATTCACCAAAAACTGATGTTATTGTTTTGTCCTTTCCCTTTGCAAAACTCAATCATGTTCTGTAAAGCCAAAAACATAAACAATAATTTTCTTCTACAAAACAACGAAACAAAATATCATGAATAAATATTTGAAGATATATAGAACTTGAAGCATAAAAACCTTTACCAAAATGACCAGATTCTGCATTAAATAACCCGAAAAGGGTTGATATGCCGTAAAACAAAACAAAACAAAACAAAAAAAAACCAATCCTGTCTCCCAGCCCTAAACACTATATTACCCGTTTTTATAAAAATTCAATTTTTGGGGTGGGGTTAAATTATGTACTCAGCATTGATCAGGTGGGAGGGTGTGTAAATACAGTGACATTTATTGAAATAATTTTCAGTAAATTTATAATCTTTAATTCCTTCAAGGCGCATCCGGCGTTTCCAACAGAATGAATGAGAACCCCTGTGTATGCCTGTTCTTAGCACTGAACCTCATATTATTATAATTTCTGTTCTTATATTTAAATTTCTCTAAATTTCAAGTTATTAATCAAATAAAAAGTCATATTTTCTTGTTATGAATGTCAATCTCGATCGCAGCCCTTAATATATTATTGTACCCTTTTTGATCAAAATGAAATATACGCATCCAAGTATTCTGGGTAATGTAGTTTCAGAAAAATATGATTGGGGGGAGGGGCTCCAACATTCTACAAGTCTTAGGAGGAGTTCATGAACTACGACTTATCCCTATTCATATAAAGTAAAGTATGTTTTTATATATCTGTATGTACAGGATTCACTCCTAAACTAATTAATTGGTCATTTTGAATTTTGGAACACAACTGTTAGGTGTATGCGGTTGTTAAAAGGTTTTTACAGAGCATGATATGGGCACAACCTCCCATTTGAAAATTCAAATATTTCAGATTTGCATTGAATTTGATCCATGGTCATTAGACACGAATTAAGTCAGATATCCTGAATATCAAATTTTTCTTGAATTCTCTTAAGCTTGAAATTTTTGGACATTTTCTAGAATCAAAATCATGTAAGGTTTAGCATCATGATATCTGATTTTAATCTTCGTAAAGGGACATAAAAACACACACACATATATATATATATATATATATATATATATATATATATATATATATATATATATATATATATTTTGTAACGTATATTTTATTGTATATCTAATGTATCTTTTTGTGTGCTTGTTTATTTAAATATAGCATTTTTTAATATTGCATTTTTATATATATTTGTTCTCTGATAAAAACAAAAACATAAATTTATCAAAATATCACATGTACAAACTAGTCTGTAACGAAATCATTCGGAAAATGGGAAACTTTTTAATAAATTCTTTTATAAGGTCCCTTTTAGATAGTGCTCGATAAAAATGGCACAAGTGAATAAATAGGAAAAAATGGCACAAAGCAAGCACAATTCGGTATCGAAAAATTACGACCGTTCGGAAGGGGCAGGCTAGGCTCCCTTCCCTGTAGGGTAAAATAGGGGCCAAACTCCCTGCATTAAAATTGCCTCAATCTGGAAGGATTTCTCCTTCACTGACCGACGACAGAAAAGTTATAGTATTATATGAAAACAGATACTAGATTTTAATGTTAATTCTATTTTGTAAAGTAAAATAAAGATAAACCAAAAAGAAATTGTAAAATCGGCAAATATTCAGAGGTAAAAATAAACACCAGTTTTCATTTTTTTAAATATTCTACACATACGATTTTTCTTTAATTTCAAGTGGTTGCCATTGATTGGTTAATTTGAGTCACGTGAGACAAATGATTGATGGTGATTGGTGGTGTGCATAAAAAGTGCTGCCCAACTTAAAAAAAAAAATATTTCAAAATTTTATTTCGTTCAAAGCGATCTTTAAGACACATGAGAAAAAAAATGTCCGCTTGTCGCTTAACTGTTCTGGGCAAATGTTACAATTTTACCCCAAAATAAGAAAGTGGAAAATAATTTGATAATTGAAGTTGGTGTTACTAAAAAAAAAAAGAAAAAGAAAAATCAAACAATTAAACTAATTGTTGGTCTTAAATTTAATTTCTTGTGCTGAAATAAAAAAGCTAATTTACTTTTTAAAGTCTTGAAATTACAAATTAAATTTAATGACTAAATCGCTGGCGGCCATTGCTTTTTAATTTTCTTACACCCAAATCATTTTTACTTGAAAAAAAAAAAACGAGGTTATTTTACAGGAAATAGGTGAAATTGATTTTTAACGATACCCTTAAAATCAAATTAGAAACTAGTATTTTCTTTTGTCGTATTGCTACCCTGGAAACAGGATTAGTTTTTGGTTTCATGAAGGGCAACTTTGTTTTTTCTAAAAAAAAAACAACTACAAACGAAAAACAAAATTAATATGTGAAACTGATCTCCCATTCTAAATTCTAATTTGGTGGGTTTTTTTTTAGTTTTCCAGGGTGTGTTCACACGTAATCGCCTAAAAAGTAAAATCTCAATTTTTTTATGAACATTGAGTAGAGGGTCCTCATCTACTTTTAAATGTAGATATAATTTTCTTTTGACAAACTTATGTTTTCTCTTTATGTATTGTATCCAAGATTTTAATAAATTCATTTTGATATTTTCATCTATATTTTTTCCTTGTGCCATTTCCCCCTATTTATCCACTTGTGCCATTTTTACCGGTGCCATTTTTACCTAAATTCCCCTTTTAGATATATCCCAACCAATGAAAGTGAAATGTCTTGATTATGGATGCTTTTTGGGATCTTTGTTGCCAACGTCGCATAAAGGTTGACTTAGCGTAAGAGCCCATGCAACCATTTTTATTTTCTTTTTAGTTTTAAATAGTTTTAACTATGGGCACGGTACAGACACTCTGCGCATTACTGGATTTCTTTTTTATGCAAATTCTATTTTATACTAGTGTACACCCTCTGTCAAAAATGATGGAAAACAAAAAATGCTTCGCTAATGCTATTTATCTAGATACTAGCGGGACCCTTGGAAATTCCACAGTGGTGCTTTCTATATCACTCTGTATAATTTACTGTTGATAATATTCTTTTTTAAATAATGCCTGTCAGGCTCAATATTATTAAGAAAAAAAGACTTTTTCTTATTCTGTAAAAATAATTGTCATTGTCAGCTAAATAGTCTTTAAATAAATAAAACGAATATATCTCTTTTTTATTTTTTTAAATTGTAGCAATTTAATTCTTTATAAAACAAATATTCTATCTTCTTAGCGTAAAAATAATTGTCAGCAAAGAAATATTCTTCAAATCAATAAAACGAATGTCACTTCTTGAAATGTATTTTAAAATTGTACGGTGTTAGTCAACAGGACGATATAATTTGATTTTGGAGCAATTTATTTTAAAATGGGTAAAGTTTGAATTGTTTAGCGACATCAGATTAATCACCAATCACTGATCGGACGATCCTATCTTTAAAAAAAAAGAATGAAGGGTGATAATGTACGTACGAACATGAAATTGCATTAGTATATTATTTTATTGAAATTACTAGGATATTTATATTAAAATCATAGAATTACGTCAGTAATTTAATTTTTCATATGTAAATTAGTATCAGAGTTCATCCGGCATTACCCATGTAGAGGTATATTGCTGATCAGAAAAAATTTGAAATATAGTCATGTTTACAATTTTGTCATTAAAAGAAATATATAAAAAAAATTTTTTTTTGCAATATGAGCTCAAGTAATGAAATAAAAACTGTTTTTCTTAAAAGAAAACTACTTGATGACATACAGATAGCTGTAAAACGACAAATGGCTTCAAATAATCAAAACGAATTTAATTATTTAAAATTTTTAAAATAACAATAAAAATAATTAATTTAATGTTTAAACTTCTTTTTAAATACATTTTTCAGTGAAATATTATTTGTTTAATTTAATTTTTTATGAAATGAAGAAAATCTATTAAAAACAATGAATTTTGTTACTTTACGTCTAATATATTTCAGTTATGTTATGGACCTAACCGATAATTGCCCTAGTGACTCCAGGAGGAATTGAAGGAAAATTTTATTAGTGTCTTTAGTTTCCTTGAAAAATGTAAACTTATTAAAACTTATTTGAATGTTCTAACTGTTAACATATCGATTTCTAAAACACACAAACATTGACTTTTATGTATAAGATTATTATCATTTCTGATGACCTAAAAAGAACACCCACCGTTGACCTTTTATTTAGAAGAGGGTTTCTTTCCAAGTTTATTTCAGGTGACGGGGTAAGTTTGAAGTGGTTGTCTGACTTGCTGTTTGCTTTCTCGCTTCTCCTCATCACTTGAAATGGTTTTGTCCACGGCTAGAAAAAGGCACATGTTTTACTCGCTAACTTTTGCTTGACTGGATAGAAGTAAATATATTTGTTCATATATATATATATAGTATAAACTTTTAAAATTTATACAAACATTATTGGTTACATATGTGCATACATGTTTCAGTTGTACTCTTCCATAGAGAGTCAACTTCTTCTGGTCTGAAGAAGTTAACTCTCCATGAGAGAGTACAACTAAAACATGTATGCACATATGTAACCAATAATGTTTGCATAAATAAAAAAAATATTCTAAAGAAAAGCTCTACTTGTTATTGATCACTTTTTATAAACACTGGAGTTTCAGAGGATTAACATCTATAAAAACAAATATAATACATGAACTTTATATATATATATATATATATATATATATAGATATATATGTATGTATATATATATATATATATATATATATATATAGATATATATGTATGTATATATATATATATATATATATATATTTTATTTATAAATACAGATTTTAATCAGACATTACGCTGTTAATTTAATTTAATTGAGCACTCTGCTGGTATTTCCCATCTATTCTTTTTTGAGTATACCTTTATACTTTTATATATATATATATATATATATATATATATATATATATATATATATATATATATATATATATATATATAAATACACATTGGTCTTTATTATAAAGTAGCAGATGAGACACAAGAAGGAAAAACATTAAACATTGAACCTATATATAAAAAAATAAATTTTAACACACAGATGGCTTAACAATAGAAAATAAAAAACAAATTAACACTCTTCTCAGACCAGATATCTAGTTTTGTATAGTCTGCTTTCACTCTATTTGCACTAAATCATTTTTTTTTAAATGGCATTGAAATGTTTTTTAGGGTGGGGTTGAGATCTTGCACTTATTTAAAAATCCAGATTTATGAACCCGTCCTGGAACTGCTATTCCATATAACATAGATATTAAAATGTCGATATTCGCCACCTTTGTGAAGTTACACCAATCTAAGACAAGATGAGGTAAAATCGCCAGCGCTGGTACAGACATGTATTGCATGTAAACGACATCACCGTTGCGAAAACAGTTTTCAAAATGGAGGCCTTGGGAAAAGTCCGAGAGGACGGACGAAACAAAGGTGGTTTAATAACCACACCAAGATCTCAAAACGGCCGGATTTCAACCCTAACCCCAAAACTTGACCATGTATGGTAGAGGGAGAAATCTGGTGTTGACCAGCTGTTTTGGATGAATGCAGAACACAATGATGTTTTTCTTCATTTTTTTATAGACATTTTATTTCATCATCATCATCATCATCATCATCATCATCATCATCGGTTTAATGTCGATTTTACATTCTGACATACGTTGTATGGCTTTAAGAAATTGACTTCCAAACTGACCTATCTCTGACCAGGTCTTTATTTATCCCTCTTTCTCTAAAGTTTATTTCTATCACTTCCTCATATGTTTTCCTTGGCCTTCCCCTGTGAACTAAACCGGCTACCACAACTGTTCTACATCTACTAACCCAAGAACTCTCATCCATTCTTTCAATGTGGCCATACCATTGAAGTCTACTCTTCTGCATACATCTCACTATACTGTCCAGATTTAACATTCCTCTGGGGTCATCAGATCTAAGCTTATCTTTAAGACTCGCATTACACCTCCATCATATCATTCTCATATCATTTCTCTCCATCCAACCTATGTCATCAACCCTCACTGGCCAGGTTTCACTTCCATACACTTGTAAGCATTAGGTACACATGAAGTGCAGTGGAAGTACTGGTAGGTTGCAAGAGGATAACAAATTTATATGCAAGAAATGTAAGATGATGGAGATGGATGAGAACTCGCATGTTGAGAAAGTATATTTGGATGGCGAAGCTATTGAAGTTGTCATGCTGGCATGTGTTGGAGGACTTTTAGAATTTGACTTTCAAACTAACCTATCTTTGGAAGTCATTTCCTTAATTGAAGCAAGATTTTTATAGGCCTGATGCTCTTCCGGACCCGACCCAGTGAGGTGATGAGGACCAGTGTTTTTTTCAAGACACCATCTCTAGGTGATTGCCCACTAAGGCTAAAGAGTGTTTCAGCTGCCCTTTCGTGTTTCATTCTTAATATTATTATTTGCTTTTGTTTTGTATATAAAATTAGCTGTTAAACATTTGTTCACTAATGGGCAATTATTTTTTTTTTACAATTACATAAATTGGTAATATTATTAACACTAACAGCATTAAGACTATAATCTCAAAAATTTCGAAACACAAATTATCTTTTACTTAATGCACGATAGTGAAACAGTAGTCAGCTAGGAAGCAGCCCCATAGTATTGTATTCCATAGCTGGGAATTTCTTGGAAAGAAACTTTGTTCATGGAAGTACCGTTAAGTTTTAGGTACACAGAGGAAGAATTTGTCGTTACACATTTGTTCATTAGTGGGCAATTATTTTTTTTTTTGCAATTACATAAATTGGTAATATTATTAACATTAACAGCTCTAGACGATCGCCCACCAAAACTAAAGAGCGCTTCACCTGCTCTTATCAACCACTACAAACATTGAATGTGCAAACAATGCTGCCAGTACCATTTTCTTCTTTTTTTATGACGTTTTAGCTGGTGGAAATTCCATAGGGAGGTAGAGTAATTAGATGGATGGGTTTTTGAATAGGATCTTGGCATATCATGTCCAAGACTCAAACGACTTTGATATGTGATTGCTGTATAATTTGGACTAGTGTTCTCATCTTGATTGTAATTTTCACAACGTTTCCGTTGATGTAGTCTCCGATTTTCATCAGGTTCGTCTTTTCAAACTTGGGAACCGAATAATTAAACCCGGGAATCTATGTGAAATTTTGGACTGAATCCTTTACTTAATCCATGCTGGTAGATTGTTCTCGTTCTGTCAGAACATAACCAGGTAGAAACGTTAATTATTATGTTATTTTTAGTTATCAGCTGTAGTAAGGATTGAACCTGCAACCCCCAGACAACACTGTCACGTAGAACTTGTTGATTAAAGATGCACCTGAAGAAGGTCGGAGTTTACATCGGCCGAAACGTTGTAAAAATTACAACCAAGATGAGAATATAGTCAAATAAAGATTTTCTATCCTCATCTCAACAGGTTGTGTACAGACACACGTATGTAAATTAGATGATGCTGAAAATAGAGCCACTCTTTCTTTAAATGTTCAGAGACATTAAGAAATATAAAAGTGTGGTTGAATCAACATAGTGAGTAGGGAAAGAGAAATACATAGAAAGAGAAATACATAGATAGCTAAGAGAGAGATGATTGAAATGTTAGAATTAATTATGATTTAAGACTGATTAGAACAATTAACAGATTTTTTTTTTCAAACATAACTCAATCCTAGAACAAAAGTGTAGTTGAGCACGTATTTTCTATCAAAAGTATATACGAAAAAAAGCCTTCGGTCACAAACGTTATTTAACTGACATTTAGTATAAAAAGATATATATATATATATATATATATATATATATATATATATATATATGACTAGAATGATATATATATATATATGACTAGAATGATATATATATATATATGACTAGAATGATATATATATATATATATATGACTAGAATGATATATATATATATATATATGACTAGAATGATATATATATATATATATGACTAGAATGATATATATATATATATATATGACTAGAATGATATATATATATATATATGACTAGAATGATATATATATATATATATATGACTAGAATGATATATATATATATATATATGACTAGAATGATATATATATATACATGACTAGAATGATATATATATATACATGACTAGAATGATATATATATATACATGACTAGAATGATATATATATATACATGACTAGAATGATATATATACATGACTAGAATGATATATATACATGACTAGAATTATATATATATATATACATGACTAGAATTATATATATATATACATGACTAGAATAATATATATATATACATGACTAGAATGATATATATATATACATGACTAGAATGAGATATATATATATATATATATATATATATATATATATATATATATATATATATATATATATATATGACTAGAATGATATATATATATATGACTAGAATGATATATATATATGACTAGAATGATATATATATATATGACTAGAATGATATATATATATATATGACTAGAATGATATATATATATATGACTAGAATGATATATATATATATATGACTAGAATGATATATATATATGACTAGAATGATATATATATATGACTAGAATGATATATATATATGACTAGAATGATATATATATATATATATATATATATGACTAGAATGATATATATATATATATATATGACTAGAATGATATATATATATATATGACTAGAATGATATATATATATATATGACTAGAATGATATATATATATATATATATATATATGACTAGAATGATATATATATATATATATATATATGACTAGAATGATATATATATATATGACTAGAATGATATATATATATATGACTAGAATGATATATATATATATGACTAGAATGATATATATATATATGACTAGAATGATATATATATATATATGACTAGAATGATATATATATATATATGACTAGAATGATATATATATATATATGACTAGAATGGTATATATATATATATATATGACTAGAAGTATATATATATATATATGACTAAAATGATATATATATATATATGACTAGAATGATATATATATATATATATGACTAGAATGATATATATATATATATATATATATATATGACTAGAATGATATATATATATATATATATATGACTAGAATGATATATATATATATATATATGACTAGAATGATATATATATATATATATATGACTAGAATGATATATATATATATATATATATATATATATATATATATATATATATGACTAGAATGATATATATATATATACAGGGTGGGCCAAAATAAGGGTCCCATCTTTAAATTTGAATAACTTGAATTTGAATAACTTCCACAAAATAAAAGTTAAACTCACCAAACTTTATGTGTGTGTAGACTGACCCTTGAGAGATTTTTTGAAATAAACAAAACAAATTTTAGCCGAAAAACACTTCTTAAAACTTACAAAAACTAAAGTATTGTTTTTTACACTGTTTTGAGTTTTTTAAGCAAAAATAATGTTTTCTAAATGAGGGTACGTTCCTTAGGGCTAATACGGCTCATGCTTGCTTCGGAAGGGGTCCTTTACTTATTCTAAAAAAAAAATTTTTTTTAAATCAATAAATAAAAAAGTTATGAATTTTTAAAAATAGGACCCTTATTTTTGCCCACCCTGTATATATATGACTAGAATGATATATATATATATATATATATATATATATGACTAGAATGATATATATATGACTAGAATGATATATATATATATATATATATATATATATATATATATATATATATGACTAGAATGATGTATATATATATATATAGAATGATATATATATGAAATGAAAAATAAACTTCCTTATTTTGTGTATTACCTCGGTTGGGAGGGGATGGGTGCATAATTAAATGGGCAAGATTCATATCCAATTACACCTTTGAGCGCTTCACTTTCTTTTAGTTTTTATCATTTAATTTTCTTGTGAGGTCAACTATTTTAACGGTCAGTGAATTAGTTCTTTCCAAAACTGACCTATATATAAACTTTATTCCTTTGCTCACATATATACAAACCTGTATACACGTTTGTTGGATATGAATCTTGCCCATTTAATTATACACCCATCCGTTTCCCACCGAGGTAATACACAAAATATGGAGGTTTGTTATTTTTTATTTCATTTTTTTCTAAAGGTCTGAGGAATTTAGCCTTCGAAAGAGAGCACAGCTGAAACATGTATATGTATACACATATGTAACCAAAAATGTATATAAATAAAAATTTATACTAAAAAACAGCTCAATAATAATTGAGCACTTTTTATAAACACTGGAGTTACATTGGATTAACATCTACTGAAGCAAATATAATACATGTACTATATATATATATATATATATATATATATATATATACTGGTTGGTTGGTTGCATTGCAATGATCAAAGCAAAATATTAGTTCACAATCATAATTATTTTTATTGGTCATTGGAATTCAACCAACCAATATATATGCTCTGAAGCTGGAAATAACTTCATTGAGCTTGTTATTTGAAACAATTTGGATGATACTATATGGGATATATACCTTAAAAATATATATATTTTTATGTACACTCAGATATATATATATATATATATATATATATATATATATATATATAATATTTTAGAATGATATATATATATGGAAGCAGATGTCTCTCCATACATGCACATTAAAGGGTGAGTAGATGCCCTCTGTCAACCCAACGGTGTGTATATTGCCACCCACACACTCCGAGAGTAATCGCATGTTCTTGCAGATCGAATTAGTGTATGTGGATGTTCCTTCTCCCCAACTCAAACAAGCTAAGATGAGTAGGTAGATTCCCTCTCTTCAAACACATATTTCCAAAGGTGAACAGATACTATCCGAATGCTCTCTGAGGGGGGGGGGGGCAGAAGGGTAGTCAGATACTCTCCCACTGTAGGAGGATACACTTCCACCCACGGCACAAACGCACACACATTTCTAGGTGAAGCCGGCTTGTATCTGAATACCGAAAACCAACTGGAATACATGTGAAACATACGCCTCTTCTCTATACTCTTAACCCCCCCCCCCCTCCCAAATCTGATACTCCTGAAGATCTTTATTTTTCAACCATTCTTAATATTTCTATAGTTTCTTTTCGGACTATTGTCTTCATTAAGGTTGATACTTATATGATGTGTCAACCCATGTGCCCCCTTCTTCAGATGGATGCTTTATTTCTGTATGTGGATGTTTTTCGAGTGTTCTAATGGATACTGCCGTGAACTATGGAAGCACATCTGTGCCAAGTTCAGATTCTATCAATCAGGCACTTATACTGTTGGGATAGGTATGAACTTAATATTTTCCCTAACTCTATGGGTGAAATAGGAACGCATATACAATGCATTTATTACGATAGGTATTTCGATATTAGGGTTGATAAGCTGTTAAACAGCCAAGCCAACCAATGAATCACTTACAATAGGAATTGTTTCAACATTACATTGCAAATAGATAATAAAAGAAAAATGCTGAGACCCTAGCCATTGGATTCCTTTGGTTAGTTGAGAAAATTGCTAAAAATTATGTTACTTAAGTAAAACATTAAATTTATTTTATACTATATATATATTTCTAATATAATACCCGTCCCAGGATCTGTATAAGCAATAAATATAGCATTAGTTTTAAATTCTAATGTTTTTTTCTTTAGGGTGGAGTGGGGGTATTGCACGATTTCGGTGGCACCCCTCTTAAATGATATAGTTTTTTTAAAAATAATCATGTGCCCACGTTACATACCCTGTTGCCTAGAATACATATTCCATCATTCATAATGATAAGTTCAATAATTTAGGATTTTACCAAGAACATATTACTGATGATGCTCATGCATGCACCATTTTTTAAACATTTTTTATGTAGAGCAATTCTTTTTTATAATAATTTTTTTGTATCTAACTTATTTACAAGATTTTTTTTAGAGTGGGTGCCAGTTTGCGTGGGCGCACCCTTTAAATTGTAAAGTTTACAAAAAAAATAATGCACCCATGTTACTCACTATCTTTTTTAGAATATATATTCTAAAATTCATAATGATCCGTTCATTAGTTTAAGAGGTTACTCTCTCTCTCTCTCTCTATATATATATATATATATATATATATATATATATATATATATATATATATGATGTTTGTGTGTGAGGATAAAATACAGAAGATATAAAATGAAATACCATGGAGACAGGATGCATGAAAAAGACAAAAGAAAAAACAATTCAACACAGGAAGAAATCATCAAAACGAGAGATTGACTGGTTTCGTTCAGATCAACGAACATCTTTAGAAAATATATATATATATATATATATATATATATATATATATATAAATATTCCAGCAAGACAGGCAGAAGGGGGTGAGTTGGATTTCTGTGGGTCCTAGAGACATTTGGGCCTTTAGCTGATGGACTGTTTGTTTTCGGTTGGGGGATATGTTTGTCTATTTTTTCAAGTCTGCCATTCGGTGGAGAAGTCGGGATCATTGTAACCTGAAAATAAAACATTGTTGCTTGTTTTAAACTTGAGTCGTGATCTTGTTTGGAAGGCAGATCCTTTTGCTACAGCAGCGGCTGAGATCACATAATTGACACTATGTCCAATGCCGAATTCAAGCACTGAACTTTGACGAAGACAACGAGCAGACGATCACGGCCTGTGTAGTAAATGCACGCAAACACAAGTTCACATGTGTAGTATCACTACTTATTACAATCTACCTATTCATTAAATAACAGGTTGTTCAATATTCCATATAAGTTTCCGAGTTCCATATAGGTTTCCGAGTTCGAAAAAATGCACCTGAAGAAGGTCGGAGGTTACATCGGCTGAAACATTGTGAATATAACAACCAAGATGAGAATAGTAGTCCGAAATAATACAAGTTGTGAAAATAGTTTATAACCTGTAAATAGTATAAGTAAAACTACCTCAGAAATATCGTCGAAATTTATATATATATATATATATATAAATTAAAAATCTTTTTTTACTTACGTTCACCTCAAACAAGAGACATGGGTGGCTACTGTGAATTAGGGGAATCCTATATGGGGAGTTGTATAGCGAGATGCTTGTTCACATTACATTTAAATGTCTGCATGTTAGTACGATCAGAGAAACAGGAAGCAGGAAGGGAATTCCAAAGGCTAGCAGTATAAGGAAATAAGCTATTAGAGTATAAAGCTCTTCGGCATCTGAGGACCTCAACAGTGAAGAGGTGGGATCTTGCTGACTGACGGGTTGATCGAGGGGTATTCGTTATAGAACATTCCATTGAAGTACTTGTAAAACAAGCACAGAGATGCAACATTGTGGCTATAGGACAGAGGCAATGCTTGGTAGTGAGGGGCTTATTAGATTAGGGACTCTTTTTTCGACCCTGTCCAAGAGGGAGAGGTTAGTGTTTGGCGCAGAAGTCCAGATGTGACAACAATACTCCATGCATGGGCGAATGGTGGCTGTGTAGAGATATAGGATACTGGCAGGTGTGAGAAGTTTTTTAGCTTGGTAGAGGGAGTCTACCTTCCTTAAAGCAGTCTTGGCAATGTCTTCTATGTATTTGTTTCAAGACATGTTATCTGTGAATGTTAGCCCTTAGTAGCTTGAATGACAAACTCTCAGGTTGGGTGCTATTAGTCATGGCAATCAACGGTTGAAAAGGTTTCTTATAATTGTTGAAGGACAGTTGCTTTGTCTTCGTAGCATTAAATGTTACCATCCACTTATGTCCCCATTCCACCACAGACTGGGGGCCATTTTCTAAGGATTCGGCCATTGCCTTTGATATGTGTGTGTTATTTCTTGTATTAGTAAAAGTCATGCACACCCACAAGTCAAATATGGACGCAAACAATTTCAATAAACAAATACGCCATCTGGTGGATAAAATAGGAAACAAATATCTAAGTTAACTATTGTCAGAAAAGTTATTCAATTAGAAGATTCAACTATTGATATATCTTCGTTGATTGTTGCTGTATTTCAGCCGATCTATTCAGAAAGCCTTTATTGTCCATACAATACAATGTAGAAAGAGGAAGGAGGGACAATGGCGTTTCTTTATTCTTTCTTGTTTCTTTCCTTATCTTTTGTTTTTATTTCATTTTCCTCACCTGCTTTCCTTAACTTTTTTGTCTTCGCCTTTTTTTCCATCGCCTTTTTTTTCCATCGCCTTTTTTTTTCCATCGCCTTTTTTTTTCCATCGCCTTTTTTTTTCCATCGCCTTTTTCCCCATTCGCCTTTTTCCCCCTTCGCCTTTTTTCCCCCCTTCGCCTTTTTTTTTCCTTCGCCTTTTTTTTCCTTCGCCTTTTTTTTCCTTCGCCTTTTTTCCCTTCGCTTTTTTTTCCTTCGCCTTTTTTTTCCTTCGCCTTTTTTTTCCTTCGCCTTTTTTCCCTTCGCTTTTTTTTCCTTCGCCTTTTTTTCCTCCGCCTTTTT
The DNA here is from genome assembly GCA_963556195.1 of Sepiola atlantica. NCBI lineage: Eukaryota > Metazoa > Mollusca > Cephalopoda > Sepiida > Sepiolidae > Sepiola > Sepiola atlantica. The sequence continues at coordinate 181,559,624 of OY744519.1, forward strand.
TTTCCTTCGCCTTTTTTTCCCGTCGCCTTTTTTTCCCGTCGCCTTTTTTTTCGTCGCCTTTTTTTCCCGTCGCCTTTTTTTTTCTTCGCTTTTTTTTTCCCGTCGCCTTTTTTTCCTTCGCCTTTTTTTCCTTCGCCTTTTTTTCCTTCGCCTTCTTTCCGTCGCCTTTTTTTCCTTCGCCTTTTTTTTCCTTCGCCTTTTTTTTTTTTTCGCCTTTTTTTTCCTTCGCCTTTTTTCCTTCTTTTTCCTTTTTTCCTTTTCTCCTTCTCTCTTTTTTCTTTCCTTTCTCTTTTTCACTTTTCTCTTTTTTTCTTCCTTCCATTTTCTCTGTCTTTCGTCTATCTACTCGCTTGTTTTACCTTTCTTCTCTCGCTCCCCTCTTCAAATTCCCCTCCCTGTCTCTCGCTCCCGTTCCTGTTCAAATCAGCTCTCATATTTCTTTCTCATTTATCCTTTGTACTTACAAATATTCAAAACTTCTCTAAAATTACAGGGAACAAAAGAAAAGTAACACAAATAAGTAAACGCATTTGCTAAACTATTTTTGGTTATTCTTTAACAAAAACGCATGAATTAAAAAAAAAAAGTCCAATGTCCCAACTAAGGTATCCACAATGCTTTTCACCAACTTTTATTTAAGTTTAATTTCAGTTCAAATGTCACGAATCTAATTTCCTCAGTTCTGTACTCGTTTCAAACCACCAGTCCTTGCCCTTATTGCCTCTCTTCAATCTATTTCCGGGCGGTTTATTCTCTCCAGTCTCCTTCCTTTAACAGATAATTAAATAAACTTGCAGAGACAAAGTGGATGAGTGTTTGAAAGAGACCCTAGCCCCCAGACAAATCTAAATAAACTCTAAATAACTCTCTCACTGACCACCTCCTCTCTTGCCCTTCCTCCCTATGCGAAATGAAAAGGATGTTGCTCCCTAAGGACTAGAAAGTTGTGCAGGAACCAGGGGGGGGGCGATCTCTTCTCTTCCCTGCAGTCACTTTCTCACAGAAGAGACGTTACTAATCTTTCTCTGCTCTATCATTATTTTATGGTAGATGCTTTGTGGAGCTCCAGTCTCTAGTCCCTCCCTCTGTAAAACATTCACAGCAAAGACTTGTCTAGCATCAACCACTGTGAAGAATTTTCGTTTCTCCCTCTGTCTACCTAAAACGAAACTGGACTATCATGAACAAAGTTACTTTCCAAGTACTTCTCATTTGTGGAATACGATATCGTGGGGCTATTTCCCAGCTGACTACAACATGGTCGTTTTCAAGTCCAGTATTAACAAATTCTTGTTGAGCCGCCCACTTAAATAATCAAATTCTGGCCATTTAATCTATAGTTTCCAATTCTATCAAGATGTTGTTCATCGTTAACTCACAATCTCTTTAATCTTTATCCTCGAGTATAAAAACCTGGTTTTAAAAAAGTAGGGGAAATACTGTTTCTTTAGATGGGACATGTGTGCGTGTATTTGTTTCTGTATTATTTCTTCCTTGTAGTATCCTCTTCGCAGTTGAAGAACGTATACAACCCACTCGACAACGAAGAAACTTTAATCAGAACTGTTGTTTGAAACTGAAGTGCGCCCGACCAGCGGGACTGTTGTTTGAAACTGAAGTGCGCCCGACCAGCGGGACTGCTGTTTGAAACTGAAGTGCGGCCGGCCAGCGGGACTGCTGTTTGAAACTGAAGTGCGGCCGGCCGGCCAGCGGGACTGCTGTTTGAAACTGAAGTGCGGCCGGCCGGCCAGCGGGACTGCTGTTTGAAACTGAAGTGCGGCCGGCCGGCCAGCGGGACTGCTGTTTGAAACTGAAGTGCGGCCGGCCGGCCAGCGGGACTGCTGTTTGAAACTGAAGTGCGGCCGGCCGGCCAGCGGGACTGCTGTTTGAAACTGAAGTGCGGCCGGCCGGCCAGCGGGACTGCTGTTTGAAACTGAAGTGCGGCCGGCCGGCCAGCGGGACTGCTGTTTGAAACTGAAGTGCGGCCGGCCGGCCAGCGGGACTGCTGTTTGAAACTGAAGTGCGGCCGACCAGCAGGACTGCTTTTTGAAACTGAAGTGCGGCCGGCCGGCCAGCGGGACTGCTGTTTGAAACTGAAGTGCGGCCGACCAGCAGGACTGCTTTTTGAAACTGAAGTGCGGCCGACCAACTTATGGACAGAGTCTCTTATAGAGTTGTAAGGGTGCATTTATGAATAACTGACAAATTCGTCTCAGGAATATACCAGACATCTTAACTTTTTATTTGCGATCCAACCATGAAATATCTTTAGGCAGAAAAAATATAGGAGAGAGCTTTATATTGTATCCAGTATAGTACGAACCAATAACCTTTTTTTCTGTTAAATATATCATAAAAGTTTCTGTGGGTTTTTTTTATATCATCCTTATCAGTGGTGTCGGCTTTCTCTAGCTTGATTGATTGAAGTCATTTGAGCGCATCTTATCCGATGTCAGCTTCACTTTTTTAAGTAATCTTTGTTTTCTACTTTCATCCCTTTTCAACCTCTCCCTACCGCATTAACACATTCTGCAAAAACACAAAAAAATGATGAATTTAAATGTATGGTTGAGGTTAAAAAAACACAGTTTCGGTATACTAAAAAAAGAAACGTTTGATCTAATTTACAGGGGTTTAAATAGTTACAAGAACCAACATCAAAATTTAAAAATTTGCTTGATCTAAATCAGGGCAAACACTCCTTTTTACGTTTTTGTATAAGATATAAAACCAGTCAGAATTTAAAAAATAATAATAGTACTTAATCTAAATTATGACAGGCAACTCTTATCTTTTTAATACTTAGTTGTAAAACCAATGTTAGAATTAAAATGAATAACAGTTTAACTTATGCTATTTTTTTTAGTGCAGAGTTATAAAACCAAAGTTACGATGAAACGAAAAGTAAATGAAATATTGGTTGAGTTAAATTATGATAAAGACAACTCTTATGAGCATTTTAGTACTGTAGTTTATAAAACCAACGTCATAATTTAATGCTTCATCTAAAGTAGGTCAAAGACGCCTCTTATAACCTTTTTAGCATTAAGCTATAAAACCAATGTCATAATGAAAAAGTAAATGAAATGATGCTTGATCTAAATTAGGACAAAGACAACTCTTATGAGCATTTTAGTACTGTAAGTATTATAAACCAACGTCATAATTTTGAAAATAAATGAAATAATGCTTAATCTAAAGTAGGACAAAGACGCCTCTTATAACCTTTTTAGAATTAAGCTATAAAACTAATGTCATAATTAAAAAGTAAATGAAATAATGCTTGATCTAAATTAGGACAAAGACACCGCATAACCTTTTTTTATCATATTTTTTATTAGTGTTACAAAAACCAAAGTCAGAATGAAAAAGAAAAGTCACTATTCAAGTGTGTTTGCTTATTTCTTTGAAAGAAGTGCAATAAATGAACACACACTATTTATTAGTTAAGCTTCTTTGTTCCTGTAATTTTTACCACATTAAATGCAAAGGATGGCCTGTAACGCCCCATCAGCACCCCCGATAGGAGTACTGATTTATACATCTGGGTGTATTATTTGAATTATTCGTACTACTCTTCTCATCTTATGTTATTATTTTTTAATCCAGAAAAAGCGGATTTCCCCTTAAATCGAAAGAGCCTCCAATGGATGTGAGTTCTTCCCTTTTTGGTCGAAATCCGCTTCTTGTTTTTTGTTCGCTAAAGCCTTACGTACTTATATTTTCATTGCTATTCAGCAGGATTTTATTTCTCTCTCTCTCTCTCTCTCTCTCTCTCTATCTTTCTTTCTCTTTTCCTGTCTTTCTTTTCTCCTCCTCTCCGTCTTGTCTTGCCTTGCCGTCCCTTTTCCCTCTTTTGACACTTCTCTCTGAAAATGTTAATGTTGCTGTAAAGGATAAGAGTTCAAACGATCCATAAAGCAGGGAGAGAAGTTATATGACTTTTAGTTTCATCAAAGAATGACTTCCTGTTTACTAACCTCCTCCTTCCCCACATGCGCACTCAGTATCTTGCTCTCAAGTTCTTTTTAGTTGTTTTCTTTTGTGCTGCTTTCCACACATACACAGATACCCACACACGGGGGTTGTAGCCTCCCAGGTTGAGAAATGCATCTCGATTTCAGCTTATTTTACTATTGACTACTCCCATCTTTTGGCTAAGATCAAAGTGTAGTATCTGTTCCGATGGATACTGCACCCATAGACTGGTATTGTCTTGGCCTTCGGGGCTTGATTTACGCCGGTCTATGGGTCTGTCCTGTGCAGTTCTAGGAGGTCCACCCTCCCAAGCTTTGCCTCCCCTCTTTGGGGAGGAGTAAGTTTATTGCTTACTGTCTGAGGCGCCCCTACCGGAGAATGCCGACGGGGCTGCCCAGGCAATTTTTAAACCCCACTTTCTCGACCCGACCTTGGGTCACATCTTACTTGTGGGAGTAAGATAAAAACTGGCCTTGTGCCTAACTCCTGGAGAGGAGTAAATCAATACTCCCATCCTTGAATCTACTATACAGTACAACAGATCTTAATCCTCATCTCAAAAATTTCAAAACATAATATCAAGGTGATTTGTTTACTTACAGAACATGGTATTCCCAAGCTCATCAAAGTACGAACTCTCTACTTCTTTCGCTCACTCTCTCTCTCTGTAAGTCATGTGACGTCATGCCCGTTCCAAGCAACTGCAGGTCGAGGTGACATCTGAGTGCATACGCAGAGCCCATGACCCCAATTTCCTGTGAACGCCACCCTGCGAACTAAAATAATTAAATATGTACTAGCGAACGTACCTGTTACTATTTAACACAAAATAATCATACTTGCAGTTATCAGGGAGATTAAAATGTGCAAGAGATACTCCCAACCCACCGACTAGCAGCAAAATCTCACCCCTTCACTGCGGATGCTGGAAAATTTTCTACTCTAATAGCTTCTTTCATCGGAAACGATTGCCTTTGGAATTCACTTCTTGCCCTCTGTTTCCCCGACCGTATCAACATGCAGAAATTTAAATGTAATGTGAAGAAACATCTTGCTGCTCAACTTCCCACCCAGGTTGTCTCCTATAAATCTGGCACCTATCAAAGTAGCCTCTTAAGCTTCAGTGGCAATATGCCTTGTTTGGGCGTATACAAAAGTTAAAAAAAAAAAAATAAAGTACGAACCAGGATCAAATTCCAGTGATCCGATTAATGTTTCAACACGAATTGGCCATTATTATTTATAAATAGTAAAATTTTGATACTAATTTTATCAAGATTTAAAAATGGTGTGTTTGTTATTAACATACACATCATCACACAAACACACACGCAAGATATTCTCACACACATTCAAGAGCTTATACTTTATATATTCATATATACACACGCAAACTTGTATCTAAATGAATAAATGCGAAAGTTGGACCCATTTTCTTGCACTAACGCTAAAGTCAAAACGACCTATTTCAAGTTAATTCAACTTTATACAATAGATCAGTGCTCTTCAAACTTTTTTTGTCGCGACCCCTTTTTGGAAAAATTTTTTTTTCGTGACCCACCAAAATATTTTATAAATAAAAAATAAGTTTGAATATTATTTTAAAAATTCCATAGTTATAATTTTGGCGACCCCCTTTCTATGGTTACGCGACTCCCCTGGGGGTCGCGACCCCCACTTTGAAGACAACTGCAATAGATGCACCACCATTTCTTTCTTTTTTAAAAATTTAATTTGATTTCGATCTCAGGGACTAACACCTGATTTCTATATGAGATACATAGATATTTGAATATTCTATTAAACTTCTCCTTTACCTCTCAAACGTTGAGTTAGTAAAGAAGTGAAGAAGAACACTAATTTCCTCTCCTAAATAGACCACTTAACTTTAGGTAACATCACTAGGAGAAGGTACACCATTCCTTGTATCAGCCACTGTGTAGTCATTCTGAGCGGATCTTATTTGGGCTTTGAATACTATATTATTTTGAATATTTGGTCAGGGTTTACTTGTAGGGTGAAGTATCCTCATGCCAGGTTGTCATGACAAACTCCTGTACAGAGAGACCGAAGACACTCGAGGATGGTGTCCAGTAGGCATTCAAAGTCTCTGCTTATGCATATGCGATGTCAGTCGCAAGGTTAACTAATTTGCATATTGATTTTGAAAAAGGACATTTTATTAATTAACTATTATTCTTTATTGTTTTTTTGATTCAATGAGCGTCTCGATTTTCTTATAACAAATAGTTCTGTTTAGCATATTGTTTCATTTTCTGGACAAATATTTAGTATTTGGGTTCAAATGTTCCTTTCTGAGGAGGGACCGACTTAATTTTCAACGTTGCGATCTGTTTCTAAATTACAAATGAAAAGGCAAATTGATTTCTTTTTTTCTTTCCTTTCTTTACGGTCACATTTAAAAGATAAATAAATTTATTTCTGAATTATCAAAATGTTAATGTTTATTTATCTATATGAATAAATGAGAAAGATTTTGTCTCGTGTTTACAACAAAGTTATGAATTAAATGTTTGTTATTTAAAATTAATGCTTCAAGTATTTCAAGTAGTGAACTTTGCGAAATGATAAAAACCTGGCAGAGCAAGTAGGTTTATAATAAATCGAACAAGTCACTTCTCTCTCTCTCTCTCTCTCTCTCTCTCTCTCTCTATCTCTTCTTGCTCTCTATCTCTTCTTGCTCTCTCTGTCTTCTTGCTCTCTCTCTCTCTTCTTGCTCTCTCTCTCTCTTCTTGCTCTCTCTCTCTCTTCTTGCTCTCTCTCTCTCTCTTCTTGCTCTCTCTCTCTCTTCTTGCTCTCTCTCTTCTTGCTCTCTCTCACTCTATATTGATTCAAACCACTCTCTAATATTTTTTTAATATCCCTGCGAGCATTTAGAGAAAATGTGACTCTCTTTTTTTCATAGTGCCCATCTAATTTATATCCATGTGCCTGTAAACATAATACACATATGTAAATTAGATGGCAAAATAAGTCTTGTTATTACTATATAAACATAATAAAGAATAATAATGCTTCTATATAATAATACTAATGATGATGACAGAAGTAAAGAGACTCATTATTTTTAGAGTTGCAAGAGGAATGTCTTAACAGATATGTCACAGTTTATCAATTCGTAGTGGGTGTGACCCAACGGGTAACGTGTACGTCTTACCATATTAATTTTTATTCTGTCTGAATATAAAACAAAAGTTTCCTTATGGACCCACTTTCTTCATTTTTACGTCTCTTTTAGTTTTAGTCTTTCATTTTTTCCTCACTGTTTCATCCAGCTTATCGTGGACTCTCAATCCCCTCCCACCACCTCTCCATCCTCTGATATTATCCAATGAGATGCGAACGCCATTGTCTTATTATCAGCATCATCATCATCATCATCATTATTATTATCATTATTAGTATTATTATGATTATTATTATTGTTGTTGATGTCAGGCTGTATTTATCTCTTCAGACCAGACATATTATCCCCTCCCACCTTACTATAAACACCGGTCACCTGACTGCCATAACTTTACCGCCCGTCCCTACCCATCATCTTCTCTTTCATCATCATCATCATCAGCAGCAGGTACACAGCTAAATAAAACTTTCTTAAACCTTTTCTTTAACCTTTTCATCTGGCGCCATTAAATCCCATTTTGGCTAGAAGTTGATATTTTTAAATGTTAGTATTGATGTGTTAGAATATATATATATATATATATATATATATATATATATATATATATATATATATATATATATATATATATATAATTTTACATACTAATGAGTCACCATTTATCAATGCCACTCAAGGATAAGGATTAACGAGATTGTCAGTTGGATGATGAATAACACCATGAGAGGATTGGAAACGATGGGTGAAATGGGCAGAATTTGATTATTTAAGTGAACGACTCAATAAGTATTAGCTAATATCAAACTTGAAAACAACCGTGTTGTAATCAGTTGGGAAGCAGCCCCGTCGTATTGTGTTCCACAGATGGGAAGTTTTAAGAAAGAAACTTTCTTCATAGAAGTTCAGTTTAATTTTAGATACACAGAGGGATGAAGGAAAGTTTTTTGTTGTGGTTGTGAACAGACGAGTTCTTGTTGTGAATGTTTTACAGGGGGGGGACTAGAGATACTTATACTTATAGCATAAGCCGTTCTTTAGATGAGGGCACGCTCCAAGATACGAACCCTGTCGAGTTATGAACAATTTTTTTTTTTAAGGAGTCACCATTTATCAAGGCAGGAAGCCATTCAAAGATACAAGTTAATGAGATGGATGGATTGTCGGTTGAATGATGAAGAATATTATGAGAGGATTGAAAACGATTAATGGAATAAACAAAATTTGTGAGGACGGTTTATGACAAGTATTTGTTGATATTGGATTTGAAGATGACCATATTGTAGCCAGCAGGGAAGTTCTTGTAAAGAAACTCTGTTCTTGAAACTTTGCTATGCATGGACGGTCATTCACTATATTAATCTGAGATGCAAGTAGACCAGTCAAGGATGCCACAAATCGCCCATTTAAACATAAATAATAATAATAATAATACTGCTTTTTTTATTTATTTATTTATTTATTTATTTGCTATTATTTGAACTACTGTTTTCATCTTCGATATTATTCTCACAACGTTTCGACCGATGTAGCCTCCAATCTTCTCCAGGAGCGTTTTGTCAATTGAGAATCTGTACGGAATTTCGAATGGAACCATTTATTTAATCTAAAGAGGGTAACTGGTTCTCGTTCCATCAACCATGACCGGGTAGAAGTTTTAAGTAATTCGTAATTGTATTCTTAGTATCGCTTGCGCTGAGGATTGAACCTTCAACCTCCAAAAGACTGAAACTTCGAACCGATTATACTTAACACTTTTATCCATTGCACCACGGGTTCGCAGGGATTCCACAATTTGACAAGACACACCTTACGGTCAGAGGTTACATCGGCCAAAACGTTGTGAGAATAACATCCAAAGTGAGAGAACAGTAGTCCAAATAATACATATTTTATTTTGATTCATTTTATTTCTGAAAATACTTATTCCAGCTAAGAAAACTGATAGTGTATAAATGTTCCCTTACTCACTGAAATAGATTAAAGCAGAAGTATGGTATGCAATTATACCGAGTTGTCTCCCTTTAAGTTCTTCAGAAATAAATATATATAATATAAGTTATGTGACTTCAAGCGTGTCTGTGTGTTTATTTTTCTTGCCTACACATTAATTATATATTATCATTTGTTGCTATTTACTTAGTACCTCACGAAGGCAGAGTTTTTTCTTTACTATTATGTCGCCAAAAATGCAGAAAACCAAGTTGTTGTCATTATTACAAAAACACGTGAAAGTTCATAATTATTATATATAGTATAGAGATATGGGTGCAGAACAAGGACTTCAATGGTGTGGCCATGCTGAAAGAATGGATGAGAGTGCTTTGGTTAATAGATGTAGAACAGTTGGGATAGCAGGGTCAGTTGGCAGAGGGAAGGCCAAGGAAAACACAGGAGGAAGTGATAAAGATAGATTTGAGAGAAAGAGGGATAAATAAAGACCTGGCCAGAGATAGGTTAGTTTGGAAGTCAGTGTCTAAAAAGTCGTACAACACATGCCAGCATGTAAAATAGACATTAAATCGATGATGATGATGAATGCTAAAGAATTATAATTGTATGTTATGCAGACATGTTGAGTTGAATGGTGTCTCGTTTTGTCTCTTCTCCGTGGGTTTGATGTGATGATGTACTTGATGAGACGGTCATTGGTCTTACTGCTGCATTTCAACCTTGTGTCATACATGCAGAAAACCCATTTGCTGTAATTACTACAAAAACACCAGAAAGTTCATAATCATACCTTGTTAGCTGCTTGTTTTTGTAGGCGCCTTTTTTGTGATCCTTCCAAACTGAGGGAACGCCGCCTGCAAATAAGTTCTTTCATACCTTGAAAAAAGGACTAAGTCAAGAAAAAAACTGTTGTTAGACAGAGGAGATTTATTCGACTTCATCTTCGTTCCAAATCACTGACCAGAGGGGGGGAGAGAGACAGAAAAAGATCGATAATCACTGTTTAATCATATCTTATCAGCACATTTTAAATGAACATGTTCACACGTGTAGTGCTACCAAGGAACTGAAGACTTCTCTCACTCACTCTCTCTTTGAGCCATGTGATGTCGCATCCGTTTCTATCAATTCCCACAGCCTAGTAATCCTAACCTAGAGTTCAGCAAGTTGACCCTGACTGAATTTTCATTTCCTGTTTTTTTTTCAACTAACCAATTTATATACTAGTGGGTTTACTTGCCCAAAATGTAACATTGATTGATTAACGTCAAGTACTGAAAAAAATTCCGAAATCATTTTCTTTTGTTATTGTTTTGATTATTTAACAAAGTTTTGTTTCTTTTTGGTGTTTTTTTCTTCAGCTGGATAACCTCATTTAATCAGGTTGGATTAGTGGTGGTGTCTGTGGATATTCACTTGAACAACACTGATACATTCTACCATCTCGAATCTCTGCTCTATGTGGACGAACCCCTGACAGACCTCACTCTCCATGGACCAACATTAGTTAATGCTCTGCGGTGAGTTAAAAAGCATACTTTTTTAAACTGCTGATGCATATGTTCTATATTACAAAGAAATGTTGTTAAAAATATATATAGTATTTTTGACTTTGAGTCTGAAATACTTGCATGGTATACCCGGTGTTGACAACAAAATAGAAGTGTTAAAAGTGTGTGTAACATCTTTCTTTTAAAACTTCTCTCTCTTTCTAGCTCTCGCTATTCCCCTCTCTCCCCTCCCCTCTCTATCACCCTATTTCTCGCTTTCTATTGCAACTGGAAAAAAATTCCATGACAAATTACTACATAATAACATTAAAAAATCGCTCTAATTGTCGACCCCTTGACTAATTCTGTTTCTGTTGACTCCCTAAAGAATGAATATTAAAAAAGAAAAAAATGTGCTTATACATCGTATATATTTTTATAGTTATAGCAGCATGGTTACCTGGCGTCACCCGGGAGCATGGACAACAAAATAGTAGAGTTAAAAAGTGTGTGTAACATCTTTCTTTTAAAATTTCTCTCTATATATCTTTCCCATTTTCTCTCTCTATCTCCCCCATTTTATCTCTCTATCTCCCCCATTTTATCTCTCTATCTCCCCCATTTTATCTCTCTATCTCCTCCCTCATTCTCTCTCTATCTCCCCCCTATTCTCTCTCCCTATCTATCTCTCACCCTATCTATCACATTTTATCAGTCCCCTCTCACCTTCTCTGGCAATTAGAAAAAAATCGTTCACGAATTACTACATAATAACATTAAAAAAATCGCTCTAAATGTCAACCCCTTTGTTCCTGTTGATTCCCAAAAGAATGAATATTGAAAAATATATATAAATATGCTTATACTTTGTTCGAGGCAATGGTGAAAAAAGTATATATCAGATCTGTGGGTATGTCTTGTGTATTTTTTTTTTTTTTTTTTTTTTTTTATAACTTTTAGCTAGACATACGGCCAGACAACTTTCCTTAATATAATAGATTGCATTCCCTTGTAAACTCTGGGGGAATTAAGGAAAAGGAAGGAAAAACAAAAAATTATGTAACATTGATATTATTTTGGATTCATTCAGTTTTGTAGTAAACATATTATTTTTTTCTTTCACATGGGAAAAGTTACTCTTCTCTTGCTAATTATTTGTACATTAGTAAATATAAAAATAGTCAGAAACAACTGAAAACATACGTCAATGAAAGTACTAACACTCTACTGCAACTTTGAAAATCATTAAAAACGGTGCGCATTGGATGGAACAAACGGTCAAGGTAACTAAGGTTACAAACAGTTTGGTACTTGACGCAGCGCTTGTTCGTAATACTCTACCGCCCCTTTTTCTCAACTTTTTTGCTGACAAATCTTTTTTTTTTTTTTTGGTGTACAATTACCTATCATGTCGTTAGAGAATCCCGTGTTTTTTGGGAAATTAAAAAAAAATACTTTAGATTTTAGTTTCAGTTTTCTATATAAATTTAACGTAAATTGATCACCCATATTTTTGACCATCACAAATTTAAAAAGTTATTTTTTCTATCATTTCGCTAGAGAATTCCTGGGTGTTTTTAAGAATTATTTTCAAATATTTTAGATTTTAGGGGAGGAGTTCAGTTTCATATATAAATTTAACGTAAACGGATCCCCCACTTTTTGACCATTAAAATTTTTTTTTTTTTAAATTTAAAAACAACCCGGAATTCTCTAGCGGCATAAATAATTGTACACAAAAAAAACAAAATAATTTGGTCCGTAAAAAAGGTGAAAAAAAAAAACTGAACAAACAACAACATGCAACATGGTCAAAAAGTAGGTGATCAGTTTATATTAAATTTATATAGGAAACTGATCCCTCTACCTAAAATCTAAAATATTGAAAATAAAATTTAAAAAAAAAACACGGAATTCTCTGGCGACGTGATAGGTAATGGTACACGGAAAAATGAAAAAATTGGTCAGTAAGAAAGTTGAGAAAAACAGGTGTTGGATTATTATGAACAAGCGCCCTCGACGCCAATCGATTATAAAGAAGAAGTAATAATGCGCAGGTGAGAAACACGCTTGAAGGCGCATAATTTAATAAATATATGAAAAGTTCAAATGCAAAACGCAATAAACGCCATTTTTTTAAATTACAAAACTTTCACTACAAAAAGTGTTGCATTTCAACCCTCTACCTACACGCGAAAATCATGTTTTACATAATAGTATACCTGCATAATTTCGTTTTGCTTTCAATTAAAATAATCTTCAAGTCGTAAAACAAAAAAAATATCCTCCTTAGCCTTTTGGCTAAGATCAGAGTGTAGTATCTGTTCTGATGGATGCTACACTCCATAGACCGGTACCGTCTTGGCATTCGGGTCTTGATTCCGCCGATCTGAGGTATTGTCCTGTACAGTTCTAGGAGGTCCACTCTCCCAGGATTTACTTTCTCTTTGAGAAGGGATTAGTTTATTGATAATCGCCTGGGGCGCCCCTACCGGGGAATGCCAACATGACTGTTCAGGCATTTTTTGTAGGCCAGAGCGTGCTAATCCTAGTGCACTGGCTAACCACACCTGATCTTGTGTCTAGCTTCCTGGAGAGGAGGTAAATAAAAATACATTGACCTTGTGTCTAACCTCCTGGAGGTAAATAACTTGGCCTTTTGGCTAAGATCAGAGTGTAGTATCTGTTCCGATGGATGCTACACTCCATAGACCGGTACCGTTTTGGTCTTCAGGCCTTGATTCCACCTGTCTGAGGTATTGTCCTATGCAGTTCTAGGAGGTGCACCCTCCCAGGCTTTGCCTTCTCACCCTTTTGAGAAGGGGTTAGTTTATTGTCAACCGCTTGAGGCACCCCGACCAGGCATTTTTTGTAGGCCTAAGTGCTCTTCCTCTAGGGAGCTGGCTTTTCAATCCAACTTTCTCAACCTTGTGTCACATCTTACGGCTGTGGGAGGTAGATAAATACAAAATAATATCTTTTAGTCGAAGTTTAGATTTAATATATTCGTTCTTGTATTGTTAAAGGTTTCAATTTAAACAAATTGGAGTTATCGCATTTTGCATTCAAACTATCCATATACAGTTATAAATACTATAGTTATGCCCCCTTATTTCACTGCTTCAAAATTCGCCCGTTACGAATTTTAAATATTTAATTAAACATAAGTGTAAAAGTAATAACAATTGAATAAGTAAAATAAAAAAATTAACATAAAATATATATATATTAAAAGTATTATAAGAATTAATACTGAGCCTTTATAAGCTAATTCAAAAAATAAAAATAATTCAATCGTTATGAATTAAAAAGAAAATTATGAATAAAAAATAATACTAAATAAATTAGTATAAAATAAATATATTGATTTAAAAAAAATAATTGACCCTAATAATAATAAAAACATAAATAAATGATAAAACATAAATTAATAAATAAATAAGATATTTTGATATCAATTTTCTGTTGAATCTCATCTTATCTGCGAACTTAGTATTCAAATATAACAGCCATCTTGGGATGTTTCTTCTCCAAAAACGGAAAGAACGTTTTTTGTTTTGTTTTTTTAGGAGAGGGTTTGTCTCGAAATATCAAAATATTTTCCACAATCCCGGATTCTATTAACAGTAAGTGAAAGATTTACTGAAAAATGAATAGATAAGTTTTTGAAGAAAAATATTGTTTAAATTATTTGTTTTTTGTTCATCTTCTCTTTCACCGTTTCGTTTTTTTCTGCATTGCAAACAGCCTTATTAAATACCTATGTACTTATATATATATATATATATATATATATATATATATATATATATATATATTTGTTTTTTGAAGGATTCAAGGGAGAGAACTCGGTATAATTGCATGTGTATGCAATATAATTGCATATGATAATTTTCTTTTAATCTGTTAATGAAAATGCTTCAACTTGATAAGTTTCCTTAGCCGGAATAAGTAGTTTCAGCAAAAAAATGTTTTTTAAATAAAATATGTATTATTTGGATTATTGAGACTACTGTTCTCATCCTGGATGTTATTCTCACAACGTTTCGGCCGCTGTAATCTCCGACCTTCTTCAGGTGTGCCTTGTCGAACTCGGGAATCTTTACGGAATTTCTAACAAAACCCTTTATTTAATCAATGAGGATAAATTGTTCTTATTCCGTCACCCATGACTGGATAGAAGTCTTCAGTAATTCTTAATTATATTTGTGCTAATAGCATAGTCGAAAGAAAAAACGAAAAAATAGGTTAGTCCGAATCGAATATCGATGTCAGATAGATTACTATTTGGGTCTGACTTCGAAAATCCGATAAGATACCTTTATATGTTAGGTAACTTTGTTAGATTTCGAAATAATCTTTTAACCTATAATGACTCTTATAATAATTACTCAAATTTTACAACTTCGTATATGCAAGTTAAATGTTGGCAGTTCAGGCAAAAGTGACCTGTTCAATTTTATTAGCTGTAAATATTGCAGAAGTTCAGTGTGACAGCAGCAAAGACGACATAAAAATACGGGCAGACTAATTGTCTCCGTTTGTCAGCCCTCAAAGGAAACATAAATTGTTTTATAAGACTTTTCGTTTTTTTTTGTTTTTTTTATAGCTTCCCATATATTATTATGTGTCTTCATGTCAAATTATAAAAATTTCTGTACAAAATGTAGAACACAAATGCTGGTGAAATTGTTTCCCCTTTCTGATCAAAGCCAATAAACCTGATGACCGGAAGTAGGGGGGGAGGCATTTTGTTGTATTTTGTACCCCTAAAAAATGTTTGTTTTTATGGGGAGGGGGGCATATGATCTCAGCACCGCTCTGGATAGCTTTTTTGTTGTGGGAAGGGGGTGACATAGATTAACAGCAACAAAACGTATTAAACAATGTATTTACATCATCCTCATTCTCTTATGTTACTGCTACTACTCCTTCTGTTCTCCTCCTCCCACCACGTTTTTCTTCTCCATTGTAATTTTTCATCTCTAAAAAAATAAGTATATTGAACTCACCTATCTCAAATGTTTGACAAGGTGGACATAGAAACAGTTATGGGTCACCTCTGAGCTGACATGACTGGCACGGGCGTTAATCTGGCCCAAACTTAAATTCTATCAAACTTTCATTCTTTTGAAAATCGCTATGATATCTGGCCTAATCTTAAATTCCGTCGAACTTTCTTTCTTTTGAAAATCGCTGTGATATATCGCCCAAACTTAAATTATGTCTCCATTCCACTCTTTGAAAATCGCTATGATATCTGACTCAAACTTAAAGAATATTAATTCACAAAAATTACGAATTACAATCATTCTGACAACAATCAATGACTATAACTATTAATACAGACATTTGTTTCAAGGTGGGACTCTCTAAGTAGATCAACGAGAAGAAAGCCTCTTTATACAAAGAAATTTAATAAAATACAATAAAACTAAACATAATCTTAATTATGAACCTAATTATAAAGTTAACGATTCTGGGTAATTTTTAGGAATAATTATCCAGGAAAATTTCAGTAGATACGTCATCAATTCAGAGTTCCACCGAAGACTTTTGGAGACTGGCGAACGTTAACGAACTTTACCGAACAAACTGAATGTATTATTAGTGTTTTTTAAGAAGTTATTTAACGAAAGAAACTGTTGATTTTATCTTGTATTTAAGTGTATTCTCTAATGTTGTTTCAGTACTTAATACGAACCGAACTGTGTTTTTTTTTTAACCCTAAACTAACCCTAACCTAAGTTTTAGGTTTAGTTCGGCAAAAGTCGGTTTAGTTCAGTTCGCATTGTCTAAGAGCATTGGAATTTGATTCAGCTTTCTCCGTTCGTAGTCGGAACTGCTACGTCACGGCTGCAAATCCCTGGGTACCTATTTCTCAAAAGCACCCGATTATGTCTTAAGAGACAATGTATAACCCCTGTAAGGATGTCTGAGTCTATAGTGAAGCAAGGGTTTCGCAATCCAAGCTGCACATCTGAACAAGCAGAGCTTATGTTCAGTGGCAAGATTTTCAGAATGACTGGAAACAATGCCGGGATAAACAGAGAAAGACTAGTGTTATTTCTGAGTTTTCCTTCTCCTAGATTGGTTGCACAACCAAAGCTTGAGAATCCAGTCTACCCTACTATTTAAACCATAACTGGAGAGAGGATATATGGAGTCATACCTTTCTCAAGTGCATTAGTGAAAATGATGCAGTGGTTCCGACAGAACACTGACTTAATTATGGTTACTAGCCGTGCCCGTGAGCCATTTTACTTTCGCTGCATTCTTAGACTAAGAAAAATGTTAATTTTTTATATATCTATTATTATAGTAAAGCAGAGTTAATCAACGTTTGTTTCTCTAAGGCTTTTTTCTTGTATATTTTAATCACACAAAATACATGTTAAGATGTTACTCGGTTTTGAGATTGAGTTATGTTTGCAAAATCTTTCATTTTAATTGTGCTAATTTGTAATTAACTAACCAAGTAACCCACCTCTTACTAAGTCTCTATCTATCACTTTCACCCTCTCTCACTGTATTTGTTTTATTCTATACGATGTCTATTACGCTCACTTTTTTCTTTCTCTCTCTCTCTCTTAACAGTCAAAGGTAATAAAGAAAGGAAAGAATAAAAGATTGGAATAGTCTATTATAAACGAAAGGGAATATCACCAGCGGTAGTAATATTATTTACCCCGTAGCTGTAAAGCGAGAGAGAGGGATATAACGATCAGAAAGATTAATTTGTCATTTTAGTTTTAAAAATTTAACTGCTGATTCAACCAGAGCTCAATGGGTGACCCAACAGATCATATTTTTTCAGTGGATATATATATATATATATATATATATATATATATATATATGGTTGAAATTGATATGCAATGATTTCGAACTATGGAAGAAAACAAAATAAAATTCTGTATTTAAAATATTCACCTATCTAAATGTAAATATTTTCAGTTGAGATGTGTTGAGTTCATTTGCTAATTTAATGAAAAGGAAATTATTTTGTTTACAAAATAAAAATATTCTCAAAAGAAACGATTTCATGCTTCTCTACAGCACATATAACTATCATCTACACACACCTCATCTATTACACAGACACACCTCATCTATTACACAGACACACCTCATCTCTCTCTCACACACACACCTTATCTCTCTCTCACACACACACCTCATCTATCTCTCTCACACACACACCTCATCTATCTATCTTTCTCACACACACACCTCATCTATCTATCTTTCTCACACACACACCTCATCTATCTATCTTTCTCACACACACACCTCATCTATCTATCTCTCTCACACACACACCTCATCTCTCTCTCACACACACACCTCATCTCTCTCTCTCACACACACACACCTCATCTCTCTCTCTCACACACACCTCATCTCTCTCTCACACACACACACCTCATCTCTCTCTCTCACACACACACCTCATCTCTCTCTCTCACACACACACCTCATCTCTCTCTCTCACACACACACCTCATATCTCTCTCTCACACACACACACCTCATCTCTCTCACACACACACCTCATCTCTCTCACACACACACCTCATCTCTCTCTCACACACACCTCATCTCTCTCTCTCTCTCGCACACCCCTCATCTTTCTCTCTCGCACACACACCTCATCTCTCTCTCTCGCACACACACCTCATCTCTCTCTCTCTCGCACACACACCTCATCTCTCTCTCTCGCACACACACCTCATCTCTCTCTCTCGCACACACACCTCATCTCTCTCTCTCGCACACACACCTCATCTCTCTCTCGCACACACACCTCATCTCTCTCTCTCGCACACACACCTCATCTCTCTCTCTCGCACACACACACCTCATCTATTTCTCTCACACACCTCATCTATTTCTCTCACACACCTCATCTATCTCTCTCACACACACACCTCATCTATCTATCTCACACACACACCTCATCTATCTCTCTCACACACACACCTCATCTATCTCTCTCACACACACACCTCATCTATCTCTCACACACACTTCATCTCTCTCACACACCTCACCTCATATTTCTCACACACACCTCACCTCATATCTCTCACACACACCTCACACAAAACTAATCTCTCTCCCACACACGTGTATACAAACACCTCATATCTCTCTCTCACATACTCACACACCCATATATACATACACACACAGTATATTATCTATTCTTTTGTATTGTAAATTTACTGTGATTTTCTGAATAGAGGGGGTGATTTCTGCTGCATTTTGAGTTTATGAAAACTCATAAAATTCTTCCTCTTAAGACATACGTGAAATTCATGTTCCTTTGAGGATTTTTATTTCGAAACTGGATTTAAATGCTATTATAAATCTTTAAACACACACATATATAAAGACTGGCTTAAAAAAGGATCGCTCCACTATGATCAGGAGAGAATGATAATGGCTGCCCAAGATCAAGGCTTGATGACCAATGCTTTTAAGAAGATGAGTGATCTCAGCAACGACAAGAAATGCAGGTACTGATACACAGAAGTAGAGAGTGTGAGCCACCTGACATCCAGTTGTAAGATTCTGCGGAGGGATGGCTACTATACAATGCGACACAACGAAGTGTGCAAATATCTTCATTGGACTGTATGTAAAAAGTTAAATATCCAGTGTAACAAGTCCTGGGAGCATATACCAGAAAGAACGGTTGGAAATAAGTTATACACCATCCACTATGACTATGCAATCCCTACAGTTACATATCTAGAAAACGGAGCTGTTAAACCTGACATATATATATATATGGGACAAAATCGGTGTCCCTAATGATGTTGACTTAAACAGAACAGAAAAGGGAAACGATAACAAAATACCAATGTCTTATATACGACATGAAAAGAAACTGGAATCTTAGGAAGATCTCCATCATCCCAGTAATAATAGAAGCAACCAGACTAATGAAAAAGAATTTCAAAAACTACTTTGCGAATATACCCGGAGAACCAAGTGCAAGAGAGATACAAACAATTGCACTTAAAGGGACGGTTAGAATCTTAAAAAGATCTCTCGGCTGGAATGTCTGAAATAGTGGGTGAATGTCTGGCATCTGGTAGGATGCCCCATCCCTAGCAAAAAATATATAAGAAAATTAAAAATATATATATATATACACATACTTGTAATAAAAAGTTTTATTTATGTAAACATAATTTGGCTACACATTTAAAAACGTGTTTCAGTTACAGCTTGACATCTTCAAGCCAGCATGCCCTTTTTATGCTTTCATTTTGTGGAATGAAGAAAATTCTGTTTAAAATATTTTTCTATCATACTTACAGTTAAATTTTTATTTCCCCTCAATAATATTTAAATTTCTATCTCGGACGCCGTCAAATCGAGATTAATCAAGTTAACATTTAATCATTCCTGTCTAGGTCGCTAGAATTAAAAGTGTCAGCCTTCATACATGTGTGTGTAGATGTAATTGAGAAGCGAATATACTAACATAATACAATCAAATTAACTTATTTGGTGAGATTTGAATAATTTGTCTTTATTATTAAAAAGACTTCATCAGAAATGAGATGAAACTATTATTTATTTTAATATTTATAGTTATAAACATAGATATGAGGGGTAGAAGGGGTAGAAGAAATACAACAGGTGGGGATTAAAAAAAATTAAACATGTTTATTCCTTATGTCTGTTTTCAATTGTAAATATTCAAACAAACAAAACTTACAGCTTCAGATAATTTCTGATGAAGTCTTTTTAATAAAAAGGACGAAATATTGGACTCACCATATGATTTAATGAATACCGATTCAGAAGTGCAGTTGGGAATGTGCAACCTTGCCTTACCATACATAATGCATTAAAAACCTTACAAGAGGTATCCATTCTCTCTCTAGACTGAAAGTTCTAAAAAAATAAATTTATGTAGTATCTGTTCTGCTCTTATGATACTATTCTCCCAGGCATTACCTCTTCCAGAATCCAACCTCATGATTCCCACATGTTATATTTACCAATTACACTTTCCAAATGAGGCAACATTTCCAGGGAAGCATAAACAGCCAAGTAATCTTTTGTATAGTTTGTTTATTTATCAAAGAACTCAACTCCAAGAGAAACTTTTAAAATTCGAATCTCTTTCATCAGTTACATATTCTATCTGACCCGTTATTTCCTTTAGTAGGAGAAAATCACAGATATACACTGTAATTCTCATTACATAATCAACTATGTTCCTCAGCCAATGAAATGGTTTGTTAGAAATATGCAAATGGCTACCAAAATTTGTTCAGTTGTAGATGTATTAGTGGGGGGTAGTGGCCCTCCAGGTTGAGAAATTCATCTCGATTTCGGATTTTTAAGCCATTAGTCACTTACATCCCTGATACATATTCTCGGCAACACGGTGAGTAACATAGGCACATTATTTTTTTGTGTAAATTTTAACATTTAAGGGGTGCATATATATAAAGTTAGGTATGTGTATATGTTTACATATACATATATATATATATATATATATCGTTGTACAGGATAAACTAATAAACCGATCATTATGGATTTTGGAATATATATTCTCGGCAACAGAATGAGTAACATGGACACATTATTTGAGGGGTAATTTTTAACACTTAAGGGGTGCATCCACCCAAACTCGTACTCTTCCAAAAAAAGTTTTATATAAGTTGGATACAAAAAATTTAATAGAGAAAAGAATTGCTCTACATCAAATTTTAAGTTATATTAAGTAAAACATTTTTAAGAAGATAGATGTGAGCTTCAATAATAAGAATATGCTCAGTAAAATCTAAACTATTGAACTTATCATTATGAATTATGTCATGTATATTCTAGGCAACAGTGTGAGTAACGCAGGCACATTATTTTATTTTATTTTTTTGTAAACTTTTCCTTTCAGGGGGTCGAATGGCCATTAAAACCGTACCATACACCCAAAAGAAAAAAAAGAGATTAACATTTTAAAACTAATGCTATATTTATTGATTATACCCTTCCTGGGACGGGTATTCTAGTAGCTTAGTAAGAGAGAGAAAGATGAACTCTTTGTGATAGGTGTATCTATGTGTGTGTGTATGCAAGATGTATGTATATATGTGGGATGGAAATCATGAAAGTGTGTGTGTGTGTGTGTGCAGTAGATTAACTATTGTTTTACATCTGAATCTTGATTTATATCAAAATGAAAACATGCTGTCAAGCCTACGAGGGAGAAGTCTGTAACCATGGCAATATAATTTGCAGACAGTATGTGGTAGGACACAAAGATGAGAGTGATGGCAGTCATAGGTGTGATCTTTGGCCATCATATGTGCTCTGACATAGTCTGATCTAAATCAGTTTCCAAATGTCAACGGTTGGGATCAATACCGTATTTAGTTTATGGAAAAGCTGACCTTTGTCCAGTAAGAGTCTCACCAGGTGTCCATCTCCTGCCTTTCACTGCCCCTACTGATTGTGATTCATATAAACACGATGTAACTGAGGGTTCAGGTTCTCAATTAGTTAACACAAGCATATGCCTCCCTCTCCCTCACATTAGCAATAGGGCTGTACTATTATTAGCTACTGAATTAAACAGGATTCTCATTGGCTGCTATTATTAGTCTTTTTTTAGGACCAAAAGGATAATTGACCATATTTCTACTCTAATAGCTTCTTTTCATCAAACTGCTAGCCTTTGGAATTACCTCCCTGCCCCCTGTTTCCTCGACTTTACCAACATGCAGAAGTTTAAATGTAATGTGAACAAACATCTCGCTGCACAACTCCCGACTTAGGATGCCCCTGTAGGTATGGCGTCTAATTCACAGTAGCCCTTTATGTCTCAGGGGCAATTGAATTATTGGGGTGAATGAAGTAAAGAATATATATCAATAATTGAATAAAATAATTAACAAAAATAGTTTAGGTTCGACTTCAGACAGACAGATACCAAACTTCCATTAGTAATAACTTTAAAAATAGGTTTAACCCATTAGCACATGGGGTCCTTTTTTTAGGGCCAGAAGGATAATTAACCCTATTGCAGCAACATCTCTATTTTTTTCAGAGATATCAATAGTTATTAATAAAGATTGGAGTATCATTCAAATATTACACCTATTGCCTGATATATATTGGCAACACTGGTGTCTCACTTTTCAGTATACTGTGAAAATCTACAGTGGAAGGATACAATCAGTTCAATCTATTATTCAACCCAAATTTTCTGGGTAAGTAGTCCTTATAACCAACCTACATTTTTATATATAGTATAAATGAATGCTCTAACTATCCTATAAAGTCAAGTAAATCCTTAAAAGTAATTTTTCTCAAATATAATATTGTATTTACAAAACATTTTTCTTAATAAATTAAAGAAAAGAAATTGGGCGCTAATGGGTTAATGCTAATTTATGCTAATTTTGTAGCATAGCAGTCATGCCTTTGGACCATAACAAATGGATGTATGCATGTCGTGTCATCCATTGTCTCTGCGCTTTTCTGTAGTAATAGACTACATAGTTATGTGTGTAGAGTTGTCTTCCACTCTCTTTCTCTTTAGCAGCAGTTGTAGTAGTGAGAACAATAACACTATTATTGCTCCGAGTTTTCATTTTGTAGCTTTATCTTTTTTTACAGTATTAGCATAATACCCAGTTAGTCTTCTCCCCCAGTCTCTCCCCCTATAAAGGGAGGGAAGATCTCTAAAACACGTCTAATCAGTACCGCAGTCAAAACGCAAGAGGACGTCTCTAGCTACCTATCTGCCATAAATCTCTATCTCTTGATTTCCTGTTCGTTACGTCACTTCTTTTACACGTTTGCTCACTCACGTTCCTTTGTAAAAGTAGAAATTTTATTTTTACATAACCTTGCTGCAAATTAAGTTTAGTGCATCCCTGTAATTTGTAGGATTATTGTTGCCTATTACTTGGTGGTAATATATTTTTTTCGACTTAAGTATAAATGCAAGTCCTTAGGTTTGGTGGGTTATATATTATGATCGATGGGAAATTACTAAGTTGTGGTTTAATCTCTGGCAGTATACTAAGATCTTAAAAAACAACTGACCGCGAAGGTTATAGTGTAATCCTTCGAGCTGTTGAAATTCGAGCAAGGGGGTTCCTTGCAGGTTCTCTGTATCAGCTCCTTGGCCAGCTTAGAATTAAAGTCCGAAAAAGAGTTGCAGCCAGCAAACGCCTCATAGAGATAACCGAATAATATGCAAAAAGGAATATCACATGGTGATATAATAGCAAGTGTCCACTGTATAATTATCTCTGAGAAATTGTTTTTTCTTTCGATAAGAGCACATTTTCACGGAACAAAAACGTGAGATGCTCAGCCGTTAAACGTCAAGTTGTTTTGATTTTATTGAACAGTTCATTTGATGGAAATACTATTCAGATAATGGGTCCTCACATCAGTGAGGGGGAGTGCGATATGCAAAAAAGCTGTTGAGAGGAAGGCCCCCAAAATGGTGAATATTCTCTCCTGATGACCTGACATTATCTGGAGATCAAAATGAAATACTCCACAAGTGAAAACAGCCGATAAAACATGATTATATAGAAGTCCACAAAGTAAGCTGTTTCTTCCAAACAGAAATATCTGCTGTTGTCCGCTCGCTTCATAGCGAGTTTCTGCTACTGTTCCGGTAACAATTTTAATTTTATGATTGGTGGGGAATTACTAAGTTGTGGTTCAATCTCTGGCAGTATGTTTTCATTTTCTCTTCGATAACAGGAAGATAAAACACAAACTGGTAAAATATTCTTTAGGATAAAAACAATAAGCTTTCTAAAATTATCAATAGAAATAGCATTAAACTTAGTTATTGTTGCATAAAAAATTAACAATTAGTAATAGCGATAATGATACTATTAGTATATGTTCATTCATCGTGATACCATTCTTCCAGGCGTTATCTATTTTTTGGAGGTAGTGTAGTATCTGTTCTGTTATGATACCAACCTCTCAGGAATTACCGTCTCCTTTTTGGGGTGGGGGTAGTGTAGCATCTGTTCTGTTGTCATGAGATTATCCTGATGGATGGGCAGTGTAGTATATGTTCGTTCGTCATACATACTTTAGGATAAAAGATAAAGACAATAAGCTTTCTAAAATTATCAATAGGAATAGCATTAAACTTAGTGGTACTTGTTCAGATTAAGACCCAAGCTAAAATCGGCTTGACGTCGGTAGTTTCCGAATGTTTATGTAGACGGCCAGAAAATGCTGAAGTGCTTATCCAATCAGATTGTGAGAAAATAAACAGACAACATTTTAATTGATTGAATCGCGAAATTCACTAATTGGAAATAAAAATTGATCAAAGCGATAATGAATTATAACGACCCTTAACCCTAATACTATTTTAACACTTGTTCAGTGATATTTTTCTTCAAATAAAATTTTATGTGTAAAAACAACATATTTTTCCAGTTGTACATCCAGCATCGTTTTGGATTTTTTGGACGCAGGAAACGGACTTTTCATTCGTTATTTTTCGGCCGCCTATGTAAACATCCGGGAACTATTGACGCCAAGTCAATTTTAGCTTGGGTCCTAATCTTGACAAGTACCAACTTAGTTATTGTTGCATGGATGACATGCAATCAATTATAAACGCAACAAAAATAATGAACAATAGTAACAGCAGTATTCAATGTTATTAGTGTTAATAATAATGCTAACTTATGCAAGTGTATAATAAAAATAATTGCCCACTAATGAATAAATGTTAAACCGCTAATGTCATATACGAAGCAGCAGTAAATAATATAAACAATGAACAAAAAGTATACATAGGAGTTACAGAAAATAATTTCAAGTGTAGGTATAATCGTCACAGGAATTAAAAATATAGAAATAGCACTACACTGTCTAAATAAATATGGGGACAAAAATACAAATATTAGCTCTAATATTAGTTGGGAAATCTTAAAGTTAGCTCCTCTCTGCAAAATAAAAATTAGAAATTGTAAATTATGCTTAAGGAAAAATAGCAAATCATAAATTTCATAAATCAAATCTATTACCAATGGAGATTTGGTATCTGTCAGTCTGAAGCAAAAACAATACTATTACAATCTTTCAAAGCTCAAATCTGGGGGGGGGGGGGTAGTGTAGTATCTGTTCTGTTGTCATGATACTACCCTGGTGGATAGGCAGTGTAGTATATATTCGTTCATACATATACTAGCAATAATAATAATGATAATATTTTCCACAGCATCTATTCCCATCTATATACAAAACAAAATATTTCATTTTTATTTTTATTGATCCTTCATTTCGAATTTAACTTGGGTTTGGCTGTCTTGAAACAAAGGCGCCAATTCTTGCTAGGTAATATTTCAAAGCTCATGGGGAAAGGGCTCGTGCCATTTTCAGCTTCAGTTTCTTGTCTTCCTTTCGATTCTTTATGGCGCCATCTTTGGGACCATCTCTATGGACCAAAAAGCAAGGTATAATAATCATTAGCATTTCTTTCTTTTTTATCTATTGAATTTCTCACAATGAAGTATTCAATTGTTTTTGTTTCTTTTTGTATCTTGTATTTTCTTTTCTGCTTTTCTATTTTTTTCTTTTCTTTCTTTTTTCTTTTCTTTTTCTTTATTTTCTTTTACTTTATTTTCCCCATTTTATTCTCTCTTTTTTTCTCTCTCTCTCTCTTCTTTCTCTCTCTCTCTCTCTCTCTCTTCTCCTTTCTTTCTCTCTCTCTCTCTTCTCCTTTCTTTCTCTCTTCTCCTTTCTTTCTCTCTTTCTCTCTTCTCCTTTCTTTCTCTCTTTCTCTCTTCTCCTTTCTTTCTCTCTCTCTTCTCCTTTCTTTCTCTCTCTCTCTTCTCCTTTCTTTCTTTCTCTCTCTTCTTCTTTCTTTCTCTCTCTCTCTTCTTCTTTCTTTCTCTCTCTCTCTTCTTCTTTCTTTCTCTCTCTCTCTTCTCCTTTCTTTCTCTCGCTCTCTTCTCCTTTCTTTCTCTCGCTCTCTTCTCCTTTCTTTCTCGCTCTCTTCTCCTTTCTTTCTCGCTCTCTTCTCCTTTCTTTCTCTCGCTCTCTTCTCCTTTCTTTCTCTCGCTCTCTTCTCCTTTCTTTCTCGCTCTCTTCTCCTTTCTTTCTCTCTCTTCTCCTTTCTTTCTCTCTCTCTCTCTTCTCCTTTCTTTCTCTTTCCCTTTCTTTTTCTCTCTCTTCTCTTTTTTCTCTCTCTCTCTCTTCTCCTTTTTCTCTCTCTCTCTTTCTCTTCTTTCTTTCTCTCTCTCTCTTCTACTTTCTCTCTCTCTCTTCTACTTTCTCTCTCTCTCTCTTCTACTTTCTCTCTCTCTCTTCTACTTTCTCTCTCTCTCTTCTACTTTCTCTCTCTCACTTCTACTTTCTCTCTCTCTCTTCTACTTTCTCTCTCTCTCTCTTCTACTTTCTCTCTCTCTCTCTTCTACTTTCTCTCTCTCTCTCTTCTACTTTCTCTCTCTCTCTCTTCTACTTTCTCTCTCTCTCGTCTACTTTCTCTCTCTCTCTTCTACTTTCTCTCTCTCTCTTCTACTTTCTCTCTCTCTCTTCTACTTTCTCTCTCTCTCTCTTCTACTTTCTCTCTCTCTCTCTCTTCTACTTTCTCTCTCTCTTCCCCATTTCTTTTTTCTATATATCTCTTTCCTATTTCTTTTTCTCTATATATCTGTCCCATTAACTTTTTTTGTTCCTTTTGTGATATCTTGAACTGAAAACTGCATATTTATACTTTGCTCTGTTTTTAGAAACATCTGCTAACGTAAGATACATCGATAAGAAACTTCAAACACACAAACAATATGGCCGACGCTTGTGTAGATATAAACGCAAAAATGATTAAAGTATCAAACAATTGTAAACAGATCTTTTTCTTACAATTTCATATATTAAAAATATCCTCATTGTTGTTGATATATATTTTCTAGGGACGTTGCATTTTTTAAGAATGCCGGTGTTTTTGTGTAGAAGCAACGTTTACTCTTCAAATTCATCATTTACTTAATTCAATTAAGTCTCAATTACGTTATGAAAATTATAGAAGGATATATAACACAAGAGGCGATTACTTGGTTACTATTTGCTTACAAAGGGAGATAGTCTTCAATTGAGAATATAGTGTAGTCTAATCAAGGCTATCCTTATACAAGGCCTAACAAACCTGCAACTGGGGTTCATAACTGGGGGCGAACATGAAGACCAAAGTTACTACCAAATGATAATTACTGCGAAAAATGTTAGTCATTTGTTTATTAGTGATGTCTAGTAATTAGTTAATTAACAAATATTCATATTATTAGGAAAATTCATATGCCTCCGATTTTTGTAAAATTTTAACAATAGGTATTAGACATCAATTAATAAGTATTCCCAAAATTTTAGTCTGTTTGGAATATTTTAAAGGGGTTGTAAGGGGCATAATATGAGCACAACCTCCCATTTCGAAATTCAAATATACCAGATTTGCCTTGAATTTAACCCAAAGTCATTTGACACTAAGCAAGATTCCCTGAATTTCAATTTCTATTAAGATGCCTTAAATTTTAGACATTTTCTAGAATCAAAATCATTAATGGATTTGATCAAAATTAGAATAAGGATTGACATTTACCGGTCTAAGAGCTTCAAATAGTTGATTGTAAAATTCTTGCTTGAATGAAACAATACTTATATAATATATTATCCACTCATGAACTAGCAGCCAATCAAACCCCGGAGAATGGACTTGCCTATTTAAGCATACTGGAACATACCAGCCTGCTTATAAACCAATTTTCTCGGCTTCTGTCTCAGTTTATTTAGTTTAATCTCAACTGGTAAGACAGCTGTGCACTGATTACTAAATTCAATATTTTCAACTCTGAAAAGGATCTTTTCCCACTAAGAATTAGCCACCTTAAGCGATAGATGTGTGGAGTGATTTCTACATTTTAAAAAATTGAATTCAACCTGTGAATTTTGTCTGTTAGCAGACGATAGAATTGCAATTCCAATGCGTTTTTTTTTGTGGGAGCGATGAGAGATACAAGGTCAGTTTTGATTAACGCTGCTGAGACTTGAACTATATCTTGACAAGGTGCACTTCTGAATTGTCAGGTTATAAAGAAATAATTTTTTTAATGTATCTAAGCATCCCTATAAAAGGCTCTGTCAGTAGTCTACCATGCTAAAATTTGAATTAGCATTTTCGTTGGTCTGTCACGCTTAATTTTAAAATAGCATCTCCGACTTTCTGGCACACTTTTTTTTTTTTTTTGAAAGGCCACTCGAGGATAAGGGTTAATGAGATTATCAGTTGTGATGAACAACACCTTGAGAGGATTAGAAACGATGGGTGAGATTCTTTATTTAGGTATACAGCTTGACAAGAATTTAACATCAGACTTGAAAAGGACAAAATAACGTCTGTGACGCTTAATTTTAAAATAGCATTTTCGTTTGCCTGTCGCGCTTAAGTTTAAAATAGCATTTTCGTTTGTCTGTCACACTTAAGTTTAAATTAGCATTTTCGTTTATCTGTCACGCTTAAGTTTTAAATAGCATTTTCGTTTGTCTGTCACACTTACGTTTGAAATAGCATTTTCGTTTGTCTTTCATGCTTAAGTTCGAAGTAGCATTTTCGCGCTTAATTTTAGAATATGCCCATGTATCTGAAAGATTTCTTCGTCTGTTGGTCTGTCACGTTTAAGTTTCAACATTAAACCTGCAGACTGCATCGATGCATCTTTTGAACATTGTTTTATTGCTGTTCAATGATTAGTGGAGACGCTTTGGTGATCTTCTCCTCAGTCGGAGATGTGATCCTGAATGGGTTTCACATTCACCGAACTTAACCTCCCATATTTTTTATCTGTGGAGTTATCTCACAGATGATGTCTATCAAAACAGAATATTCTTGAACTGAAAAGGGCCATGTTTGACCAGATCAGGGTCATGTCAAGAGAGGAGTGTGTTAGAGTTATCGACAATTCTACACGTTGTATCCAGATGTGCTTAACATGTGCATATTATGTACGTGTATTTCTCGCCTATACGTAACTTACACGTTATTATATATTGTTTTACTTTTAATCTACATTTTATTGACATAATTATTGAAATAAACCAATAAAAACTATAACGAAAATGTATTTTCATGTATAACTTTAAACACTCGCTGCTATACGTATCTGACACCGCTCATGGTACAAACGTCAAATCATACACCGACACTCATGCCCATGTCCGTAAGAAGAAAAAGCACAGGAAATATTTTGTAGATAACATGCCTCAAATTGATATTGGAAAACACGTCATGATTAAATTACTGTCAGATCTTGACAATAATAAGCTAATAAAAATAATAAAGAATAATAAAAAAATAATACCCGGATTTTCCTATCCGAACCTTTAGGAAGAAGGTGAAGAATGAAGGAAGGGGCGGGGGGGGGAATAGGTAGATAAAATTTATTGTTTGGTGTTTCTATTTTCCGCCTGTTTTTTGTGGGTGGGGAGGGTCGGCAATTGGAGAAGTACGGGCATGAGATTGTGAAAGAGACAAAGAGTGTAGTTTGGGCTTGGAGCAGCCGACGTCAGTGATTGGCTGAATAGTCAATGCCTCTCCCTTTCTTTCTCCTTCTCCCTCCTCTAGTTTTCTCCCTTCCTACTCCTTCTCCCTCGTCTCCTATTCCCCCTCCTTACTCCTCCTGGGTCTCTCGTTCTCGCTCCCTACTCGTCTCCCTCCTCTCTCTTTCTCCTCTCCCTCCTCTCTCTTTCTCCCTACTCTTTTCCTTACTTCTCCCACCTGTCTATTTCTCCCTACTTCCCCCGCCTCTCTATTTCTCCCTACTCCCCCGCCTCTCTATTTCTCCCTACTCCTCCCGCCTCTCTATTTCTCCCTACTCCTCCCGCCTCTCTATTTCTCCCTACTCCTACCGCCTCTCTATTTCTCCCTACTCCTCCCGCCTCTCTATTTCTCCCTACTCCTCCCGCCTCTCTATTTCTCCCTACTCCTCCCGCCTCTCTATTTCTCCCTACTCCTCCCGCCTCTCTATTTCTCCCTATTCCTCCCTCCTCTCTCTTTCTCCATCCCTACTCCTCTCCCTCTTCTCTCTTTCTCCCTTCCCTCCCTGGCCCTCCTTCATCTTTTCTTCTCCCTCCTCTCTCTTTCTCTCTGTATCCTCTCTTTCTTCTCTCTCTCTATCTCTTCCCATCCTCTTCTCCCCCTTCCCTCCCCCTCCTATCCCCTCCCTAGTAGTCATAAAATCTTAAATGCTCTGTGCATTTCAAATAAGAAACATGTAGTTTTCATTTAAAGCTCTAAGTATTATATGATAAACCCATGGGTTTCCTGCCATCTTGTTAGCCTCTATATTAGACTACAGCAGAACAGAAACGGTCACTATTTTGACATTTGGCTGTTTTATGAATCCATTAACTTATTTCAAATAATTTGGAAAATAAAGAAATGATAATACAAAAAGGTCAGAAAATATAAAATAATTTATTTCAAAGTCAACGAGAAAAATGTATAAATTATGTTTATGTACTATTAAAAAGTTATTGTGTTTTTCTTTTAGTTTGTCTGTTTGTACGCAGATAGAAACTTGTGATTGGTTGATAAAAAGGAATAGGCAGAGTACACATTATTAAGGCAGTAGTATTTACAATGTCAATACTTGAGTTCGAATCTCACGTTAGTCTAAAGGATTTTTTGAACTGGATACATCATGGACGGTGGCACCGGGGGTGAGGGCAGGGGGGCGGCTCAAGCCCCCCCTTTTTTACTTGCCCCCCCCCCACACTTTACGGTCATCAATAATGAAGTTATATATGCATGTGTTTAACCGGCCCCCACACTTTTTAGGGGAGCCCCCCCCCCCACACTTTTATAACTGTCCCGCCGGTCCTGTACATGATTCATAAATTTAAAGAAATTAACATAATAGCATAAAAAACCATTACAAACTAAGTAACCTTTTTTTATTATTTATTTTTATGTTGCTAAGCCGCAAAAAAAAGTAGACACAAAGGGTATTCGGCATTAGTTTAAAACGAATTAATTTTGCTTAATAACATAATTTCTAAATTTTTTGTCCAATAAAACCAATACGTAAATACATTCATCGTAGTTACTTACTCGCTCATGCAAATACTAAGTAGCATATTTTTTTCCCACAAAATTTAACAAATGGTTGTTTTGATAAAGTACGGGATTTTACCAGTGCAATCAAATACACACACACAAACAACATGGCTGGAAACGTTTATTTTTATTGTGTATTATCAGTAAAATATTATAAGAATAATATAAAAACAATGTAACAGTTACATTTTGATGAACTATTTTCTTTCCATGTAAACTAATTGTCTACACGAAGTGATTAATCTATTATCCAATAGAAAACACTTTGCATGGGATGCACTTCTGTTGGACTACTTATACCCCCCCCCCGCATTTAAGTCAGTTAGTTGAATTGGATGACCCAGTTAAGTCCGTAGTAGTTCATAACTTAGCTAGTGTCTATATGGTTTCATTAAAGCTCTCTTTTTTCCTTCGCCCTTCGCCCCACCGTTTCTTTTTCACCCCTATTTTTGTTTTTTACTAATGCCCCAATCCCGTCCACAATTAGGGGACAGATTGCTTGATTTGCCAGAGATGCAGGTCACCCTTTGACATTTTCGAAGGAGGTATGGTTGTTAATAAAGCGTTGGAGCCTGCATCAGCTTTTTCAACCGGCAAATCTGCGTATCTGCAACACATATTTAGAAATTAGGGGTCTTTTTACTAAAATAAAGCAACTTTTAAACATTGTAAATATTTCATCATTTACTGTATATATAAAGTTTTTATCACCCAAGCTCCCCATTGCGTATGTTATATAAATATGGGTTTCAAGTAGGTGTAAATTCAAATGGTGAATGTATGATTGTTAAATATAAACGAGATATTTTGGTGAATGATAGCTAGGTTAGAATAGTCAGCAGCAGGTGGTACTTGAACGAACCTTCCTCCACCCCTTTTTTTAACCTGTGTGCTGCATTGTTAAAATGTTTTTACTTTTGTAAAATTCTTTGAAAATAAATATTGTTAGATTAGAGACGTTACCTAAAGCAGACATGTTTTTTTAAATAGTCGCAGGTATTTTGATACCTGTGACTATTTAAAAAATAATAACGGTTTCTTCATGGGGGAGTGATTGTGAAGAAGCATCTATTATAATAAATTGGAATAGATATAGATCATCATAGATCTAAAAGAAAAAAAAATGTCTGTAAAATCAAAATGATACTTACTGGCATACGGGCACCAACTGGCGTCCAGTTGACAAACTCTTGCTTAAATAAATGAATCAATATTTATACACTAAAATGTCCATACATGGACTAGCAACTAATCAAAACCCAAAGAATGGACTTGCCTTTCTAAGCAGAATAGAACATCCCAGCCTGCTTATATACCAACTTTCTGGCTTCTGGTCTCTATTTAGTTCTTGTTCAACTGGTCAGACAGCTGAGCACTGACTACTAAATTCAATTCGTCGAAAGAAATGAAGGAAAAAAAAACTAAGTTAAAAATAGCATAATGACTTTTGGAAAATGTGTATGTAGAATCAAATTAACACAAGCATAAGGGCTTCAACTGCCGTCCAGTTGACAGGAAAACTCATGCTTGAATAAAGCAATATTTATATAATAGATTATCCATTCATCGGCTAGCAACCAATGAGAAACCAGAGAATAAATAAATTTGATTTGATCTAAGCAGAATAGAACATCCTAGTCTGCTTATATACCAACTTTCTGGCTTCTGATTTCTATCTATTTAGTTCGAGCTCAACTGGTTAGACAGCTGAGCACTAGCTACTAAATTCAATAGTAAATTGCTTGGAATATTTCAACAAATTTGTAGGTGATTTTACCTTCTAAATAACTTGAATTTTTCTCTGAGGTCTACAAAAATAGCAACTATCCGCATAACTAAATCTCATACATTTTGATGAATTTTCGTGTCTGAGACGTCTCTCTCTCTCTCTCTCTCTCTCTCTCTCTCTTTCTCCAAACACTTAACGTAGCCCCATGTCAATGCATCAAGTTTTATCTCTGATATCGGAAGGAAACTTTCTTCTTTTTTTATAACACAAAGAGGTCGCTTATGCAAAACAATGATCATTTGCATGAGTGAACTCTTGTCATCACACAACAAAACAAGACTCTATCTTGTAGATAGTCTAATCCGGGTTCAATCCCGAGTCTTTCTCAGATGGATGACACACGGTGCGACCCTTTTTTTCCTTGTGGACTCCCATGATGGCTGCTACACTCCCTCCTGATCTCTCGATCACACTATGATGCAAGATGGTTGTAGCCTTTTGGTTTGTGTGTTCCTTCGAAGTAGGATATGCATCACCGTTTTCTTTTCTGAATCGCCCGAACTCAGTTACATTTTCGTGGGGACCACTGGTGCTATAAATCAGCGCTAGACGACTCGTCACTTTCCTCGATCGTTGAATGGCCCACCCCCAAAGCAGGGTAGAAGATCACATACGTGATGTGGGATTTCATCAACCAGAACAGATTGATGACTGATAATACCAGTTACTTGCCCCCACTTGAATCTGGTGGTATATTTACAGCGTAGCAGTTTCACCCAGACATGATTTCCTACATCATATAGCCTACCCACCTTCTCGTTGTTAAGTGACTGTCGCGCCATGTGTTGTCCATTGGGGAGAGATTCGAGATTGAACCATTGTTGTTTTAGTCCATTGTCACAAATCTTTTGTACATTGTTTGAAGACAGTATGTGGTACCCAATATTTATTTTAGTCTCTCAACCAAAAATATGCAATATACGCTGTTTCACCAAAATCAGTGATTTTCTTCTTTTTTTTCAAGTAATGTGTATTTGTTATATACTGGGTGTGGCCGTAGTCGATCGTGGCGTTATACCTGCATAACTGTTCCTAATGATGACTGTTGCTTGCTCGTCTAGAGTTCTGGAAATTCTGTGAGGTTAAACTGCTGGAGAAGCTGAATTATCAAAATCAGTTGAAGAGAGCTTTATCGAGCTTAATAAAATTATCATTTTGAAATTTAAAAAAACAAACTAATTCCAAGATGATTTGTCACTAGACAGTTGGTGCTTTATTTTGGGTCCTACAAAAAGCCGGCATAGTGGGGGGTGGGGAGAAAGACTTTTAATTATTCTTATTTAAGAGTCCATCTTAATACGTATTTTTGACTTTCGTTGACTCATGACTTAGCAATTCTCTTTTCCCTTCCCTGATGACGTCATTTCTCATCCTGCTCCCTTATCTTTCTTCCGTTCCCACATGTTGCTAATCTGACCTTTTTAACCCTGCTAGACAGCTTGTCTTTGTATAATTATAAGTACAAATATACGGAAAACAACCATTATTTAAAACTAGTTCACATACCCGACATTCAATATATAACATATTCTCTCTTGAAAAGAATTTACTCATTTTTTCTTTTTTAGTGAAGGGCCTCAAATTTAATATAGCTTACGGCCTCAGAAGGTGAAAGTCTGGCCTTGACTAGTAAGTCTCTTAGTAGCCCCCCCCCCATCACAGAATTGGGGTCGGCACTGTATAGATGGTTACCTTCCTTTGCAAATCAACACTTTATGAATAACTATTACTTCATAAAAACGAGGTATTAATCACATTTGGAGTTCATGAACAAGGGAAATAGGTAAAGTGATTATAGAGTGGAAAGTATACATGTCTTTATCCGAGAGAAGAGAAATAGAAAGATGATGCTTAGAGAGTGGAACATATGAGAGAGAGAGAGAGAGAGAGAGAGAGAGAGTTGTTGATTAGAGAGGGGGTTAATACATAAAAGAGAATAGAAATAGATAGAATGTAGATGATTAGAGAGTACGCCGGCCATGACTTTATGGAAGAGAGAGAGAGAGAGAGAGAGAGAGAGAGAGAGAGAGAGAGAGAGAGAGAGAGCATGGATTTATAAGAGAGAGAGGGGGGTTACATGGATTTATGGGAGAGAGAGAGGGGGGTTACATGGATTTATGGGAGAGAGAGGGGGGGAGTTACATGGATTTATAAGAGAGAGAGAGGGGGGGGGGTTACATGGATTTATGGGAGAAAGAGAGAGAGGGTTACATGGATTTATTAGAGAAAGAAAAGAAATAGAATAAAGATTTCATGACTTTATCAGAGAGAGTGTTAGCAATTAGAGAGTTTGACGTATGAGAGAGGGAGAGAGAAAGGGGTAGAGAACAATGTTAATTAGAAAGTGGAATGTATACCTGCCTTCATGAGAGAAAAGAGAAATATAATGATGTTGAATAGAGAGTGGGAGATAGAGGGTTTCATGAGAGAGAAATAAGAAAGAGAATGTTTTGTAGAAAACTGGTTTTATCATGCGATAGAAAAGAAATAGAATGATGTGGATTAGAGAGTGGGGCATGTACACAATTGAAAGATAGAGAGAGAGAGAGTACCCCATGCTGATTAAGAGAGTGGGACGTATATATGACTTTATGAGGAGAAATAGAAAAGATGGACGATGCTTAGAGAGTGGAATGTATCATGAAAGAGAGAAAAGAAAAGGATGATACCGAGAGATATATGCACTATGTTGAGAGAGAGAGAGAGAAGTATATATGACTTTGAGAAGAGAGAAAGAGAAATGGACGATGATTAAAGAGTGGATCGTATCGTGAAAGAGAGAAAAGAAAAAGAATAATGATAATGAGAGAGGAGAACATATGAACGGTGTTGAGAGAGACAGAGAGTATGATGTAAAGAGAGTGGGACGCATACATGACTTAGAAGAGAGAGAGAGAGAGAGAGAGAGAGAGAGAGAGAGAGAGAGAGAGCCCGGTGTTTATTAAGAATGGGATGTACAGTTGTTTATGGTGTGCTTCCTACTACATTGGGTTTTGGTGGCCAACCCATCCCAGCCATGGAGGCACTGCACTTGCCAGAGAATGCAGAGCGGAGATGGTGAATGGATACCTCTTCTCCTCCTCTTTTGTGGAATCAATATGAACTCCCATCCAACCCTCTCCTCTTGCTGCCCCCCCCACCCTAAAGAACCATCTATCCCATCCTCATCTTTTCCAACGAAGTTCACAGCACCATAATCAGATTGTGTCAGGGCCAGCCTTCAAATTTTGGCCAGTCTACAACATCCAGTTAACTCCTTTATTTCTCTAAGTTCTTATAACCTTTAGCACCCCCCCCCCTCCATACCTCATACCTACATGGAAACATACCTTTCTGATTTTTTTTTATATACATGCTCGCATCTGTATAAGAGTTTGTCCATCGGCCGGCATGTCACACTTCAGTTTGAAATTCCATTTCTTTTCTTTTTTATTGCTTAAATAGACATTTCTTTTTATATTTATCCACGCATCTCCAGAGAACGTTTAGTCTGTCAGACAGTGTCATGCTTACGTTTGAAATAGCATTTTTTTTTTCGTCTGTCATGCTTAGGTTTGAAATAGCATTTTCTTTAGTCTGTCATGCTAAAGCATGAAATAGCATTTTCTTTGGTCTAAGACGCTAAAGCTTGAAATAGCATTTTCTTTGGTCTGTCACGCTAAACTTAAAATAGCATTTTCTTTGGTCTGACATGCTAAAGCTTGAAATAGCATTTTCTTTGGTCTGTCACGCTAAAGCTTGAAATAGCATTTTCTTTGGTCTGACACGCTAAAGCTTGAAATAGCATTTTCTTTGGTCTGATACGCTAAAGCTTGAAATATCATTTTCTTTGGTCTGACACGCTAAAGCTTGAAATATCATTTTCTTTTGTGTGACACGCTAAAGCTTGAAATATCATTTTCTTTTGTGTGACACGCTAAAGCTTGAAATATCATTTTCTTTTGTCTGATACGCTAAAGCTTGAAATAGCATTTTCTTTGGTCTGACACGCTAAAGCTTGAAATATCATTTTCTTTGGTCTGACACGCTAAAGCTTGAAATATCATTTTCTTTGGTCTGACACGCTAAAGCTTGAAATATCATTTTCTTTTGTGTGACACGCTAAAGCTTGAAATATCATTTTCTTTGGTCTAGCACGCTAAGGCTTGAAATATCATTTTCTTTTGTGTGACACGCTAAAGCTTGAAATATCATTTTCTTTGGTCTGACACGCTAAAGCTTGAAATATCATTTTCTTTGGTCTGACACGCTAAAGCTTGAAATATCATTTTCTTTGGTCTGACACGCTAAAGCTTGAAATAGCATTTTCGTTGGTCTGACACGCTAAAATTGAAATAGCATTTTCTTTACTCTACCACAATTAAGTTTTAAATAGAATATTTATCACTAAACGTGCAGATAGAATGGACGTATCTTAAGTTAGATTCGTCCATTCAACCTTCATAAGATGTTGTGTCCATCGTCCAATCTGTCTCCCTCAGGTCTGAATTAGAATTTTTTTGTCGATCTCTCGCGCTCAAGTTTGAAATAACAATTTTTATCGCTAGACACTTATTGAATAGACCTATCCTAAGAATACCCATTAATAAAAACATTTCTCCATCTCTTCTTAACACCATCTAAGTCTAGCAATACTAAACCAGCAGTAACAGTAGGAGTATAGGCATAGAATATAACTTATAGATTTAAATAATGCAGACTCAAGAGAGTGTTTGCGGTAGTGTTTACCGCAGACACTCTCTTGCATAAATATCTCTTCTCTGAATGGGACTCTTCTAAAAAAATTGGTCTGTCATGCTTCAGTTTAAAATAATCTACATAAGAAGTTGTGTCCATCGACACGTCTGTCACGCTTAAGTTTGAATTAGCATTTTCGCCGGTCTGTCACGCTTAAGTTTGAATTAGCATTTTCGCTGGTCTTTCACGCTTAAGTTTGAATTAGCATTTTCGTCGGTCTGTCACGCTTAAGTCTGAATTAGCATTTTCGTCGGTCTGTCACGCTTAAGTTTGAATTAGCATTTTCGTCGGTCTGTCACGCTTAAGTTTGAATTAACATTTTCGCTGGTCTGTCACGCTTAAGTTTGAATTAGCATTTTCGCTGGTCTGTCACGCTTAAGTTTGAATTAGCATTTTCGCCGGTCTGTCACGCTTAAGTCTGAATTAGCATTTTCGTCGGTCTGTCACGCTTAAGTTTGAATGAGCATTTTTCGTTGGTCTGTCACGCTTAAGTTTGAATTAGCATTTTCGTCGGTCTGTCACGCTTAAGTTTGAATTAGCATTTTCGCTGGTCTGTCACGCTTAAGTTTGAATTAGCATTTTCGCTGGTCTGTCACGCTTAAGTTTGAATGAGCATTTTTCGTTGGTCTGTCACGCTTAAGTTTGAAATAACAGTTATTTATCGTTAAACGTACAGATTAAATGGTTGCATATAAATAAATCTGTTTTGTATTGTTTTAACTGAATTCTATTTCCACTAAGATTCTCCATTTTACTATTTTTAGTGAATCTTTTTCGCCATTTTTTTTTTGTTGTTGTTATCGTTGCTCAAACAGTAAAAGTGATAATTCCACAAGCTGATCGTTACACAAATCTTCTTTCGCTTCCATTTTTAGAAAATCTCTTGTCTGAGACGCCGTTTTCTGTAATGCATTCTGCCTCGTCTCAAAATACGCAGTCTGAGTAAACAGGAACTTCAGGAGTTCTTGGTCTAAGAACAATTGGATTTCCGTGTGACCTTGGTCGGTAAAGATAGAAGATACAAATTACGGAAGATTGCTCTGTGGAATTAGAAGGAAACGCCAGCGCCTTCCTTGCTGCCGGGCAGAAGTGGGATACCCGTTTGTAAAAAAAAACAGAAAGCAACTGAGGGAGAGCGACGAGGGGAGGCGGGGTGGGGTGGGGGGCTCTCTCCAAACCAATTATTGTTCTGTAGTTCTCTTTTATTATTATTATTTTTGAAAATAAATAATTAACTTTAGATGCTCTTTTCCCAAAAATAGAAAAAATAAAAAATTGTTTTCCTAATTTACAACCCAATTTAAAGGACGTCCTGTAACCGTATTAAATAAATCTCATAAAATCGCAATAAATAAAACACGACTCTATCCAATTCATGTTATAACGACCTCAGAATGCTGCAGATCTGTGCAAGCTCAGTGTATCTTTTAGATGGACGACGGGGCTTCCTCGTAAAAATATGTTCACTGGTTATTATAGAAACACACCTGTAAATTGAATCTTAAGTCTGAGTCCAAATTTACTTGCTTCCCAACGAGGGCAGAGTTAGACACAAGTTCGGTTTTCAATGTTGGTAAAAAAAAATCCAGCTCCCCCAAAAGAGAAACACTGGATTGTGACAAAATTAAAATTGCCTCAATCTAGAAGGATTTCTCCTTCATTGACCGATAACAGAAAAGATGAAGGTTAGTATCAGACATTGAGACTGAGATAGGAATATTTGCTGACAACACCACGCTCTACTCTCGTCATGTGGACAAAACCGACGCACACATATCTGAGGCAATGGCTGAATCCTTAGAAAATGACCTCCAGGCTGTAGTAGATTGGGGTAAAAAAATGGACGGTTACTTTTAATGCTGCAAAGACAAAGCTACTTTCCTTCAATAACTACAAGAAACCTCTTCAACCACCGATTGTCATGGCAAATAACACCCTACCTGAGAGTTCATCATTCAAACTCCTCGGCCTAACTTTCACAGATAAAATGAATTGAAGACATTGCCAGGGCTGCTGCAAAGAAGGTGGGCTCCCTCTACCATGCTAGTAAACTTCTCACACCTGACAGTATCCTATATCTCTACAAAGCCACCATCCGCCCATGCATGGAGTATTGTTGCCACATCTGGGCTGGGGCATCATCCACTAGTCTCTCCCTCTTAGACAAGGTCCAAAAAAGAGTCGCCAACTTAATAAGTCCATCACTATCCACCAAGCTCCAGCCCTTATCCCACCGCCGCAATGTAGCTTCCTTGTGCCTGTTTTACAAATACTTCAATGGACTGTGCTCAGATGAACTTGCTGCTCTGGTGCCCCCACAACGCAAATTCACTAGACCAACCCGACAATCTGCCAAATCCCATCCGTTCACTGTGGAGGTCTCCAGATGCCGAAGAGCTTTCTACTCCAAAAGCTTCTTTCCTCGTGCTGCTAGACTCTGTAACTCCCCCCCTGCTCCCTATTTTCCTGACGTTACTGACTTGCAGAAATTTAAAATTAATGTAAAAAGACATCTCGCTGCACAGCTCCCAATTTAGGTTGACACCTCCCCCCTAAAAAAAAAACAAAAAAACTCTCACACTTTTTCTTAGTAGCCTTTTACGTCTACAGTGGTGTGCTGCCTTGTTTGGGGTGAACTATGTTAAAAAAAAATATATACTACAATTTGCTTCGAGCCAAAAGGCCTAGTAGAAGTCATTTTAAAGAAATCTTAATATTTAACAAAATCAAAAAAAATTTAAATATGATTTTCTGTGGTCTGACACGCTCAAGTTTGAAATAGCATAGTGTTTGGTCTGTCACGCTCAAGTTTGAAATAGCATAGTGTTTGGTCTGTCACACTTAAGTTTGAAATAGCATAGTGTTTGGTCTGTCACGCTTAAGTTTGAAATAGCATAGTGTTTGGTCTGTCACGCTTAAGTTTGAAATAGCATAGTGTTTGGTCTGTCACGCTTAAGTTTGAAATAGCATAGTGTTTGGTCTGTCACGCTTAAGTTTGAAATAGCATAGTGTTTGGTCTGTCACGCTTAAGTTTGAAATAGCATAGTGTTTGGTCTGTCACGCTTAAGTTTGAAATAGCATAGTGTTTGGTCTGTCACGCTTAAGTTTTCTTGCCTCCACACGAGTTTTTTTTTTTGTAGTTTTCTTCATTAAGATTCAGATGCTGTGAGACGAAGTTGCCTCGGATGATAGCTTGAGAGATATGCGAGAACATCCAAGCGGTCTCTAGGGCACATTCCTACAAGTGGCTATTATCCGTCCACTGCTTAGTTTGTAAAATGCTTTGAATATTTTTATACCGTTTGTGTAAATTATTTTTCCAAAACCTATGATTGTAATTTTTTCTCTCCCAATCCAGAAACGGCACATGGGAAGCCATACATAGTTCTGGCACAAGTGTTTTGTACGAGTGGAGACTTGCACCGAAGGAGGGCTTCCATGATGAGGCGCAAATCTATGTCAGTAGTTCTCCCAAGGTAAGCACATTCCTAGTTTCTGCATTTTACATATAAGAGGAGAGGGCATAATTGGCCTAATGGATATCATTATAGACTATGAGATCTGTGATGCAGAGTTCAAATCCTACTGGATACTTTGGATTATTCATATAAGATTCATTTCAACAGCTAACACATTTAATCTTCTTAATATGATTCTTAGCACAGTAGAGATCAAGCTCGATTTTTCTTTTAATAGTAAATCAATAAATAAAAAATCAGATTTTGACCATGTAAAAACAGACGGAAACACAATTTGATAATAGGGCAAAAATTGAATTCATTAAAATTTTCAATTTGGAGTTTTTTGTGAAACACAACTTAAGACCCGATATTAAGTCCACCACATTAACGCATGGCCCCTTATCTTAAAAAATGGGACTGTTTTTATCTGCATAGAGACACAATATCGTGTGCATTAAGTTGAAAAACAATAAATGACAGGTATGTAATTTAAATAATGCTACACTAAAGCAATTTCATGTTCGTACATACGGTATCACCCTCCACCTTTTTTTTCAAAGATGGGATCGTCCGATTGCAAAAGATGCAATGCCAAAAAATAATATTTTTTTAAAATTTCATTTGATATCACTGTTCTGTCGAATGTAAAACTCAAACTAAAATACACTTTTGTGGCCTAGGATCAAAGTGTAGTATCTGTTCTCTCCAAAGATAGTGCAATAATATCTTGGGGTCTGTGTTTGCGCCAAACATCCATAGAATGGAAATATGTCACAATCTCCTCCAAGGGTTTTGGAGATAGATCCCCTCATAACGAGATATATTCTGAAACTACATTAACCAAAGTACTTAGATAAGTGTTTCCGTTTCAGCAAAAGTGGTACAATAACATTGTAGGGTCTGCGTTTGCGCCTGACATCCATAGAATGGAAATATACTACAAACTCCTACAAAAGTTTTGGGAGATAGACCCCCATGAGCACAGCAGAAATATACAATAGATGAAGGGTTAATAAATATTATTGCTGACATAAATCATTTTAAAGGAAGTCCAGTTAGGAAATTAGTCAAAAACAATTCCTGCTTTGTCGGCAGGGCCACAAATTTGCTGACTGCAACCCCATGCAGAGGGGTAACCCCCCCCCCCAAAAAAAAACGGGGCTACCTGTTGGCCGTGGGTGGCGATCTGTAATGTCTTAGGACAGGATCCTGGTGGCTGAGCGGTCTGTGGCCTGGTTGCATAAATGGTCACGTAATTTGCAACACTCTACTTTGGCCCTTACTTCGGCTAGACGGGAGGTCGGAGAGGCCCGATCTGATCAATCGGCCAGTTACGTCTTGCCCTAGCACTTATTCTGTCAGTTTCCCCGATCGTTAACAATATTGAAATTGATTAACTGCATAGTTATCAATACTCACTCCAGTTTATAAGTGCTAGAAGGCGGTGGCAAGGGTCAATCAACTTGAAAGATATATG
The DNA here is from genome assembly GCA_963556195.1 of Sepiola atlantica. Taxonomy (NCBI): domain Eukaryota; kingdom Metazoa; phylum Mollusca; class Cephalopoda; order Sepiida; family Sepiolidae; genus Sepiola; species Sepiola atlantica. Next base: position 181,602,790 of record OY744519.1, read on the forward strand.
ACCGCAACATGGCTGTGTGCCCTGGACGTTTCGCTATAAGTAGGTAGAGAAATTGATGAAACACGGGTGCTTGTGATCACGATCAGGTTGAGTATACTATTCCTGTAGCCTTGTCTTGTCAAGGCGATTGGGTTTCCCCCTTGGCAATTCCCATAGCGAACTCTGTGGTGGGTAGGGAATGATGAATTTAAAAAAAAAACAATTTATGGCTCCTAACAGAACCACAAAAAGAATGCATAGGGATACAAGCTCCGAACGAGAAGAAGAAAACGACCAAAGTAGATTCCCAAGATTTATTGTACTGGAAGCATTAGAAGAACAAAATCTTACTACATTATCTCCCTTCGTCATTGAGAAAATAATTTCGGCTAATATGATGCCTAAGATGGTTAAAAAATTTCCCAATGGAAACATCCTGGTCGAAGTTGAGAAAAAAAGACATGCAGATTTTCTGCTGAAAATGAAAACTTTTCACAATAAAAAAGATTACATCATACCTGCATTAATATATATATATAATATATTTCAAAAGGTGTAATAAGGAGCCAAGAGCTCTCTAGTGTACTATAGAAGAAATAAAAGAAGAATTGAAATCCCAGGGAGTAATCGAGGTGAAGCGAATCTCTATAAAAAGAGAAAAGAAGATCATCCAAACAAACACATACGTGATGACATTTGATATGCCGACAATTCCACCAAAAATGAAGATAGGATATACAACTGAAAAGGTTGAACAATATATCCCTAATCCTTTTCGGTGTTACAAATGCCAGAAATATGGACATCACAAAAGCAAATGTAACGGAAGAAACACATGTGGAAAATGTGGGGGAAAAGATCCTGACCACTCTATGTAAAGGGGACCATACATGCACAAATTGTGGTGGTGACCACCCAGTTTATGCTAAAATTTGTGAGGGATGGAAGAGGGAAAAGGAGATACTGACAGTAAAATACACAAGAAACATTTCCTTCCAAGAAGGAAGAATGGTGGTTGAAACCACTAGTAGAAAAAAGACATATTCTCAGGCTGTGTCCCCCTGGAGTGAATAATGAGGAGGACAGTAAATACAAAAAATTAATAGAAAGGTTGCTTCAGCTTGAACCGGGAGACTGGCCAGCATTCCAAAATCAATTAGAAAAGAATATGAGGAACTGAAAGCAAAAGTTAGAAAGCAACAGGTGGAACCAAGAGAGGAAAGGATTATCATTGTGCCTCCTACTACACCGGTTGCACTCATTGAAGATACACCACCAGTCAAAAACAAGTGATGCAACTGAATCTACTCGGAAAAAGAAAGTGATCCAAAAAAATCCCCCAAAAAAATCTCCATGCAAAGAGCCTCCAGGTAAAAATCCTGAACCTGAGAAAAAAGAAAAATCACCTCAAAAACCAAAACCAAAACCAAAAATCAGAGTGAACTTGACACAAAACCGATTTGAGGCATTGGACATGATGGAAACAGAAGATGAAAACTCTGGAAAAAAAAAAAGCAAAAAAAAAAAAGCACCCCCAATAAAAATATAAACCATGGGACAAAAAATAATCCAATGGAATTGTCGCGGCTTAAAAGCAAATCTTAATGAATTGCTCTTATTACTGACACAGAAATCTCCCACAATTATTTGTCTCCAAGAAACCTTCCTCAAACAAGAGCACGATATCAAAATTAAAAATTATCAGATATTCAGCCACATCCATGATACTGGGGTATCAATTATAATCAGAAATGATATGCCCCATAGCAAACTGAATATCCAAACCAATATCCAAGTGGTTGCCATTAAGGCGACATTACATAAAACAATCAATATATGTTCAATATATATTCCACTAAACGAGGACATAAATGAAAGTGAGCTTAAGAAACTAATTGACCAATTACCTACACCATTCATCCTATTGGGGGACTTTAATAGTCACAATACCCTATGGGGGTGCAAAAATACGACAAAAAAAGGGTAAAATAATACAGAAATTTATTAATGAAAATGATCTGTGCATGCTAAACAAAGGAACACATATATGAACCCATTCAATGTAAGTAATTCTGCTATTGATTTGACCATATGCGACCCCACAGTCTATATGGACTTTACTCAGAGAGTGTATGATGACACTTGTGGCAGTGATCATTTTCCAATCCTCCTTGAAAATATAGAACCTGGTGGTGAAAGTAAACCAGACGACTGGAAACTAAACAAAGCCAATTGGCAAATGTTTAAAGAAAAATGTTAGGAGAAACTGACATGTGTTGAAATAGACTCTGACCCAGTGGAACACTTCACAGAGAGGCTGATTGAAATAGCAAAAGACTGCATCCCAAGAAATTCTACACCAGACAAACGTAACAGACCCTGGTTTAACAGTCAATGCAAAAAAGCCATTAGACTGCGAAGAGCAGCCCTAAGAAAGTTTGAAAAAGAACCAACTACAACAAATCTAATAGAATTCAAACAAAGCAGAGCAAGGGCCTGCAGGGTGATCAGCCAGAAAGACCTATCTAAAAATACTTGACCCGATCTACCATGGAGGACTAAGGTTAGTCCTTGGAGCCTTCAGAACATCGCCTGTTGAGAGTCTCTATGTAAAAGCTAACGAGGCACCTGCAGATATCAGAGGTGAAAAATTAGCTCTGCAGTATTATGTAAAATTGAAATCCTGTTCATCAAATCCTGCATATGATGGTACATGCCATCCAAAATACAGGGAATTATTCCAAAGGAATGAAAGAGCTATAAGACCTTTTGGCCTTTGAATGGAAATGATCAACAAAGAAGCAGGTATACGATAATACCAAAGATCCCACCTTGGACCATAAGGATACCAAAGATCATACGAGCCTTAAGCAGACTCCACAAGCAAAAAACCCATCCTCTAATTTTCTACGAGGAATTAGAGAAAGTCAAAGACAATTATCCAAGACATATGCACATCTTCACAGATGGATCAAAACATGAAAAAGCAACAGGATGTGCTGCAATTTACAACAATAATATAAATAAGAAGAATCTCCCAAATGACACTTCCATTTTTAATGCAGAAGCATATGGCGCTCAATTTCATTTTAAGTAACGTAAGTAAAATGGCTGCTTTGCTCAGAATCGGTATTTGCACAAACTTTAAAGGTTATAACTTATATATATATATATATAGGTCACAAATGAGTATGTAAACCAAAATAAATTGTTTTTGACTAATTTCCCAACTGTATTTCCTTTAACATAAATTTATGTCTATAATAGTAATGATTAAAGATGTAGAATACAACTGTGGAATTTCCACAGGTCCCGCTAGTTTAAAAAAATATTACAAGTAGGGTGCGTGGCAGATCAAGGAAGACCCGGCTTGAGTGTGTAAGAAACATGCGTTATGACGGATATCAACCCTTGGGATTGGACCACACGGAGAGCAAACGTGAGACATTGCCTGGTGTTGCCTACCCCAAGTCCCGGGACACTCACAGCACCTTAAATACAAAAACATGACGATGGTGATGGTGATGAGGAGAAGGAGGAGGAGGAGGAGTTATAATTTTGCACCTAACGTAGCCGGGTAGTTCTGCTAGTCTGTAACATACACTTAAAACTGAACTGATCTGTTAATAATAGATTCAAGAGAGTTTCCTTGTGAGTTATCTGAGAATCCGTTTATAGAAAGTTCAAGCAAGATAGCAAAAACGAAATTGAAATAAAAAATAAATTAAAAAATAAATAAATAAAAGTACCTTTTTCTTTTTTTCTTTCAAGTTTGTTAAATCTGCATAAGGGTGATCTAGGTCTCTCCTCAAGGACTTGACCCTGACATTTTCTTGGCTGGGTAAATTGGCAGAGTGCACCCTTCCATCTCCGCTCCTTCCTCCCCCCTCCCCTGCCCAGCTTCCAAACAGGATGATGGGTATTGAATTTCAATGCTGTGGTTCAAGCGCTGGGTGTGGCCTAGAGAAACCTTAGCTGAAAGAAAGAAAGAAAGAAAAGAAGGAATTAAAGAAAATCAATGAAAATAAATTGTTAACTAACAAAAACTGAAATGCTATTTCAACAAACTTTAGCCTGATAGACTACCGAAAATGTTATTTCAGCCTGACAGACCAATGAAAATCCTATTTCAAACTTTAGTATGACAGACCACTGAAAATGCTATTTCAAACTTTAGCATGACAGACCACTGAAAATGCTATTTCTGACTTAAGCATGACAGACCACTGAAAATGTTATTTCTAACTTTAGCATGATAGACCACTGAAAATGCTATTTCAAACTTTAGCATGACAGACCACTGAAAATGTTATTTGATACAATGCTATTTAAAATGTAAGCTTGACAGATCGCCAAATATGCTATTTCAAACTTTAGCATGACATCTCACTCTCTCTCTCTCTCTTCATCATCTCTCTCTCTCTTCATCATCTCTCTCTCTCTTCATCATCTCTCTCTCTCTTCATCATCTCTCTCTCTCTTCATAATCTCTCTCTCTTCATCATCTCTCTCTCTCTTCATCATCTCTCTCTCTCTCTTCATCATCTCTCTCTCTTCATCATCTCTCTCTTTATCTCTCTCTCCTTCTCTTTATCTCTCTCTCTTTATCTCTCTCTTTATCTCTCTCTTCATCTCTCTCTCTCTCTTCATCTCTCTCTCTCTCTTCATCTCTCTCTCTCTTCATCTCTCTCTCTCTTCATCTCTCTCTCTCTCTTCATCTCTCTCTCTCTCTTCATCTCTCTCTCTCTCTTCATCTCTCTCTCTCTTCATCTCTCTCTCTCTTCATCTCTCTCTCTCTTCATCTCTCTCTCACTCTTCATCTCTCTCTCTCTCTTCATCTCTCTCTCTCTCTTCATCTCTCTCTCTCTCTTCATCTCTCTCTCTCTCTTCATCTCTCTCTCTCTCTTCATCTCTCTCTCTCTCTTCATCTCTCTCTCTCTCTTCATCTCTCTCTCTCTTCATCTCTCTCTCTCTTCATCTCTCTCTCTCTTCATCTCTCTCTCTCTTCATCTCTCTCTCTTATCTCTCTCTTTATCTCTCTCTTTTTATCTCTCTCTCTCTTCATATCTCTCTCTTCATCTCTCTCTCTCTCTCTTTATCTCTTTTTATCTCTCTCTTCATCTCTCTCTCTCTCTTCATCTCTCTCTCTCTCTTCATCTCTCTCTCTCTCTTCATCTCTCTCTCTCTCTTCATCTCTCTCTCTCTCTCTTCATCTCTCTCTCTTTTCATCTCTCTCTCTCTCTCTTCATCTCTCTCTCTTTATCTCTTTATCTCTCTCTCTTTCTTTATCTCTATCTCTCTTTATCTCTCTCTCTTTATCTCTCTTTCTTTATCTCTCTGTCTTTCTTTTTATATCTTTTTCTCTATATTTTTCTCTTTCTATTGTTCTCTCTCCATCTCTCTCTTCGTATCTCTGTCTCTGTTCCTCTCTCTCTCTCTCTCTCTCTCTCTCTCTCTACTTTTATCTCCTTCTTCATATTTTTACTTCTACCTGCCTCAGTCTGTTTTTCCTTATCTCTGTCTGTATTTTTCTGTTTGTCTCGCTCAATAGTATTACTACCTTGTTTGAATTTTAGCGTCCATGTAACCTTAACCCCTCTCCTTAAGAGTACACACCACCACTTTAGAAGCACTGGTTACCATGTTGATAATCAACTGGTATAGCGTGTTATGTCGGGTAAAGGTTTTGGGTGACCGCTGATTGTTGATTGGCAATTTCTGATCGATGGAGAGTTTGGACAAGGCTAATTGATTTCCTGGCACAGACAATCATTTTCTTCCTCTGTAAATACACTTCACTTTGTTTTCACAGGTTCCCATTCATCTGATTCTTCCAATTGGTTTATTTGAAGTCTCTTCATGATCTATAGATTGGTGCTCGACTATCCTGACTATATAAGAGTCAGATATGTCCTAAGATAGGGGTGTTTCATAACGAGGAGCCGTGTCTGAATGGAAAATTTTGAGTGACACCTAAGGGTCAGAGGTGACCCCAGACGGAAATTGCGAAATCACGTGATTTCCGGGCAAAGACTTTCTAGTTTTTTGTCTGGTGATACTTTGAGCAGAAAAGACGTGTCCAACCGCTGTCTCCAATAGGGGAGGAGCACCAACAGTGGGTCTGGATGTAGCGAGACAAGCTTTCCGTCTATCTATCTCTACTCTAACGCATGTACAAGTAACATGTCGCTCTGTTTTCTGTGAGTGTCTCTCTTTTTAAACCTTTTTTTAAAAATCAACATCGGTGTCCAAGTGGTTTTGCATCCACAAACAAGCAAGAACCCGCATTCACGACAACGACGATACTGGTGTGTATAATTGTTTATACACACATCTGTAAGTGAAAATATAACTAAAGTACTACAGCCCAGTGGCGTGCAAAGGTTTGGTGATACTTGGGACCAACTCCTTGATTGTATGCCCTAAAGACTCGAGTATAAGTCTTATGAGAAAAAGGAGATAGTTTAAATATGATTGAATGCCCCCTCCGCGCATGTGAATGCTCGTCTGTCTACCACAACTGCACCTCCGTGTGTCTAACAATTGGTTTATCTGAAGTCTCTTGATTACCTATGGCTTGGTGCTCTGCTATACTGACTATATAAGAGTCCGATACGTTCTCAGAGTACTGCTGCCCAGTGGCGTGCAGGGGTCTGATGATGATCACGGTCAACTCCTGAGTAGGTTTTGTTCATAGCAAGTCGCAGATACCTCCTTGACAATCAGTTCGACAGTTTGGGGCATTTTTGAGTAGACGATGATCTTGCATCTGTCTGGCTGATGTATGGTTCTGTGTAGTTCTAGGAGGTCCATACTCCCAGGCTTTACCTTTTCTCATTGAAAAGGGATTAGTTTATTGCTAATCGACTGAAGCGCCACTACCAGGTGTGCTGACAGGGCTGCTCAGGTATTTTTTACGGCCAGAGTGCACACACCTCTTGTGTGATGGCTTTTCAATCACCACTTTACGACCTTGTGTCACATCTTCCCGCGGTGGGATGGAAGGTGAATACCTACTGCTGCCCAGTGGTGTGCAGGGGTTGGGTGATGTTCAGAGCCAACTCCTTGATTGTATGCTACAAACGACTCAAGTCTTACGACTGAGAAATATTATGAGAAAAGGGAGATAATTTGAATATGCTTGGATCCCCCCCCCCCCATTTGAATGACCGGAGAACATTGCCACATCTGGGGAGGTGCTGCTTAGAGCACTTCTTCTTGTCTTGACAGAGTTCAAAATCGACTTCGCAATCTAGTGGGGAATGATCTCTTTTCTCCTCTCTACAGCCTGTTTTCTCACCGAAGAGACATTACTAGTCCTTCTCTACTCTATCGTTATTTTCATGGAAGGTTCTCGACTGAGCTTCAATCGTTAGTTCCTCCTTGTAAACCTTTAAGAGCAAGAACTCGTCTTTCTATCAACATTGCAAAGAACTTTCCTTTCTTCTTCCCTGTGCCTAACATCAAACGAAATTTCCAGGTGTGCAATTTTTTTTCTGTCGTATACGTTGCCACAGGATTGCTTTCCTGAGGGATACAACATGATCATAGTCAAATCTAATGTTAATAAAAACTTCTCATAAACCGTCCTAAGTCATCAGAAGTTAGTTATTCCATTCATTATTTTCAATCCTCTCCTAATATTCATCATCATTCAACCGACAATCTATTCATCTCATTAATTCTTTGAGTGGCTTTTAGCCTTGATAAGTTGTGAGTAAATAAAATAAATAAAAATTGAGAAACATTTAAAAATCCCAAACTAACTTGTAAAATAAATTTCATCATTATCATATTTGGTTTAGCGTCCATTTTACATGCATTGGACAGCTTTTCGAAATTGACTTCCAAACTAACCTTTATCTGGCCAGGTCTTTATTTATCCCTCTTTCCCTCAAGTCCATCTTTATCTTTTCCTCCTATGTTTTCTTTGGACTTCTATGAACTGACCCTGCTAGCTCAACTGTTTTACATCTACTAACCCAAGAACTCCTATCCATTCTTTCAACATGGCCATACTATTAAAAGTCTCCTGTTCTGCACACATCATCTTGTAATGTCCAGATTCAATCTTCCTCTGAGGTCATCAAATTTTAGCCTGTTTTAAGACTCACATTACACATCCATTATATCATTCTCATGATTTCTATCTATGCAACGCATGTCCTCAACCCTCACTGGCTTAAAGTATTGAATGTTAATTTTAAAGAGTTAAATCTCTTAGAATGTGCATAACTTAATACTTTTCCGAATTAGACTATTTTAAATTGTCAGAACAATATTGTTCACCAGAGGGTAAACCTTCTTTGGTCAGAGAAGACCTTATTAAAGGGTTAGTTTGCTCATTTGGCCACAGTACAGGTATCCAGAGATATGACTTGATACTTCCAAAGCCTTTAAGCATTTGATAAAAAAGACAGGAATGTCAGCTGAAAATGTGATTGCAATTGCAGCCAAGGAAGGTCACAATCGTCAAGCTTGGTATGCACCAATGCAAGACCTTATTGAATTTATGGGAACCAGTCCAATGCAACCCGTGTGATAGCCGTGACGAAAACATGTAATCTAGTAAAGCTGTAATCTTAGCTTAAAAGGTGCAAGCAAATATAAGAATAGTTCCACACCATCAATGTCTTAACTACAGAAATAATTTTACCAATGTCTTTCTAATAGCAATACAACATTATTAAAGACTTTACTATAGTAAAAATATTACTGATGTCTTTACTATAACAGAAACGTTATCGCTGAAATGTTGCCGACGCCTTTACCATAGCCAAAAAACGTTACCGACGCCTTTACCGTAGCCAAAAACGTTACCGACGCCTTTACCGTAGCCAAAAACGTTACCGACGCCTTTACCGTAGCCAGAAACGCTCCCGACGCCTTTACTATATATATATATATATATATATATATATATATATATGAGAGAGAGAGGGGGGAGGACGACATCAGGTCGGTTTTTAATGTAGGGAAAATTGTCTCAGCCGAGAAGGAATCCTCCTCTTTCTCTAAGAACAGAACAGATACTTCACTTTGATACTAACTCGAATGTCTTTACAATAGCAGAAATATTACTAACGTATTTATAACCAATGTTTTTTTTACCGTAGAATGGAAACTCAAGTTTTTTTTTTACTTTTTTTTCTTTCAAGCTATTTAATATGTAGTTGGAGAGAACATTCTTGGCGTGTTTCAAATTTATATTGACTTTTGCATCCTTTAACGATAGGACGGTTTTACAAGTCGAAATAATTGCTATCAATTGCAATTACAGTCTGATATCATTCAGGGGGACACATGATTCCATCGCCATAAAATTCTTCTAACTTCATGCAAATAATTTGATTTAACTTTTCATTGTTGAACGTATTCGACCGTGTCGATGACTTACTCATTGCGAGAAACCAAATTTGTCTCGAACCCTCTGTAAAACTGGCTGATTCTTAAAATAAAACAAAAACAATGTCAATAAAAATGTGGGTTCTTATATAGACCATTATCCATGGCTGACCGAAATATTCTCATGTAACTTCAAAAAAATTATGAAATAATAAAAAAAAAGTCCTTATATAATTTATAGCAAACGAAGTAGAATTAAATTATCTACCTACTTGTATACTTTTAACGTTCAGAAACTGATGTTTCTTTATTTCATAATTTTATTTCTATGATCGCGTGTCTTATGAACACATGAAAAACAACATGGCAACATAAGTAATGGCTTTACTTCGTTTAACTTATGTGATCAAGTGTGGTTTTACAAGCGGTTTTATTCGGGTGGGACTTGCCGCTCTGACTTAGGGTTGGTGGTAGGGTAAGTATTTTATTGTACTTTCTTTTCAGCATGAATTTAACCGAAGTAAGGCCTCACGTGGTCAGCCATTTTGTTTTTAATGTGACGATAAGCCACAGGAACATCGAAAATAAGTTCTGAAATAAAGAAATATTACAGTATCATTAAAAGTATACAGGTCGATAGATAATTAAATTCTATTGCGTTTGGTATCAGTTATTTGATGGGTTTTTTGTTTGTTTGTTTACAATTTCTCGAGTGTTAACTATACTGCAATTTTATAAAAAAAACAACATAAAAAATGTCTGATTTAATGAAATGGCCTGCAAGAACTGTGGAGCAGCATGCTCAAGAACTCAATTATAAAAATTAAAAAATAGCAGCTAATTTTGCTACAAGAACCAGTGCCATAATGGTTTGGCCGTTTTTGTTATTTCTCTGAAGATACTCAATCCAGCTATGGACAGCGGCTTATACAAGGACAAATTTTTTTTTTTTAAATTTAGAAAACAGCAAGAAATTTCGGAAGAAATGGATTTTAGGCACCCACAAATAGGGCACGACCAAAAGAACACAGTTTGCCTTAACACTGCTTTTTTTTACTTTCGGTTACTTAATGACAAAAAAATATGGTGTATTAAGAAAAAAGGTTTTATTTAGAAAAGGTTTTACTAATAGCCTAAAATAGACATAGTTTATTTACAAACACGTTTTGTTTTGAAATCTAGTGGAGGATTCCCTCTTCTCTTCTCTACAGCCACTCTCACAGAAGAAATGTTGCTAGTCTTTCTCTGCTCTATCGTTATTTTCATGGTAGGTGCCAGACTAAGCTCAAATCTATGGTTCTCTCCTGTAAAAAATTTGCAACTAAAACTCGTCTAGCTACAACCACTATCAATGATTTATCTTTCTCCCTCTGTGTACCTAAAACTAAGCAGAGCTTCTATAAGCAGAATTTCTTTTCTAGAACTACTCGTCTGTGGAACACAATACCGTGGGGCTGCTTACCAGCTGATTACAACATAGACGTTTTCAAGTTCAATGTAAACAAATTCTTGTTGTGCCGTCCTCTTAAAAAAACTCAAATTCTGATAAATTTCAACCATCGTTACCAATCATCACAGTTTTGTCTCACCGCCCACCTGACAAACTCATCAATCTTTATCCTCGAGTGGTCTCTGAGCCTTGATAAGAGGTGATTCTCTAGAAAATAAAAAATAGATAGTTTTATTTATAAAACTTTTTATTTAAACAAAATGTATAAAAATAATATTTCTAAAAAACATTGAAATAAAAAAAACGTTGTGCTGGGATGGTGTCACACAATTTTGAAAAGGGTATTTCAAAAAAAATATTGGATTGTATTAAAAAAAAAAAATTTCTTTTAAATATTAGGTATTTCCATATAAAAATCTTTAATTCATCATAAACGATAAAACCGGAAGTTAAAGGTTAAAAAAAAATCGGTGTTAAGAGAAAATGTGTCCTTTTGGTTGTTACACATTCTGGGGTGCCTCAATTCCATTTGATCCTAAATTTCTGTATTTCTGTGAATTTTGTTATTATTCCTAAACTAAATATTCTTTGATTACTATTCCAGTTTGTTGAATACCTGTCTTTCTCTGGTGCCTACGTTTTGTCCCTCATCGCTGAAAATGGCCTTAGTCAGCAGACAGCCTCCTTGACAATTGTAAGCATGTATCCGGTTGTGGACATTGTCCTAGACACATTGTATGGCGTTGACAACCACCCTGTGGAAATCGCGTTGCAAGTGCATGGTGGAGACGACATCGTATTAAATGTGACGTTCGGTGATGGAAACAGCCTGCACTACACGTCTGACCAACTTCAGCAACTTCCCGACTACCATCTGAACCCGTTTGATGATATTCTTGGTTTACCCCTACACAACCTGGTTTTGGAACATTTGTACTCCACCCCAGGCTCCTACCCTCTGCAGATTAAGGCCTCCAACAATATGTCCTCGGTGGTACGTAACACTACCGTCACTGTGGAGGAAGCCATCACTGGACTGACTTTAGTTAGCAACTCATCGAGGATCATATCAATCGAGGATACTGTCACCGTGAGGGCCAGCGTGAAGAGTGGTAGAAATATTTCATTTGAGTGGAAATTTTCCCGACCATATGTTGACAAGGATATCGACAGGTAAGTCTTGTCACCTGTTTTTTTTTTTTATAATATTCTACCCCCTTACAAAAACCTCATATCTGGCGTGATAACTACTCATCAGAAAATCAACTGTTGATTCCTACAGTATCCGATATTCAAACCAACCTAATTCTTTTTTTTTATAACGCATATTTGATCTTAAAGACTTGATACCATTAAAAAGCGTTGATTTACTAATCTAAAATATAAAATAGTGTTGGGCAGATTTCAAAAGTTGGACCTAAATAGTATTTAAGCTGACATATTTGATTCAGACTAGCCAATTTTAATTTCTTTTACTGTACTATGCTATTTTTTTTATAAATCATCTTTGATTCTTCAAGACTTGGTACAATTCAAAAGCATGGGTTTGCGGGGGTGGGGGCTAATCTAATAATGTTGGCCAGATTTTAAAAGTTGGGCCTAAATAGCATTTAAGCTGACAAATCAAACTTTGATTCTGACTAGCTAACTTTCATTTGGTTTGTTGTACTATGCTATTTGCAATAGGTTAACGTACTTCACTACAAGTTTTTTTAATACTTAATCCAATCCAGCAGTTTTCTAATATGTAGAAATTCTTTAATAATCACCTTAAAAGAAAAATTAGCTAAAAGCAATAACTCTTATTCTTTTGTAAGAGTTATCGTTCCTTACTTGCTTTTTTCCCCTTCACTATTTACAAAGTTATGTTTTCTCATTCTTTTCTTCATAAACAAAAGCAAAGGTTCTTTTGTAATTTAGACACTGATTGATTATTGACCTTTTGTCTTACTTGCATCTTGCTTCGTTCTAATTAAATCAAAACCAGGTTCACTTTTAGCTTAGATACTGAACATAAAAAAAATGTGTGGTTATAGAACATAGAAATATTTACAAAAGAAATTTAAACATAATGGATCCTGGACAACGCCGGATCGGTACAGCTATTAAAAAATATTATGCTTGATCTAAATTAGGAGGATCATCATCATCATCATCATCATTCTATTCAGTTTAATGTCCGTTTTACATGCTTGCATGTGTTGGACGGCTTTTAGAAATTGACTTTCAAACTAACATATCTCTGGCCAGATTTGTAGTAATCCCTCTTTCATGTCCATTCTTATCATATTTTCCGTTGCCTTCACCTGTGAACTGAACCTGCTACCTCGACTGTTCTACGTCATCTACTAAACCCCAAAACTTTCATCCATTCTTTCACTGAGACACCTAATATAACCTGTTTGGTACAAGGTTATCAAAACGAAGGTCATAATAATAATAAAAAGAAGTAGAATGAATTTGTCTGAAAATCTCCATGATGCATCCATTTTCCCAGCTTAGGAAACTTTTCAAGTTGTTGAAGATTACTATGAACAGTTATATGGTTTGCTAGGAAAGTTTCATTTCCAGTTCTTAAACTGATACTACAGAGTTTAAGTTATGTCACAAGGAGCTCATCATCAAGTTAAACTGGACTTATTTTCAAGGGCGAAATTTTAATTTCTGAATTTTGCTAACTTTTTTCTGTGCCTTCTTTCATTCAGGTATTTTTCCATAAGCTGAGTGATTATTTTGAATTGCTTTGGCTGTAAAGAGTCAGAATATATATTCCAAAAATTCCAAATCCTAGGATTCCAAAAATTCCGACTCCGTCTCTATTTTAAAGTCTTCCAATATTCAGACTGTCTGTTGATTCTTCAGAGGTTAACAAATCTGACTCTGACTCCTAGCATTCTTACGAGTCTGATTCACTCCTTCCAAAACCTCCGACTCCTTGCTAGAAAATTACCTTCTTTTTTTTCAACTCATTAAAAGCATTGTCTCTCTCAAATGCTCCTCGGGTGAAATTATGTTTTAAAGGACTTTCAACTGTAAAATTTTTATTTTTTGCTGTAAAATAAAATTGTATGAAGTTAAACGTGTCCAAATACACGAATATAAATATTATTTAGTTCCATTAGACATTCCCACTTAAGATATATGGCATAATCACGTTGACACATCAGAAGTTAAGCGACGTTGAGCCTGGCCGGTACCAGATGGGTGACCATTTGCGAATAGCAGGCGCTGTATGTGGACACCTAGATATGGGCAAATAGCATCGCCAACCCGAAGTGCCTAGCGTGGCGACTATGGCAAAAAAAAACCCTGAATGACAGTCATCAATAAGGTGGTCGGAAAACAGGGAGGGGTTCCTCCTCCAGGAGTGATCAGAAACCCTGATGGTGATGGTGATTGCATTTCCGAGCATTAAAATCTGGACAGAACCTATGGGGTTAACTAACATGTCAAAGTGTAATGTGAGTCAGAAGTAACTGGGCAGTCAAAACATGATAACCATAAATTTTGTGTAATAAAATAAAATAAATAAATGAGTAGATATGTTGTAAAAGACTAAGTAAGCCGCTAGAAAAGGGTTAAACTGCTAAGTGGAATTTCCATGAGCAGTTTATTTTTCAAAAGCTGTCAGTCGGTGGAATGCAATACATCGGGGCTGCTTTCCAGCCAACTACAGCATAGTCGTTTTCAAGTCTGTTAACAAGTTCTTTTTGAACCTTCCTCTTAAGTAATCAAATTCTGCCCAGATTCAATCCATCGTCTGCAATCGTCATGGTGTTAGCCTCACCATCCACCTGACACGGACCATTATCCCTTTGTTCTCGTTTATCTTATTTTCAAAATATAGAAATTCATTTCCACATTTTCAGCATTTCTCCAATTACTAAAATTGTTGACCTTCTGAAACTGAAGGTCATTTGGTCTTCATTTTTTTCTTTTTTTTTTTCACCACTTCAACGTAATCACAGCTAACCGTTCTCTTGGCACCGTTTCCAAAATTCTGCTTGATTTTCTCTAAGGAATTTCTAGTAATTGCCATCATCTCAAGAATTCCAATAGAAACTTCCTTCAAACAAGCATTTTTCATAATTTTCCTCATTTTCCAATTCCTTGAAAAAGTTCCAATAATAAAAACGTAACTTTTTTGTGTAAACTATGAAAGCAAGAATTGTCTGACCCCCCCCCCCCCCCTACAAGAAAAAAAGAGTAGCTGATGTACTTGTTCATGCCAGGTACGAAATCGTTGGGAAAGGAATTTGCTGCCAAATAACATGACGCTCCTAACACAGCTGCTATACAACTTACCTCGGATGTAGTATTTTTGTGGAAGGGGTTAGGGTTAATAGGTTAAAAGTTAATGGGTCAAAAGTCAGTGAGCAGTGTATTTTTTATACTAACGAGTCACCACTTATCAAGGCCAAAAGCAACTCGAAGTATAAGGGTTAATGAGATTATCAGTAGATGCTGAACTATTCGCCCATGCTATCTTCACCCCTGTGATTCTTATTTACTTGCCTCCCCACGAGAGCAGAGTTAGATACAAGGCTGGTTTTATACGCATCCCTAACTTTATATACTAGGAGGAAGCATTGCTCTGGATTGAATGAGGAACCTCCTGTCTCCAGCTCATAATACAATGTTACCTCTTGGGGGGGGGGGGCGGACTAACGATATACTCAGCAGTGATTGTGTGGAAGGAGATGCAAGTAAAGTAACATTAAATAAAATAATATCGCATTAACATAAAGTCCCTGCATAGCTCAGCAAATGTGTAAATTTGTCCATCTACTACCTTATAAATCACAATATCGGATTTTATAAATTATGAAAAAGTACCATTTTTATACTTTTATATATTCACTTTTAAGGGTAAGGCCAAGCATGTAGGTAAAATAACTCTAGCATTCTTAGCGCAATCTAGCGTTTCTTGTGATTCAATGAATACACTTGGCAACCCGTCCGCTAACCACATAATCCTTATTCACATTTCCATTCTTATTTTTTTAATTTGGAATACAATAAATATGCAGAATTATTGAAGAAGTTTTCAAAAACATAAAAGGCAGGAACATTAGATAATGTGTAGTTTTATTATTATATATTCCAGTTTTTTATCGTATTATCTTATTAACTATATCTAAAAAGATATTGTTACATATTGAAAAATCACCATTACCACATACTTAGAGTAAAACCTTTTTCACAGATCATTATTACATATGAAAAATGATATTCTTGGCTGACCGCAGAATGCCACTACCACTATTTTCATAAATTCTTTTCGTTTTTTATTTGTTTTTTGTTTTTTTTAAATTTGTATTTAATTTTTTTTTCAGTCAAGAACGCAGCAGCACGCTAACTGTCATGTTCGATGTCGAGGGGTTAGAATATGAAGTTTGGGTGCTTGTTTCCAATCCCTGGATGCAGAAGCCCTTGACCAAATCACTGCGTTTTGCACCAGTCTCACAAATTGAAGGGCTTTTTCTGCTACCAAGTAGCAAGAACTACAGTGCTGCGCTGTATCGTCAGATCTCTGGAGATTACACCGACCTAGTTTATTTCACTGCAAAGTGAGTATTTCCAATTTTTTTTCAATTTTGACATATTATTCAATCTAAAACACGAGTTATTCTCCTCTCTCTATCCATCATAAAACAAATTGCTAATTCTATCGAACGTAGACTTAGCAATAACTCTAGCAACGAAAATGTATTTAAGAAATCAAGCAACATTTACAACACAGCTCTAAAACTAGTGGGTGTCATAATATCGAAATTAAATATAAGGAACAGGACACCAATAATTATAATAAAATTAAAAATAGAAGAAAAAGAAATATAATCTGGTATACACCGCTTTATAATCAGATGCTGAAAACTAAACTGAGCCAGAAATTCCTAATTCTCATCGAAACACACTTCCCCTTAACCAATCCCCTGCATATAATATTTGATAAAAATAACCTAAAACTTTCCTGCTGCGAAAACTTAGAAATGATAATTAAAATACACAATAACAAAATACTAAACGAAAGCAGTAGAGAAAAGAAAAATAACGAAATGCGTAAAAAAGTGCCCAATATAGCAACAATAAAAATAACACTAAGAAAAACAAAAATATAACCACTATAAATAGCAATAACCCAAACCCTAATATATACATTATAACATTTAATAACAAAAAATACCAACTCAAAACATCACTAGCGACTCATTACTGGAAACTCAAGAAAAGCGGACACTCGCCAATAATCGAGTGGAAAATAGTACACTAGGCCAGTACATGTTGATATTTAGACGACCCGCATAGATTATATTTGAATGAGAAGTTTTAATTTCTAAACTTTAAAGATCCCCAAAACATTAAATTGTAGAAGTGAAATAGCAAACAACTGTATATACAGAATAAACTTTACTTTAGGACTACAATATATAATTGAAATAAAAAAAGTTAATGAAGAGAAAAGCTGTAACTGCAGAACTTGTGCATTTTGTCCACTACAAAATAAATGCTGAGCCAAATGCATTGTTTACCAAACCACAATATTTGCCGAAGAAAGCCTGAATAATAAGTTCTACATATGTATGACCTCTCTAGGCTTTAAAACCAGATATTACGACCAAAAAAGCACATATAACTACCCAAAACATTGATTAAAAACAGCACTAGCGACCCATTACTGGGAGCTCAAAGAAAGTGGATGCTCGCCAATAATCGAATGGAAAATAGTATGACAGGCCAGTACATGTAGAAATCTAGACGATCCGTGCAGATTATGTATAAATGAGAAATTTGAAATTCTAAACTTTAAAGACCCCCAAAACCTATTAAACTGTAGAAGTGAAATAGCAGACAACTGTATACACAGAATAAATTTTACATAAGAAAAATAAAATAAGTAAATAAACAACTAAACTAACTCTACACCTAAAAATAAAAATAGAAAAAGCATGCACATGTTAAAATAAGGTCACCTATTAATTCGACACATTCACAAAAAAGGGTGCGTTATCCCCATAGAAAACGGAACAAAACGATAGAAAGTAAAAGTCAGCCGCACCTATGTTTGTAAGAAGCTCTGCCATTGGCTAAGGAAACATTAGTCAGTGAGAGGGAATAACAAAAAATCTGATTGGTTAGCTAGCTAGACTGAACACCGCATGTATATATAAAAACACTCGGTAACACGAATTCCATGCATTTTAGCTTGACGGGGATGAAATGTAGAAGCCTCTGTGTAGCTTAATTGTCATAAATATATTTTCATAACTTACTACCTAACTCTACTCACGTATTGAGCACTGTTGAGGTAAAAACTAGAAATAAATGCATAAAATATTATATCTCCTTTTATGTGGATACATGAAATAATAGTACGTAGCTACCCAAGTAGTTGAGCACTCTCATAAGATTTTATTTCATCACCTGAAAAAATAAATATGGAAAAAGTTAACTTAGAAACGTCATTTAAAAACATACCAACACCTAGCAAGCATAGATACATTATTAAATTAATTTTAAAAAACGGACGAACTAATACACCGAATGTGATTGCGAGCACACTTCTTTCTTAATAAACATGAACACCTAGATACAAAAGAATCCTACTGATTCAAAAGTCTGAAAAACGCAAAACCAGTAGAACTCATGATTGACTTCGAAAATGGCCTCTTAAATGATTACATTTATAAAGATTTAGAGTTCCACATAATAATTTCAAAAAACAATTACACAACATCGTTAAAAACATAAAATCTCTAACAAAATCTTCATAAAAGCGGATAAAGCTAGACATTTTTATAAAATAAACAAGAGTATAACAAACTAGTCACAGAAAACATTAGGAAAAACTAAAAAAAAATTAGATACAAACGAACGCAACTACGTAGATATAATAAATGCTAACAGTAAACAAATGACAAACAGACTAAAAATTAGCAACAAAGTTAGTAAATTAAAACCTAAGCAGGTCTATATCTTATTTAAAGACCACAAAAGTAATTTTAACAATAACCCTAGCACTCACTCAATTAATCCGACCAAACCCGAAATAGGAAGAATTGGTAAAACGATCCTAAAATTAAACCACTGAAGCAATCACTTCGTTTAATAATAGCGAAAATAAAAATAAATGTACTTTCCTACAATTTGACATTGTGGATTTCTATCCATCCATATCCGAAGAACTCTTCAACATCACTAAAGAGTTTGCAAAGATATAATCTACGGATGAAATCCACATAATAAAAAAAAAATGTAGAAAATCAGTTTTAATCAATAATAATGACCAATGGATAAAAACAAAAATGACATACTCCTTTGACTTGGCCATGGGTGCCCTGGATCCTGCGGAGGCATCAGATCTTGTGGGGTTATTTATTTTATACCCTTACAAATATATTTGATAATGCAGATATCGCCCTATATAGAGATGATGGATTACCTATAATGAGGGATTCTAACAAGGTCAAGGGAGAAAATGTCAAGAAAATTATACATATGGAAATTAAAAAATTATGCCTCTTTGGGTAGAAAGAAATCCAATAACATGCTTGATTATTTAATAAGAAGAGCGGAATATTTATTTATTTATAATATTACAGAAGTTCAAATCAACATGATACCGTAGGTTTCAAGCTGAGGGAGCAGACCTAGGTGAAAAATACTGAGTTTTCTTGAGTTTTAATTATAAACCGCTCATTTGCTTCTTCTGTCAAGCATATTTTGATATGACTGATGAAAGTCAGTTAGTGGTTTATAATTAAAACTCAAGAAAACCCGATATTTTTTGTCTGGGTCTGCTCTCCTAGCTTGAAACCTAAGGTACCATGTTCATTTGAACTTCTGTAACATATCTATCTATCTATATATATATATATATATATATATATATATATATATATATATATATATATATATATATGTATATACACACACAGAGAAAGAGATACATTTTGGTTGAAATTTGATGAGACAATGGTAAATAGTACAAATTCAATACTTTTCAATTGAATATTTATTTACCAACATAGTGTATTGAATCAGAATGGTATGGTGTCATATTTTATTGTTATTACTTTTTTCATTTTTGAGGTATACCTCCTTTTCAAAAATAAATCTCCACTTGATTCGGAGAGTGTTTTTACCTGGAAGTTAGGAGCCAGAATCGGAAAAATTATGGGATGTATTTTGTGGAAGTCTTGCTGAAATTAATATATGTATTACTTGATTATTTGTTGTAAATGTTTATTGATATTTTTTACTCGTTTATTATAAAATTTATTATTTAGTATCTATGGCAACACTTCGAAGAGCATTAATGATGAAGATATTTCTGATTCTTTCTCTCTTTCCCTCTCTCTCTCTCTCTCTCTCTCTCTCTCTCTCTTATATATATATATATATATATATATATATATAATCTTTCGACCTGGAGCACATCGTGCAACAGGGAAAATGGTGGCTGGTTACTTTTAATATGTCTAAAACCAAGCTTCTCTCCTTTCACCCCCAACATTCTGATCCTCACTTTGTTCCAATTGAAATGAATGGCTCTCACTTTGAGAAAGTTTCTAGGAATGACCTTCACTCCAGACCTGAAATGGAAAACTTACATCAAATCTGTTGCCAAGGTCGCCGGAAAAATTGTTGGATCATTCTACCGCTCCAGAAAATATCTTACTTTTAGCGCAATCCTCTACCTGTATAAAAGTTAAATATGTCTTAAAATTAAGTGCTGTTGCCACATCTGAGGAGGTGCCGCTCAGAGCACCCTTTCCTGCCTTGACAGAGTACAAAATCGACTTCAAAATCTAGTAGGGGATGTCCTCTTTTTCTCCCTACAACCTCTTTCTCACAGAAGAGCTGGTGCTAGTTTTTCTCTACTCTATCGTTATTTTAATGGTAGGTGCTTGACTCAGCTCAATCTATGACCCCCTCTCCTGTAAAACATTCACAACAAAAACTTGTCTAGCTACAACCACTCTCAGTAAATTCCATTTCTCCCTCTGTGTACCAAGAACAAGGCAGAACTTCCATGAACAAAGTTTCTTTCCAAGTACAACAGGGCTGGTTCCCGGCTGACTATAACATAGTCGTTTTCAAGTCGAATGTAGACAAGTTTTTGTTGAGCCGTCCCCTTAAAAAATCAATTTCTGACCAGTTACAACCATCGTTTCTAATCTCGTCAATGTTTCAACGTCCACCTGACAAACTCAATAACACTAAGCCTCAAGTGGTTTTTGGGCCTTGATAAGTGGCGACTCATTTGTAAAATTAAAAACAAAATTATTATACGAACAGGGTTACCCGGCGTTGCCTGGGTTAGCTTGTGGAATAGCATCATATTAAGGAGATTTACTTTAATAACCTTGATGTTGTCAGCTAGATATCTTACCCACTGGGCTATTCAGATATACGTTAATACTCATAAACTAACGCTTATAAATATAATAATTTCATGGTGTAATATGTTTGAAAAGTGTCATTTGCTCCTTTAAGAGGCAGCTAGAGACGCAGAACTACTTACAGTATGTTCACATGCAAATTGTGCATGTGAATACACTTATATTTTAAGTACACTCCCTACTATGTCTTTGCACACAGACAGAGGTGTTCTCATTTATTATATATATATATATATATATATATATATATATATATAGAGAGAGAGAGAGAGAGGGGAGAGAAAGAGGTAGACAGAAAGGTATTACATACTAAATATACCAAAATTCTTCACTTACATTCTATTATATTAAAAAAAGGAAACATATAATCTTTGAAGTGGGGGTAGAATCGAAACCGCATACTCGATGTTTTCAGTTTGATACTTTCCCAACTAAACAATTCAGACATTTGTTAAGTCGACTATTCAAATAACGCTTATCATAAAAATTGTTTATATGTCTTTGAAGTTTTAAGATGTTTCTGTCTCAATGGGTCACTTAGAGATAGGGGCGCATAGAGGGTAACATTGAGATTTGGGATCACTTACACTGTCTTCCCCGGGTAATTTTTAAAAGTTTTAAAATAGGTTCGAGCCCCCTTATGAGAATCAATTTCCAAAGCAAAATGACGCTCAATATTCAATATTTAAACCTTTAAATAGTTATTTAAAAAATTTGTAATAAATCTATAAGTAAAGAAATAAAATGACAGATCCGATACTGTGATTTATTGTCAATTTCGGAGCAAAGAAATCTTACACACGTTTCTGGGAGAATTCAGAGCATACTTGAACAAATTCAAGTAGCAACATAAAATGAAAATCATACACTATCAAGTCGAAATTTCATACAAAACGCCTTTAAAAATGTTCAGGAAAGTACCAAAACCGTAATGGTGAAATGGGGGGTGGGAGCACTCAGAATAGAATGTCCAGAAAAACTCAGATGCACATCAAAAGATTTACTAAATAAACTCTCCGAAAGATGTGAATTTGTTCACGTATGCCCTGAATTCTCCCAGAAACATATGTAAGTTTTTTTTTCTCAGAAACTGACGTTAAATTACAATATGATATAACTCCGATCTGTTATTTATTTATTTATTTATACATTTTTTTTTTTTTTGTGTACCCCAAAAATGAAAGTTCATTTTCTTCTGCCTCATATATAAGTATTACAAATTGTAAATTATCTTGGGGCTTAATAAAAGAAGAAAAAAATGAACTTAAACTTTCCATTTTTCATATTGCAGATCTACAGGTACGAATATCACCTACAAATTTGACTATGGAGATGGCAGCCCCATGGACACCGTGCTCGGACAGTCTTCTGAAATGAGTCTTTTAAGTCATGCCACCTCAAGCCATATCTTCACTCAAGGTAAAGACCTTCCTAACGTTTCATTCAACGGCTTTTAATCTTCGGATAGATTTAATTAAGCGTTGCTGTTCAATTAGTATTTGTCATTATCAGGATCATTCATAGAC
Organism: Sepiola atlantica; assembly: GCA_963556195.1. Taxonomy (NCBI): domain Eukaryota; kingdom Metazoa; phylum Mollusca; class Cephalopoda; order Sepiida; family Sepiolidae; genus Sepiola; species Sepiola atlantica. Next base: position 181,625,496 of record OY744519.1, read on the forward strand.
AGCTGTTTTGTAATATCATGGCTCTTCAGTGTAGTTAGACATGACAAGTGTTTAAAGCTACCCTTTTTGGTAGCCGTCAGAACATCTTACCCTTATACTATTATGCTTGCTATGAAAGTAAGGGAAATTGTATTTTTGTTTACATTACTGACCACTTAGAGAGCTCTAGTCTTTTATGAAAAGGAGAGCTCTATGCCAAGTGGCAACCATTATTTCTCTCACTAGAGAGCTCAATCCACAAGTAGGTGTATATGTGTCTCTATCTTTATAAATTTAGGTATGTTTATATTTGTATGTACAGGATTCACTCCTAAACTAATTACTCGGTCACTATGAATTTTAGAACACAGCTGCTAGGCATAAGATGACTAAATATGGGCTATATTTAGTTTAATTTAGTTTTATGCAAAAGGGGTAAAAATGGTGTGGAAATCTTTTGTGAAATTTCAGATACCTCCTATATTTGTGAAATTTTAACACTAGGTATTAGACATCACTTAATTAGCATTCTCCAAATGTAAGTTTCTTTAGAGTATTTTAAAGAGTTTCTAGGGGTCATAATATGGGCACAACTCCCCATTTGAAAATTCAAATATTTCAGATTTGCATTAAATGTGATCCATAGTCATTAGACACCAATTAAGCAAGATTCACTGAATTTCAATTTCTTGAGAGCTTTTAACTTTTAGCCTCAAATTTTATACATTTTTTAGAATCAAAATCATGTAATGGATTTCGATCAAAATTAGTCAGGATTCTAGACATAAGGTTTAGCATGATTATATCTTCATTTTAATCTTCATAAGGGAACATAAAATTGATGAAAAACTGTTCTGTTCATGAAATTAATTTTACTAGTCTTGGAATGGGTATTCTTCTAGTGTGTGTGTGTATGTATGTATGTATGTATGTATGTATGTATGTATATATATATATATATATATATATATATATGTATATTAATTAAGTTCAAATATTAACAAAATGAACAAAACAAATACTTTTTAAAAGTGCTAAATATATATTAGAGCTTTTTATATTAAAATAAACTTTGAGTATCCAGCAATTGTTTCAGAACCTCCTCTGTTTCTCTTCAGAGTATATCTCTGAAGATGAACCGAGGAGGTTCTGAAACGATTGTCGGATACCCAGACTGTTTATTTTATATATATATATATATATATATATATATATATATATATATATAATTATAAATAAATATGAATTATTTATTACCTACAGACATCGATGTTTCATGCTAACGCAATCTTCAGTGCAGGAAGTTAATTTCCAATGGTCGTCGGGCTCGAACTCCGATCACAAATCGCCACTGATTCGTAATCAAGAGCATTTCCCCCGTTGGCCACCGCAAATTAACTAATAATTAGGGAGGAATTTAACTTTGTAAATACCGAGTTGGCGGGTATTTTTTACAACGAGCAGCGTGTATATATATATATATATATATATATATATATATATATATATATATATGGGAAATGAAAAACCAAGAGATATTTTCATTTCCCATTACGTCGGATTACTCTCATCCTTCATTTATCATATATATATATATATATATTATATAAATATTAATTATGTTTTGCCGACACTAGTGTTTCTTGCTTTTGCAGTCATCAGTGTAAGAGAGATGATAATTACTGCTGGTTGAAGGATTCGATTCCGGTTACAAAGTCACCCCTAACTCTGCAGCCCGGCATCTTTTACCATTGCAATCACCACAAGAAATGAAAGAGAATTAAAATCTGTATTGTCAAGTCAGTGAACGAACACAGAAAGTATGTCATATAGTGTTCACATCTATCTATATATATATATATATATATATATGATGGACTCTCCCGTCGATTTCGACATATGAGTGCCCCACCAGGGGCTGCCCGCGCGTGAATTTGTAATTGCAAGGGTTGCGCAATCTCCAACAACCGCTCTCCTGAGTCGGCATTGCTTGATTCCAATGGCAAGTAGTAATACAAGACGACTGGAAACAATGCCGAGATAAGCAGAAAGCACATACAGCACCTGGTATTCCCAAATGGTCACCCATTTAGTACTGGCCAGGCTCAACGCCGCTTAACTTCGGTGATCTAACGGAAACCGGTGTGTCAACGTGATTGTGCCGTATATATATATATATATATATATATATGTGAGAGAGAGAGAGATAGATAGACAGATAGGTTTGTTTTCTACAAAATAAATACAAAAGATACCACTTTTTTTTTATCTGGTCGATCTGTACTTCAGAATCTGTATGTATTTATTTATTCCATTATCATCTAGTCAGAAACACTTGACTCTCTCATGTCATTTCACTCTATCTTCTGTCACACTAGGTAGGTCTTCATAGGTGCACTGTGAGTCCTCTCTTTGTTACTTAATGTAAGTTTTGTAGCAGTTGCATGAGCGAACTATTTTGTATTGGCCTACGTGATCGGTGATGAGATGTAATTTGGCTTGGCAATTATGTAATCATCGTATCTTAACCGCATGGGCGAATAACAACGAGATTTATACGTGATGAATCGTTTTCGTCGTGAACACGAGCCGACATGAATCTTCAGTTCACAAGTGTTCCTCTAGATGACAGGGCGTACCCTTTTCCCGTTTTCCACCTGACTCAATCCTAGATGGGTAAGATATCGAACTCTGGAATGATATTATTTCGTCTCACCGACATGAATCAGCACATTGTACCATCTTCATTTTATTCTCTGTGTTCCTGTAAACAAAAGTTCATATCTATTTAGTTGTGGAGTCGTTGTTTATTTCGTGGAAGAATGGTGATCCCTTTTTGCTTATGTAACGTTTCTATTTCAGTCAGATTCGGCCAGATGTATTACTCTTCCAAGTAACTTTGTCATTCTGATTTTCTTCCCGATTTAAACTACAAACTCTAAAAGATTCCCCCAACTAAAGTTCTGCGTTAAGTAAAAATGGGAATAATGCCAAACCCCGTTTCACTCTAAATAACTGTCATCATCTAGTGTAACACATTTATTTTACCCTCTCACGCATCTCGCTCTATCCTCCATCACACCTCTGGTGCTACCAGATCAGGCTGTCTGAAGATACCGGCTTCCTGACCAAAATGCACCAAACATTGATGCTATTGTTTTTTTTCCTTTCCCTTTGCAAAACTCAATCATGTTCTGTAAAGCTAAAAACAAAAACATTTTTCCTCTAAAAAACAACTAAACCAAAAATCATGAATAAATACTTGAACATATAAAGAACTTGAAGCATAAAAAACTTTTAGCAAAATGACCGGATTCAGCATTAAATAACCAAAAAGCAACACACAGGTGATAGTTTAAAATATGGGAGGTATTTCTGACACACCCTGTATAACATAATATACTTGGGTATAATTCAAAATGATCAATGGTCAAACAATAATTGAAAAATACACCTTGAAAATGCTTTGGTAAGTCCTTAGTCATGTGTTGGTTTCATCATGAGTGTTGGGTTTTTTTCCACATCATGCTTGCTCAACCAGTAACCAAGACTGTCTTTGAATTAAAATATGACTTAACCTTTTTGTTAGCAACCAAGTTGCAATAATCACTAGAAACGTTAAAGTTTACAATAGTTATTCGTACCTTGGTTGCTGATCGTTCTTCTTGTACACACTTCTGCGGTGATCCTCCCAGGCTGATGAAATGCCTGTCCTGTAATTGAAGCTTCTTATTCATACCTTCAAAAAGACTAACTCGACACAAAACCGATGGAAGATAGAGGTCATTTATTCAACGTGATCTCCCTTCCAAATCGCTGACCAGTGTGGGGGGGGGGGACAGAGAGATAGAGATCGAAATCACTAATTAGATTTTGTCAGCTCATGCCTGCTTCCAAGCTGACTTTCCTTTCTATCACCCCCTCTCTTTGAGCCATATGATGTCATATTCGTTTTTGTACATTCCCACAGCCTAAGCAATTTTCAATACTTGATCCCTAAGTTGACCTCTGCTAACCCCTCAGCGGTTTCCATTATCTGTTATTCTCAACTAACTAAATTATATACTAGAGGATCTACCCGCTCAATATCTAACAATTTTGACTCACTCTACAACTTAGTAATTTTGACTGTCCCTTTTTGTAGAACGGTTCTATTTCTGTTAGATTAGGGCCAACACAATGGAGGATATGATTATTTTGATGCATTTCATCCTATGCAATTTCTTTTGCTTATCTTATTTTACAGAGGGTGTCTTCACGGTAAAAGTAACAGCCACAAATTACCTTGGCAACATGACATTCACGATGACTGAGCCGTTTTATGTGCAGTACCCACCAAGGAGTTTACGGATCGAGTCTGATGATCATTATAGATTTGGAGACAACACTACGTTCAAAGCTAATTTGAACTCTGGGACAAACGTGTCTTTTGACTGGAACTTTGGAGACCAAAACCAACTTATCAATGCAGGTGAGTTTCATTACTGGTTTTAGAGAGTTATAGTGTTCATCTAGAACAATGGTTCTTAACCTCTTTTTACTCGGGGATTTTTTACCAGGATTGTGAAGTCCGAAGGTATAAGGTTCAAACTCCGACTCTTGGAATTCTGAAATATTCAACTCATTTTAAAGTCTTCCAATATTCAAACTGTTTGTTGATTCTTTAGAGATCAAAAAATCTCCCAACTCCCAGCATTCTTATGAGTCCGACTATGACTCCTTCCAAAACCTCCGACCTTTACTCTACAACCATGCTTTTAACATCATAATTTATTTTGGTAGGCGTCCTTAAAGTTTCTATCTGTTTTTCATTAATAAAAAGAGTCAAGTAATTGTATCAATGCTTTATTTTGATGGCGCATTATGGACCCCTATTACTGTTACATGAACCCTGAGAATATATGTGAACCCTCGGTTGAGCACCACTAAAGGTGAAGGGTGAAGATGTTCTCTTGATTCTATTCTTGGAAAGAAAACTTTCTTACCTTGACAGAGTACAAAACCAATTTTGCCATCTACTAAACGAAGATCTCTTCTGTTCTTTGCAGCTCCTTTCTCACAGAAGAGGCGTTGTTAGTCTTTCTCTACTCTATCGTTATTTTCATGGAAGATGCTCGACTAATCTGCAATCTCTGGCACCTTCTTGTAAAACATTCACAGCAAGAACTCGTCATCTAGTGCAACCGAAAAAAACTTTCCTTTCTTCTTTCATGTGTTTAGATTCTGGCAGAATTTCCATTAACAGTGCTTCCTTCAAAGAACTTCCCGTCTGTGGTACACAATACTATGGGACTGCTTCCCTGAAGACTACAAAATTGTCATCTTCAAATCCAATATCAACAAATACTCGTCATAAACCGTCTCCATAAATAATCAAACTTAGTTCATTCCAATTATCATTCTCAATCCTCTTATAATATTCTTCATCTTTTAACCGACAATCATTCCATTTCATTAATCCTTATCCTCGAGTGACTTTTGGCCTTGATAAGTGGTGATTTATGAGTAAAAATAAATGAATAGATTGTATTTACTTAATAAATAAGTGAAATTCCAATTATGTAAGTAGATGTAAGTATTCATATTTTGAGTTATTTATTTTATGTATGTATTAAAACAATGTGAAAGTAAACTGTATTTAAGCAGTTATTAAAAACAGTGTTTTTAAAGTATTTTTACTAAGTATTTTTAAGTCTTGTCTTTTTATAAAGTATTTTTAAGTCTTGTCTTTTTATAAAGTATTTTTGAAGTCTTTTATAAAGTATTTTTAAAGTCTTTTATAAAGTATTTTTAAAGTATTTTTATAAAGTATTTTAAAGTCTTTTTATAAAGTATTTAAATAAAAAGTATTTTTTAAAAGTATTTAAATAAAAGGTATTTTGTAAAAGTATTTAAATAAAATGTATTTTTAAAAGTATTTAAATAAAAAGTATTTTGTAAAAGTATTTAAATAAAAAGTATTTTGTAAAAGTATTTAAATAAAATGTATTTTTAAAAGTATTTAAATAAAAAGTAGTTTTTAAAAGTATTTAAATAAAAAGTAGTTTTTAAAAGTATTTAAATAAAATGTATTTTTTAAAGTATTTAAATAAAAAGTATTATTTTAAAAGTATTTAACTAAAAAGTATTTTTAGAAATTATTTTTTAATGAAGGATTTTTTAAAAAGTATTTTAAATATTTATTTTAAATATTTATATATATTTTTAAGTATTTATACATATTTTTTAAGCATTTATATATTTAAAAAAAGTATTTATACATATTTAAAAAAAGTATTTATACACATTTATATATATATATATATATATTAACATATTTATATATTTTAAAAAAATATTTTAAATGTATTTAAAAAAAAAAAGTATTTTTAAAAAATTGTTTCATTTTTGTTTCAGAACTTTTTAGATGAGGATTGATAATTCAGATTACTATTTTCATCTTAAATGTTATTTTCACAATAAATCTGGCTTCTTTTTTTTTTAGGAGAGTAGAAAGTGGATCTTGGGTTTACTTTCGGCATCTTCATACCTCACTTCCCCCTATTTCTTCCGTTACCCTCATATTCCATGAGCGATGTTTTTTAAAAAGGGGGGAAGAATTTCTGTTGTTGTGAGTGGATAGTATGTCGAGAGTTTCAATCCTCTCATAATATTCATCAGCATTCAACTGTCAATCTATCCATCTCATTAACACTTTATCCTCAAACGGTGTTTAGGCCTTGATAAGTGGTTACCTATTATTAAAAAAAAAGTACATCTTTACAAAGTGGGAATCTTTATGTCAAACTTGAACCTATACAGAATTTCGAACTGAGCCTTTCATTTATTTTATGAAAGTAGATTGTTCTCGTTCCGTCAGCCATGACTGGGTAGAAGTGTTAATTATTAAGTTATTATTTGTTATTATCATCTATAGTAAGGATTGAACCTTCAACCTCTAGAAGACTGTCACTGAGAACTTACTGTTAATCAACACTTTTATCCGTTACATTCTTTATTTAATTCACAGGGGTAGCTTGCTTTCATTCCATCAGCCATGACCGGGTGGTAGTCTTAAGTAATGCATAATTGTATTCTTAGTATCGCCTATACCGAGTATTGAACCTTCAACCTTCAGAAGACTGTAACTTAAAACTGATTGTTAATCAGCACCTTTATCCGTTGCACCTTGTGCCCATGAGAAAGATGGGAGGTTACATAGGCCGAAACATGCGTTTTGTCATGTGCAAACAATGAACATGACAAAAACGCATATTCTAAATTCATACCCATGTATGAGGAAATCCAGATATTGCAGTTTTGTTGTATGTGCTAATCCCTATATTACAGGTACAACTGTTACCCACCATTACCTGTCAGCTGGCCGAAAGAAAGTCACCTTGACTGCCAGGAACAGAGTCGGTGTAATCAAAGTGTCAACAGATGTCTTTGGATTCCATGAAATTACAGGTAAGAATTTTAAGGTCTTTCAAAATTACAAATGTTTATCATGATGTACCATATTTTCCAACCTGTTAGAACACACACATGTATATACGAGACCTGTTTAAAACGTATCCGACCTTAGGTCAGATAAAATATTTCAAATACGTGACGGGTTGGGACCGTAATCCCCTGCAAAGTAGGCCCCTTGTGCTGGCACACATTTAGCCCACCGATCCATCCACTGCCGGAAACACCTCTGAAGTCTTTTTTTGGAATGTTGTTCATCACCATTCCAGGCTACAAACTGCAGGCTATAAACGGCAGGCCTGCAATGGGAAAAATATTTAGTACAGAGAGGAGACCCTCCAAGAAATAGGTTAGCCTCTTTAAAAATATTAATGGGTTCTTAAAACCGAGTGTTTATGCTGAGAAAGCAGACCACTTGACTTTCTAAAGAAGTTTTGACCACTTCCATTGATAGACTCTCTGGCCAGTCAATTTTTATGTCCAGTGATAAAAAGCCGTGATTCTTAAGTGGTGTCTTTGTGGTCCAATATGTATATGTATAAATCGAGATATTTTTTACAAAAACAAGATCTTTTATCAAGCAAAATTGGTTTTTATTTAAAAAATAACAGTTGTTTCTTCATAGTTATACAATCAAAGCATTGGTAATTACAAAGTTTGAACTTTATAGACTAATGAATCTTCAGATTTACAACCTGACTTACTATTGAATATTTTCATGAAAAACATCCATTTCTTTTTTTTGACACACGTGCCGAATAATCTCCACGGTCCATATGGATGTTTTTCATGAAAATATTCAATAGTAAGTTTCTTTTCTGTAAATTTGAAGATTCATTTGTCTATAAAATTCAGACTTTGTGCAGGTTTACAGAAATAGCTATAATAATTGATAGACCCGTGCCTCACTACCACAACCCGCTTCAAACGTGGGTAATCTTTAACCCACATTCACCATCAATCCATGAAACTGTTTGCTACTCGATAAATAAATATTTGAAAATAAAAAAATTATTAAAATTACAAGATTCAGCATTGAATTGCTCTAAATGGGCTGATAAGCCGATAACCCCCACAAAAAAACACTAACTGAAGCAACGTCTTAAACTTCATTAAAGTAATAAGCCTCGCCAATAAAATTTAAATTAAACTACTTTAAAAAAATTTTTTTAAATAATTAAAATTATCTCACCTATAAGATCCTATCCAACAATTTGATTTGGCATTAAAATAACCCATTGATGGTTGATATGCCATAAAATAAGCCCCCTCCCTTAAATTGCCATTTGTGTGGTCTGTTCAGAAGGAGCTGTAGATAGTGGCCTTTTTAAATTTTTTTGGAGGAGGGGTTTCACCGATGGAACTTTAGAACCATTTTTGTTTTATATTTCTTCAACCTTCTTTTAATGTCTTCCAGGTGTGACTTTGAAGAATGATGGCCCTTTGCGTAAGGTTGCTGTCCGGGAAGTTGTAACCTTCAATGCCCACATCCTACCAGAGATTCCGCACACTTTCAAATATCTCCGCTGGGATTTGGGTACGGACGATTCGGATGAAATGCGTACAGAATATTCCATTGACACCATCTACAACTCTGTGGGCAAGTAAGTAATTTTTCTCCATATCGAAGATTTTAGGATGGAACAATTTATTTATTATTTCTTCTTTAAAATTAATTAATAATCTCATTTCAACAAGGCCCCCTGGACCAACTGTGACAGTGTACTGAGGGCCCTACAAATAAATTGAAGGCGATTAAATATACTAGTATATATTTGGAGCAGTACACTGT
>OY744519.1:181639718-181682218 GCA_963556195.1 Sepiola atlantica
ACTGCATATGCCTAGCAGCTGTGTTCCAAAATTCATGATGATTGGTTAATTAGTTTAGGAGTGAATCCAGTATATATTCAATAAAGTTTTATTCATAAAAGCATAGTTTGGCTACACATTCAGAATATGTTTCAGTCGCAGCTTTAATAAGCTGATGTGATCCACAAAATGAAAGCTGGTTGGCCTGAGCATGTCGAGATAATTAAAGCTTTTTTTTTTATTTATTTATTTTTTTTTAAAATGATATTTCACCCCAAACAAGGTAGGATGCCACTATAGACGTAAGGGGCTACTGAGAATTAGGGAGTAGGTTTAGGGTGTCATTCTAAGTTGGGAGCTGTGCAGCGAGATGTCTGTTTACATTAGTTTTAAACCTCTGCATGTCGGTACTGTCGGGGAAACAGGGTGCAGGGAGGGAGTTCCAGAGGCCAGCAGCACGAGGAAAGAAGCTATTGGAGTAGAAGGCTCTCCGGCATCTGGGGACCTCCACAGTGAATGGATGGGATTTAGCTGATTGTCGAGTTGGCCTAGTGAATTTACGTCGAGGGGGCACCAGAGTAGCCAGTTCATCGGAGCAGAATCTATTGAAGTATTTGTAAAACAAGCACAAGGATGCTACATTGCGGCGATGGGACAGGGGGTGGAGCTTGGTCGACAGTGAGGGACCTATTAAGTTGACGACTCTTTTTTGGACCTTGTCTAGGAGGGAGAGACTAGTAGATGATGCACTGCAACTGAAACATATTCTGAATGTGTAGCCAAACTATGTTTGTATAAATAAAACTTTTTATTACCAGTAAATAGCTCTATTTATTATCGAGCACTATTATATTAACACAGTAAAGATTCTCTGGATTTTTACCCTGTTGATGTAAACCCTACCTGGATATATATATATATATATATATATATATATATATATATATGAGAAATACTGCAAGTTTGCACCAACTGACAGATGCATATAGCTTACCCTCTGCAGATGCGCATTAACTTATCGACTTTATTTTCCTCTACTATTATAACTATATGTTCCATTAATATCTCAATCATTCACCATTATTGATATCAGTAATCAATAATGGATCAGAAAAAGTCAATAAAATCTATGCATATTTATAAATATACATCAAAGTTATGTGAGTCTTTCTTTTCATTTCAATAAGGATTGCATGTCTCCATATTCAAGATCAGCTTGCTCTCAATTTTCACAAAAATTACTGTTCGCTCAGTTTCGACTTCAATAATCTATTTAATTCACCCCCCTCCCCTCTTGAAGAAAATATTGTGTTGTTGTCCTCATCATCATATTCGGTTTAGGAAAATATAGGAGGGATTGACAAGAATGGAGTTAGGAGAAATAGGGATAAATAAAGACCTGGCCAGAGATAGGTTATTTTGGAAGTCAATTTCTAAAAGCAATCATTTAACACAGGGGGTCCGCAAGGACAAGATAGGGGGTCCGTGAATTAACTCATCATGTGAAATTCAAAGTATAATTTTTAATGTCTGGATATTTATTTTTACTTATTAATGTTCCTAAATGACAAAAGATTGCATTATCGCCCATTACATGTCGACGTGTATTTAAAAAATCCTCTGTGTGTAATTGACAATAAAACTATCTGTAAAGTACTATTACTGTTTTCATTTATACGAAAAAATTAATTTTTTAATAAAAAAATTTAATTTTGTTACATTTAGCATCAACGTGCAGTATTAATTTATTTGGACACTTACGTCTAAATTAAGCTTAAAACCAGTTTTTTTGCGTTAATGCAAAATTATGTTATTTTTAGCAAAAATGTATGTATAAATGTCATAAGCGTTTATAAGGGAGTCCCTAGGGTAAAACCTGAAATATAAAGGGGTCCACAAGTCAAAAAGTTTGAAAACCCCTGATCCAACAGCATGTAAAATGGATGTTAAACCGAATATGATGATGATGATGATGATGATGGTGATTTTGCAGAACACATCTCTTAATTTTCATTAAGTTGTTTTTCTTTTTCTAGTCGACAACATTAAAACAGAATCGAATCTTTTGCAAACAAGTGTTATCCCTTACCTTTTTCATCAATTGTTTAATTGATTTTCTCATCCAATCAATTTGCTTTTGCAGGTCAGATGAGTACCTTCTGAAATTAACGGTCTCAAACGACATCAGCAATAGCACAGTGACCGAACGTTTATTCATCTTGGAATACCACTGTTTGGCACCAGAGGTGAACATTCTTGGCTCCAAGAACCAAATTGTAAGTAACAGAAGTCTTGGAACTTAATTTTCTCGAAACTTTTTGACTGGCAGCAGTGGCGCGCAGAGGGGGAGGGGGGGGGGGGCATCCAATAATAGCGATGTTGTGAACAGTCATTTTCAAAACTGAAATTAGTAAAACATATGGTTTTCAATGTCACAGAAGCGACTGACGAACCCAGCGTTAATAAGCATTGAAAAAGAATTTCTCGCGCAGCTGATGTAAAAAGTGAAATAGTTCAAGTGTTTTCTGACATTTGTTATCATTTGGGGAAAAGAATTTAATAAATTTGGTTGATTTATATTCAAATCGAATTTCATGTTTCATCTGGGTTTACATAGCTAAACTATCTCCCTTTCTGTTTCTGAATTTTTTAGATGAGTATTGATAATTTGGATTATTCGGACTACTGTTCTAATCTTGAGTGTTATTCTCACAACGTTTCAGCCGATATAACCTCCGACCTTCTTCAGGTGTATCTTATCAAACTCAGGAATATTTCTGGCGAACTCGAGAATCTGCACCGAATTTTGAACAGAACCCTTTATTTAATCCACGAGGGTAGCATGTTCTCGTTCCGTCAGCCACGACCGAGTAGAAGTCTTCAGTAATTTGGAATTCCTTTCTCATAATATTTCTCAGTACTAGGACTTATACTAGAGTCTTTGGCGCATACAAGCAAGAAATTGGCCCCGGGAATCACCAGACCTCTGACTGGCAGTTTAGAAAAGAGTGCTATGTGAATTTTGGTAAATTGTTTTTAGTTGGCAAAATTTGATGTCTTCTTTTTTTCTTTGTTGTTTAGCATGTCTTTTCAACATCGGATGAGTTCCTGTCTGCTTATTCTCTGCAATTGCGGGTTTAGGCTTTCCGAGGAAGCGACACACCGGTACAATCCATAGTTATATTTTAGGAAGCGATTTTATTTAACATAATAAAAAAGTTTACAATAAAAAAATTAAAAAATCACAAAATTGCATTATGCCTAGGTGTAAAACCCGAATACTTTTATGGGGAGAGGCAGATTCGGTGGTCATGCAATTTTTTCAAATAATTTTTGGACTTACCATACACTAGACACTCTCACCAAAATACCACATTCACTCTATCGGCTGATCCTGCTTAAATATCCCCAAGTGGTTTCAATAAGTGATAGTCACAACTTTTTTAAATAAATAATATGGAGTTTTTCCACGTAATCAATACGAATGCGACACAGAATGTTATTTAGTTTATGAAGTCAGTGGGGTAACATATCAGAAAGATAAATTTGCTAAAGCAGTTTCTTCGCTTCCAAAGGGCATGGTAAGAAATATTGAGGACATTATCATCGAACCGCCGGCTGAAAAGGCGTTTGAAGTTTTTCACAGTGAATCAGATGAGTTCTTGTTTGATTATTCGTTGTGTGTGTTTCTCTGCAATTGAGGGAGGCTTGTCAAGCAGGTCTTCAAAGTGTTTTTTTTTTTCATTTCCTAATCGTCTTCAGCTTACCTTTGCTACCGATTTTTGTAGCAACTTATTTTTTTTTTCGGTACTCTTATAGCTGACGCACCATGTTTCCGTGACCGCGTCGTCAACGTTCGGGCAGGTCTCGGAAGCGCCCGAGAGTTGCCGAAACTATTAACCAAGAAACATTTGCTTATAAATAGTTTGTTTTCGTTAAAATAAAGAAAACAAGACAAAAAACATTTGCTTGAAAACAGTTGTTTCGGTGTTTATGTTAACAAGAAAAAAATGTAAAAAAAAAAACATTGAAAAAAACTATAAAAAACAATAACATTTGCTTAACAAATCAAACAAAATCATCATTTGAAAAACTTTCCGGTGCACAAACAAAAAAACATTTTATTTAAAAACATTTGATTACCAATAGTTCCTTTCACAAAAAAGAACAAATAAACTTCTAATTAATAACAGTTGTTTCGCTATGGTTTGTTCGTTCTTTATTTGTATATATATATTTTAGTTTGATTTTTTTTGTCGTAATTTATCGGCTGCCAGTCTTCAATTTAGCGTTTGGCGGTTTTCGCCTCGTCAACACTCGGGTGCTTCCGTAACCTGCCCGAACGTTGACGACACAAGGTCACGGAAATCTAATCCACATCCGATGTAGGTTGGACATTCGCAATGGCAGTACAAAATAATTTTCTCAATTAAATTATATCATTTACATTGGTTTCGATATGCCATTGCTTGAGGTCATCTATTATGTCTTCGGCCTGCCCTTTTCCTCGGCCTGGTACTACCAGATCAGGCTGTCTGAAAATACCGGCTTCCTGACCCAAAATGCACCAAACATTGATGTTATTGTTTTTTTCCCTTTCCTTCGCAAAACTAAATCATGTTCTTCAAAGCCAAAAACGAAAACAACAATTTTCCTTCCTCTCTTTTTTTCTTTCTTTCTTGATAAATATTTGATAATATCAAAAACTTGAAGCATAAAAACTTTTACAAAAATGACTGGATTCGGCATTAAATAACGCAAAAATTGTTGATATGCTGTAAAGCAAAACAACCAACCTAAGTAATATGATAAATATTTGAACATATTAAACACTTGAAGCATAATATTTTTTTACAAAAATGACTAGATTCGACATTAAATAACCCGAAAAGGGTTGATATGCCGTACAACCAAACGATTTCCTCGGTTACCCTCAACTGAGATGTGAGCTTCGTTCAATATGTACCATATCACCGCAGATGGGTTGAATGCAGAGCTGGCTCCAGTCTGAGCACCTTCAGCCTTAATACTAGAGAGTCAGAACTTTGTCATCAAGACGCACACCACAAATCCACTGAAGCATACCTTTATCATTCCTCTGCATCCTTAGAAAGACGAAAGATCGAATTTGTTGCAGCCCTGCATTCACTTGCATGTAACATTGCATAACAGACATGGCTGTTGTAAATGCACTTAGAAAATATAATTTTCTCCCATGATAATTGTTTAAAAGTTAATTTGCAAGTAGTTATCACATAAAAATTGTTTTGTGAATGCAAGAGCATTTTTATCCCATGAAAAGTGTTTAATGGTAGGCAAAATAAGTTTACCACATGAAAACGGTTTAATGGTAGGCAAAGTAAGTTTACCACATGAAAACGGTTTAATGGGTAGAGAAGTATTCTGTTATATGAAAATGATCTAATGGGTAGAGAAGATTTTGTAAATGCGTCTGTATCCCATGTAAATGGTTTGATGAAAGGCAAAAGCATTAAAATCCTTTGAAAATAGGATTTTTTTTTCGTCATTATCAAAACCTTGTGAGTGAAAAAATCATTTTTACCATCATGAATGTAGATTAATGGTAGTCTGAAGCAATTTAACTCTATGAAAATGGTTTAATGTCTCCCATGAAAATAATTTAATGGCACACAAAATTATTTGTATCCCATGAAAATGGCTTAATGGTAGACAAAAGGTATTTTGCATCCTGTAAAAATGGTTTAATGACACAAAAGGTATTTTGCATCCCATGAAAATGGTTTAATGGTACACAAAAGGCATTTTACATCCCATGAAAATGGTTTAATGGTACACAAAAGGCATTTTGCATCCCATGAAAATGGTTTAATGGTCTTCTATTCATTTAACGTCACTTTTCTCTTGTTCAGAGGTCAGACGTTTTCTGATATTATGCAAGCTCACTCCTCAGTTCTTACGAATTCCACTCTGTGCGGTCTTGTCTAGTCACATTAATGGTTCACAAAAATATTTTGCATCCCATGAAAATTGTTTAATGGTACACAAAAGCATTCGTCACTTGTGACTTGTAATCTTTGTGAAAAGTTCTTTTTTTCTTTTTTAGATTCAACGTTCAAAAAATGTTCACATTGAACCGGTGGTCACTTTAAGTTGTCACAATATAAGTATTGTCGTTTACACATGGACAATCTTCAATGCCACAACAGGAGACGTGATCAAACTGGAGAAAATTAATAAAAAAGTCTTCCAGGAGAGAATCCTCTTTTTACCCAGACGAACCCTTCCATATGGCAACTACAGTATCCTCTTAGAGGTAAGTTGGATAACATTAATGTTACAAATGGGGCCTGACTATTGTATGAATTATATAGTTTTTGAAACACTCAATAGCTAATGTAGCTGTAAGGCGTTGGGCCTCCCCTAAGAGAGGAGGCCCAACGCCTTACAGTTCACAATCAGTTTAATATACGTCTTCATAACGTACCTATTTATCGCGTGCCTCATGCAATCCTGCCGCTCGTCTGTTCTCCTCCCAATGACTGAGGACACCTGAAATTAATTGTTCCACAACCATGAAGAATGAAGAATCATTGATTTGAAGAAAAAAACCTTTTGTTGGTGGCGTGTGTGGGCTTTCTCTTCCTCCAGCGACAAGGGGGGGGGGGCACATTCCAGAGCTACAGATCTTGTTTTAATTATCGTCGGTGTCCAGACATTTTCACACGTCCGTCACTCTCAAATACTTCCACGCGACTCTCTTTCTTCTTTTCTCTCTCACCGACTGACGTCACATCCGCTCTCAGTACACCCAGGGTCAAGATGACATTTGAATGCACTCACTGACCCGTTGACCTGTGTACGTGTCGACCTCGGCCCGTGAATTAAAATCACGAAATGAATATTAGCAACCATACCTACTTCCTATGGAACACTAATACAGTTATTTTTTTTTTTTAATATCATATATTAAATTGTTCTGTAAAATATGTGCATGGATAAACTTTGCATAGGGATAGCTGGGTATTATACACAGATGTAATTTGTCTGCTTTATTTTTAGCTTCAGAAACATGGGTTTGTATTATATCAAAATTATGAGAGTGACAATATCTTAGAGTTTACCTCCACTCTTCCATGATATTTCCCCCACCCTCCACTCCTCCATGATATTTTTCCTTTGCACCACTACTCCATGATATTTACGCGATTCTCCACTTTTCCGTGATATTTCTCCCCTTTATCTACTCCTTTCTGCTATATTTCCCCCTTTCTCTACTCCTCTCATATATTTCCCATGTATCTACTCCCTTCTTCCACTCCTCTTACATATTTCTTCCATTCCTCCACTCCTTTTAGGTATTTCCTCCTTCCCCCACTCCTTTTGGGTATTTCCTCCTTCCTCCACTCCTTTTGGGTATTGCCTCCTTCCCCCACTCCTTTTGGGTATTTCCTCCTTCCCCTCACTCCTTTTGGGTATTTCCTCCTTCCCCTCACTCCTTTTGGGTATTTCCTCCTTCCCCCACTCCTTTTGGGTATTTCCTCCTTCCCCCACTCCTTTTGGGTATTTCCTCCTTCCCCCACTCCTTTTGGGTATTTCCTCCTTCATTCACCCCTTTTGGGTATTTCCTCCTTCCTCCACTCCTTTTGTGTATGAGATCGCCGCCGGACGCCCCTACATCTTCTAGCAGGACTACGCTTCTGCACACAAGGCCAAGACGATCCAGGCATGGTTGTTCAACAATGTTCCTCACCATTGGTCGCCGGACATGTGGACGCCCTCCTCACCCGGCTGCAACCCACTTGACTATTTCTTCTAAGGTGTGATCGAGGCCAAGACCAACAAGCATGCCCACAACGCGGTCGACTCTCTAAAAGCTGCCTTTGTGGAGATGTTCGCTGCAATAGACAAGGACATGGTCGGCAAAGTGTGTGACTCATTTTGCGCCCGCCTTGAGATGGTCGTCTCTGCCAGCAGCGATTACATTGAAAAATACTGTAGTATGTAACTCTAAGGGTTGCTAAATAAATTGTCGGGTCTCTGGATATACAACTTTTGTTTTCATTGCCTATTTCGTTTTCTTCTTTTTGTCAAGTGTCGGATTTTGCTGCAACATCCTGCATTACTGTCAACGAAAGGGATTCTGTTCAAATTTTAAGTTAGAATTTTTCTTTTCTTCCAGGTAAGGATGAACGATACGATAGTGTATTCCAAAGTTAAGATCCACCTCCAGGTGGTGCCATCCGCCCTTAATGGTGTAATTGATGGCGGCGTGATGCGGTATGTCTCTCGTTTTGATGAGAGAATCCATCTGGATGGATCTGGCTCTGAGGATCCGGATTCTATAACCAAAGATCATTTGAGGTAAGTTTTCAAGATCCTATTTTTTTCTGCTATGAAAGAAAAAAAAAACAAATATTTTTCTTTCTCTGGTGTTCTTCTCTTACCTGTCCAAAACAAGGCAGAGTTTTTTATTTGCTGAATTATCTCCTTTATATGTGACTAGTAGTATTCACCCGGCATTGTTGGTCATAAGATCTCTTAGAAAAAATAATTTCAAATATCATGTTCAGAATTTTTGTCTGGAAAGAAAAGTTCAAAATGACATTTCTATGAGGTAAAGTAATTAAAAAAACTGTCAGTGTGGTGGTGTTAAAAAAAAAAACCTTTAACAAATCTAAACAAATTTAAATAAAATGTATTTTGTTTCTTTACGTTCTAATGTATTTCAGTTATTTTATGAACGTAAGCGATAATTGCTACTAGCGACCTCAGATGGAATCGAAGGAAAATTTTAATGGTGTCTTTAGATTTCTTGAAAAATTTAACCCTTATTCTAAGAGATCTTATGACCAGCAATATAGGTTCCAACTGTTGACATATCGATTTCTATAACACACAAACATTGACTTTTATATATATATATAAGATTAAGTGGATTTGAAAATATTTTTTATATAGACACCGCACACACGTAATAGAATTGAAGAAAAAATTATTTATTTGTAATTATGTCAAAAACTGTTTCATTTACATTTCTCACAGCATTAGTTTTGTAAAGTGAAATTTTACTTTCAAATGAAGTCATTTACATTCATTAGAAGAAAAAATGTTATCTTTTTCTCAGTATCCGTTTCAATTTGAAATTTATAACACAATACAGAAATAAACTAGTGAAAATGTATTTTTTATATGTTTTGCAAATAGTAACTAAAAACCACCACAATTGCAAAGAAAAAAATGGTATTCTTATAGTTGACGCACCATGTTTCTGTGACTTTGCGTCGTTAACGTTCGGGCAGTTTGGGGAAGCGCCTAAGAGTTGACGAGGTGAAAACTGCCAAACGCTAAATTGAAGACTGGCAGCCGATAAATTACGACAAAGAAAATCAAACTAAAATACATATATACAAATAAAGAACAAACTAAAAATAGCTAATCAACTGTTATTAATTAGATGTTTATTTTTGTTTGTTTTTGTCAAAAGAACCATTGTTAATCAAATGTTTTTAAATAAAATGTTATTTTGTTTATACACCGGAAAGTTTTTCAAGTGATAATTTTGTTTGATTTGATAAGCAAATGTTATTGTTTTTTTGGGGGATTTTTCAAATTTTTATTTTTTTTTTTTACATTTTTTTGTCAATTTTGTTCTTGTTCACATAAACACCGAAACAATTGTTTTTAAGCAAATTCTTTTCTGTTTTGTTTTCTTATTTTAACGAAAACAAACTGTTTATAAGCAAATGTTTTTTGGTTAATAGTTTCGTCAACTTTCGGGCATTTCCGTTACCTGCCCGAACATTGACGACGTGAAGTCACGGGAACATGGTGTGTCAGCTATAAGAGTACCCACATAAAATTAACGAATAGGCTATATTGCCGGTCCCGGCAAAATAACGATTCCTGCGTTATTTTGCCGGTTCATGTATATTTAACTAAATTGTTAAACATACAGTGACGCCCGGCACAATAATGAGTCTTACGTTATTTTGGCGGCTCGTGTTTATTTAACTATAAATTACTTCTTTTATTATTATTTAAATTATTTTTTTTGTATTATTTAAAACTTTATCAAACGAAATGTTATTTATAATTTAAAACTTTGCCTGATTGATTTTTTTTGTTTGTTTTTAATTCATCTTTGCCTGATTAATTTTTTGTATAATTTAAAACTTTATTAAGCGACAATATATTTTAAAATAACGATAAAATTAATTTTTACTTCCGGTTGATTCGATTAGGAGTGAACTCTTCAAAATTACGACTTATTTTATGATTTCATTGAAAGAAGATTTTAAAATAGAAACTGTTTAAGTCCAGTGATTTTCTGTATATTTTAACATTATCGAAGTTTTTCTTCATAAAGTAAAGTAAAGCACATTTTTAACAAGTAAATGTTACCAAAGGCAACATAAATTATTCTTCTACCTGTATAAGTTTATTTGTTTATTTGATTGTTTATTTTTATAAAAAAAAATCATTTATCAAAATAAATAATAAAATAAACAAATAAACTTATACAGGTAGGTAAAATAATAATTTATGTTACCTTTGGTAACATTTATTTGTTGCTTATTTTTTTCTTCATATATAACTTATATATAACTTAAGGAAAATTTCAATTACTTAAATCGAGAGCAGACTTAGTAATGTTGGGAAAATTCATCAACATTAATTCTATTATGAAAAGTAAGCAGATATTTCTTTAACCGACACAATAGGGCAGGTCGATTTTTTTTTTATTTCTTTAACCGACACAACTGATGATGAAAACAAATTGTTTTTAAATATTTGCCCTTATTTATTTAATTACCTTTTCTTTCGCAAGGCCATAACAATTAGGTTTTTAAAAATAATGAACCGGCATAATAACGATCCCTTTACATTAGTAAATAATTATTGTGCCGGGCGTCACTGTATGTTTAACAATTTAGTTAAATATACATGAACCGGCAAAATAACGCAGGAATCGTTATTTTGCCGGGACCGGCAATATAGCCTCTTCCTAAAATTAATGACTTATATTTAGAAATAAACATAAGAAAAAACAGAGTGAGACTTATAACACTTCACAAGGAACTAAAAGTTCTCAACACTCTTTAGGCAAGACTATTAATTTCACCTTCTTCTGATAGAAAGAAATTATAGCAGTCCACAGCAAACTAATACAGCGACTATATTTCAGCCTTCTCTTCTCCTGACCCTCTTCATTAATTTGTGTGTATGGTTTTATTAAACACACTTTTACATGGAATGGCTATGAGAGAGGTGGAGTATCGCACTTTACCGTTGCTCTCCTTCTTTCCAACCAGCAAGATCTCTTGCATCGCCTGGGCACAGCGGTTGATAGACCGGATAGAAGTCTTCAGTAATTCGCAATTCCTAGTATCGCCCACACTGAGGATTGAACCTTAAACCTTCAGAAGACTGCACCTGGAACTGAATTTTACTTAGTACTTCCCCCGTTACGCCATGGGTCTGAAAATTACCGAAGACGTCTACCTGGTTATGGCTGACGGAACGAGAGCATGCTACCCTCATGGATTAAATGAAGGGTTCCATTCCAAATTCCATTCAGATTCCCGAGTTCGACAGATTTCCGATTTCGACAAGACACACCTGGAGAGGTTACATCGACTGAAACGTTGTGAGAATAACACTCAAGATGAGAACAGTAGTCCGAATAATCCAAATTATACATCCTCATTTATAAAATTCAGAAACATAACAAAGTTTTATTTTGAGAGATGTTACAATGATACTCGTTTTCTTCTACTGAACAACAGACTTGCAAATGAGAATTCTTAGCCCAACCAAATCAAAACACAAGTCCAACTTAACATTATATATATTATTTTGGGCAAAACTCGACTGGGTCATAGCCACAACATGGAACCTCGTATCTGCCTGGACATTATTTTATCAAGTGGACAAATCGAATTCTGGGTCGCCAAGTCCCAGATTAGAGATATTTCCCATAATTTAGGTGACTTTTTTTTTCTTTGTTAAAAATGTCCTACTTGTTGCAAGTCTGTTATTCACATGCATTGCAACTATGCAACCTACTAAACATGCTGCCTAGTGCATTTTTAAACAGCTAGTTAACTATAAAGAAATACACTTTTTTTTAACAATGAAAAAAAAATAATAATAATTACATGATTAAAATATAAATGTGTTTATCAATTTTGGAGACTTTTAAAAACATTTGTTTTCACAAACAGCATTTTCATCGTAAAAAATTAGGGCAGACAGACGGTAACTATCCTCTTCCTTAAATGAAATTAACTTTCTCAATGAAAATAAATACCATCTTTTATTAGTATAATGGCCTTGTTTATATAGTTTTATGCTAACAAGATTCGATTATTTCTGATTTTTTATTAATTAGGTTTTTTGTAAATGTTAGTGTTTTCAAGCATAACTTTGAACTTGATAATACTAACATCCGTCTTTTACTAGTGTTATGGCCTTGCTTCTATACTTTTCTATGTTTTAATATTTTTCTCTTTTTAGATATGAATGGAGTTGCAATCAACTGAACCATCAGAATTCCACGTGTTTCCAACCAAACAACAAGATTCTGTTGAATGAATCGCAACTGACATTTTCCGGCAGTGAACTATCCACGAGCATGAATGACTTTGAGTTTATCCTCAACATCTCGATACCTGGACTGCACAGCATCAAGACAAGTCAGGTGCTGCATGCTATCAAAGGGAGCAACATTCTACCGTACGTGCTTTGCCCTTCCTTCCTTCCTTTCTCTCGAGAATCTTTTCTATTATGTTTGCCCTTGCCCTCAATCTTTTTGCTTTTGTCACCCCTATTCCATTTGCACCGCCTCCCTTCACGTTTGTACCCCCACTCTCATCACTCATCTGGCATTTGTTCCACTCCCATCACCCGTCTTGTTTGTTCCCCTCCTATCTCATGTTTGTCTGCCCTTCCCATTATCCATCTCGAGTTTGAGATATCCCCTTTCACATTTGTTCCCTCTCCTTTCGTGTCCACCTCACATTTGCTATCCCTACTGCATTTACCCCCCCCTTCCTACGTTTGCTCCTCACATTTTTTCTCCCTATCCTCACTCATCTCTGATTTTCCTCGTTTTTTTCTTGTATGTCCCTTCACTTTTCTTGAGTATATCGAACCTCTCTCTATTTCTCTTGTATATGTCCCCCTTTTCCTTTCTCTTGCATATGCCCCCCTTTCTTTCTTTTGCATATGCCCCCCCCTTTCTTTCTCTTGCATATGTCCCCCCTTTCCTTTCTCTTGCATATGTACCCCCCTTTCCTTTCTCTTGCATATGTCCCCCCCTTTCCTTTCTCTTGCATATGTCCCCCCCTTTCTTTCTCTTGCATATTCCCCCCTTTCCTTTCTCTTGCATATGTTCCCCCTTTCTTTCTCTTGCATATGTCCCCCCTTTCCTTTCTCTTGCATATGCCCCCTCTTTCTTGTCTCTTGCATATGCTTCTCTTTCCTCACTTCTCATGTGTATGCCCCCTCCTTCTGTCACTTCTCTTGTGTATATCTCCCACCCTCCACTCTTGTGTATTTCCCCATCGACTCTTGCATATGTCTCCCCTCTTTCTACTCCTCTTACGTATTCCCTCCTCTTTCTACTCCTCTTGCGTATTCCCTCCTTTTTCTACTCCTCTTGCATATTCCCTCCTCTTTTTACTCCTCTTGCGTATTCCCTCCTCTTTTTACTCCTCTTGCGTATTTCCTCCTCTTTCTACCCATCTTACGTATTCCCTCCTCTTTTTACTCCTCTTACGTATTCCCTCCTCTTTTTACTCCTCTTGCGTATTCCCTCCTCTTTCTACCCATCTTACGTATTCCCTCCTCTTTTTACTCCTCTTACGTATTCCCTCCTCTTTTTACTCCTCTTGCGTATTTCCTCCTCTTTCTACCCATCTTACGTATTCCCTCCTCTTTCTACTCCTCTTGCGTATTCCCTCCTCTTTTTACTCCTCTTGCGTATTCCCTCCTCTTTTTACTCCTCTTGCGTATTTCCTCCTCTTTCTACCCATCTTACGTATTCCCTCCTCTTTTTACTCCTCTTACGTATTCCCTCCTCTTTCTACTCCTCTTACGTATTCCCTCCTCTTTCTACTCCTCTTGCGTATTCCCTCCTCTTTTTACTCCTCTTACGTATTCCCTCCTCTTTTTACTCCTCTTGCGTATTTCCTCCTCTTTCTACCCATCTTACGTATTCCCTCCTCTTTCTACTCCTCTTGCGTATTCCCTCCTCTTTTTACTCCTCTTGCGTATTCCCTCCTCTTTTTACTCCTCTTGCGTATTTCCTCCTCTTTCTACCCATCTTACGTATTCCCTCCTCTTTTTACTCCTCTTACGTATTCCCTCCTCTTTCTACTCCTCTTACGTATTCCCTCTTCTTTCTACTCCTCTTGCGTATTCCCTCCTCTTTTTACTCCTCTTGCGTATTCCCTCCTCTTTCTACTCCTCTTACGTATTCCCTCTTCTTTCTACTCCTCTTACGTATTCCCTCCTCTTTCTACTCCTCTTGCGTATTTCCTCCTCTTTTTACTCCTCTTGCGTATTCCCTCCTCTTTTTACTCCTCTTGCGTATTCCCTCCTCTTTTTACTCCTCTTGCGTATTCCCTCCTCTTTTTACTCCTCTTACGTATTCCCTCCTCTTTCTACTCCTCTTACGTATTCCCTCCTCTTTTTACTCCTCTTACGTATTCCCTCCTCTTTCTACTCCTCTTACATATTCCCTCTTCTTTCTACTCCTCTTACATATTCCCTTTTCTTTTTACTCCTTTTAAATACCACGCCCCCCCCCCCCAGCTCTCTCTACTCCTTTTATGTATTTCCTACTGTTGTCCATCTATGTGGGGACTCAGGATCGTATCCTTAGAAACTTGGCGCTAAATGTAGTTCAGTGTTACAAAGACCACATGTGTTTTGACTGGTTGCTCTGTATTTTAAAGATTTGCATAACTTTAGTGTGGACATAATTTAGTCAGGAACTTTGGTAAGCGGTTGATTTTGTCGGCAACCCGAAAACAAGAAAAACTTGCTGTGAACAATAACAAATATTTATTAAAACACAGCTGTGTAACGATAATAAAAACGAAAAGTTATGTTGCTCCCCTTGTTGGGGACAAAAGACAAGTTGTTAAAATGTTAATGGTGCTTTGAAATTTACTTCATACTTTTGTTATTTAGAGGAGGTCGAATTTGGAATGAATTCGTCTTAGTACCCTTGAATTTCTATTTTTATTTGTTTGCTGATTTCGATTTTTCTTTGTCGGTCTCTTGGACTCACTGGCAGTCTTCTTTTGAGTTCTACATATGTCATTTTTTTTTATTGAGAACTTTTTACTTTAAACAAGTTTTGTTATTAACTAACTAATCACAAATTGTGTCACATTTTTCCTCTATTATGATTGGTCGAGCAATGAGAGCCCTTGTTTCACCCCAAAAAGTGGACCTTAATTTTGGGCAACAATATGTGGGCTTGGTCTTATTTCAAACTAAGAAGGCCTTAGTATTTGTTTGCAGGTGACTATATTCATCAGATAAGTGTACCCTCATGGCCTTTTTTAATTTGCCAATATAATTTGTTTCATTGTGAATACTTCGGACCTGAAAATCATCTCCTTACAATCCTATCAAAATCAAAACGAATAATTTGTAATTTCAAACCTTTTAAAATTTGTTACTTGAAATAGGACACAAGTTAGTTTTTTTTTCTTCATCTCTCAGTTCAACCCAAATTACAAGGCCTTTCAAATTGTAAACAAAATTTGCTCTTCTACATTGTTTTGATAACTCACTTTAGTCATGCAAGTTCCTGCTACATATGACCGTTAAAATCGTAATTAAACATTGACGTTTCATAATTACTGTTTGACAATCCAATTCGAGTTATTCAAAATCAAAACAAGTGTTCTTGGGTTGTCACTCAAACACAAGAATATAACCTTTCGAAGTAAATCGTTCGTGAAAATAATATTTGGCAAACAACTTGTACTGATCGCCAATTTCTTTTAATTATAATTAATTATTTCACGATTAATTTAACTCAATTTATCAATTAATATTACACAAGAAAACTCACCATCGTGTCACATCTCTACACAACCTATCCTATCTACCTCATGGGTAAATAAAAAAGAATCTAAAGTACATGTATAAGGTATACATAATGCCCATTTACGTGTATTGTTATCCTCTCTATCGTTATCCCCCTCTCTCTCTCATGTTATTTCCTCTCTCCCTCATATTATTCCCTGTCTCTCTCCCTCTCTTGTTATTACCACCCTCTCCCTCTCTCGTTATTCCAACCCTCTCCCTCTCTCGTTATTCCCCTTCTCCCTCTCTCGTTATTTCCCTTCTCCCTCTCTCGTTATTCCCCCTCCCTCCAACTCTCGTTATTCCCCCTCCCTCCAACTCTCGTTATTTACCCTTTCTCCCTCTCTCGTTATTCACCCTTTCTCCCTCTCTCGTTATTCCCCCTTCTCCCCCTCTCTCGTTATTCCCCCTTCTCCCCCTCTCTCGTTATTCCCCCTTCTCCCCCTCTCTCGTTATTCCCCCTTCTCCCCCTCTCTCGTTATTCAGCCTTCTCCCTCTCTCGTTATTCCCCCTTCCCCCTCTCTCGTTATTCCCCCTTCTCCCTCTTTCGTTATTCCCCCTTCTCTCTCTCTCGTTATTCCCCCTTCTCTCTCTCTCGTTATTCATTCTTCTCCCTCTCTCGTTATTCATTCTTCTCCCTCTCTCGTTATTCATTCTTCTCCCTCTCTCGTTATTCATTCTTCTCCCTCTCTCGTTATTCATTCTTCTCCCTCTCTCGTTATTCATTCTTCTCCCTCTCTCGTTATTCATTCTTCTCCCTCTCTCGTTATTCATTCTTCTCCCTCTCTCGTTATTCACCCTTCTCCCTCTTTCGTTATTCACCCTTTTTTTCTTTTCTCATCCCCCTTTCTTTTTCTCTCTTCTTATCCACCATCTCTTTCTTTCTTTTTTTCTTATCCACCCTCATTTTTTTCTCTTTTTATGCACCTTCTGTCTGTATTTTGATCTTTCTCCCGTCCTCTCACTTTCTATACCCTTTCTATTTTCCACCATTTTTCTAGTTTTTAATCTTTCTAATCTTCTAATTCCCCATCCATCTTCATACCAAACATGTTTTTTAACCTTTTAATTTGTTTCTCTTTCATTCCATTCTTATCTCTTCTACTCACTCTTTTTGCCTGATATTTAAACATCCCTAATTTTGTCTTTACTCAAAATACAAGTGTGCAATTCATCTCCTTTCTTGTCCCTTTTTCCTGAAACCTGATTTCACCCCATTACCAGCATTACTGATCACTGTGTGCATCTCTGGTGTTTCTCAATGTTAAAGGCCGGCCACATTGATCTTAATCTTTTCTAACCCCAACCCCAACATCCAAGAAGACATTTAACTCTGCTTGTCTGATGAGAATAAATGTTCGCATTTGTTCACCTCTGGCTGCTAGTTGAGTCTCTCAATCACACCCAGTCGTTTTGCAGACCATTCTTACATTTACCAGTATCTTATATAAAGCCACCATTCTAACCTAATAGGTCCCGAACTGTCTGCCAAGCCCCAGCCCTTGTCGCATCCCCACAGTGTTGCATCCCTGTGCTTGTTTTACAAGTACTCCCATGAAATGTGCTCCAATGAACTTATTGCACTTGTGCTCCCTCAACGCACCCCCGACCCATTCGACTAGCAGCAAAATCTCACCCCATTCACTGTAGAGGTACCTGAATGTCGGAAGATTTTCTACTTTAACAGCTTCTTTCCTCAGGCTGCTTGCCTTTGGAATTCCCTCCCTGCTCTGTTTCCCCGATTGTATCAACATGCAGAAATTTAAATGTGATATTAACAAATATCTTGCTGCTCAACTCTCCACCCTAGTACCCCCCCCCCCTATAAATCTTGCCCCTACCATAGTAGCTCCTTACGCTTCAGTGGCAATATACCTTGTTTGGGGTGAAAAAAAGTTTTATTTTTTTTAATCTTTTTAAAAACTGAACACTCTTCTCCATATTCAGAAATGATAAAAATATCTATACATATACTCGTAGAATACCCGTCCCGGGACGGGTATAAGCAATAAATATAGCATTAGTTTTAAATTTTTATCGATATTATTGCTCTATCCTGTATATTGAGCTTAAATCATTTTACGATAGGTTCAAACTTCTAAAAGTATACATCCTACTTTCAGTTTCATACTTTATATATATATATATATATATAAGTAATCCAACAAAAGATATAAGCGTCAACTAATATCTTATAATTGAATTCTAATAAAATTTGATTGGCACCTTATTTTATTATTTCATTTTATAATATATATATATATATATATATATATATATATATATATATATATATATATATATATATATATATATATAATGTCTGCATCCACAGAGTAAAAAATCCATAAAGTCCTTACTGTGTTTATATAAGAGTGCTCAATAATAAATAGAGCTGTTTAATGGTCATAAAGATTTTTATTTATACAAACATATGCGGAGTGAGGACCTGGGTGTGCCGGGTTCGAATCCAGTTCATTCCACAGAAACGCTTTCATCAAAACTGACATCTGACCTTGTGTCTAACCTCCTGGAGAGGAGGTAAATAAAATACAAACGTTATTTGGCCACACATTTCCAAAACCTGTTTCGGTCACAGCTGTAAGAAGCTCGACCTTATCAAGCCTAAATGTCTTTTCTTTACGCTTTCATTTTGTAGACTGAGGCATAGCTACTCTTTAAAGGAACACATGATTAATTCAAATTATTTTAAAATCTGTTAAATTTTTCATTTATTTATTTAATTATTTTTTTAAAATCGTCTTGGTCAAGGTTATCATAAGAAGACATACACTGGATAAACATATACACATAGCTAACTTTATATATATTTTAAAACGATGTTTCAAAAAAGCCGCCATTTTAATTTTTTTATATTTCATTTTAATTTTCAGCATAAAATTAACGTGCGTTACCTGTACAAATAATGTAATGAACGCTAACGAGAAATTAACACTAGAGACGAGTTGTGACGGTTGCGCAGTTGATCCTTCGTTGTTCACATATGAATGGACGATTGATATCATTAACAACGGAAATTACAACCGGTACGTTCATGCACATGATTACGGCAAGTGTGTTGAGGCGAACGGTTCGTCCTACAAATTAATGGTGCTCCCTAACACCACAATGGCTTCTGCCACGGCTACCACCACCATGTCGACAACAACGACGACGACGACAACGACGACAACAAGTGCACCAACGACCACCACCACAGCTGCATCAAGAATTCATTCAATGTCAAGACGAAAGAACTCATCACGAAGACGAGGTACGTACACACGATCAAATTGATATTGTTCTTTCAGAAATCGGAAATGTTAATGTTTCAAGTGAATCAAAAACATTTTAGCAAAACATGTTTTCTTGTTAGTAAATTTATGTTGTGGTCTCTCTTCCCTCTTCTGTAATTTTGGTCTCTCTGGCATCCTCTGTAATTTTGATCTCTCTGCCGTCCTCTGTAATTTTGATCTCTCTGCCATCCTCTGTAATTTTGATCTCTGTGCCATCCTCTGTAATTTTGATCTCTCTGCTATCCTCAGTAATTTTGATCTCTCTGCCATCCTCAGTAATTTTGATCTCTCTGCCATCGTCAGTAATTTTGATCTCTCTGCCATCCTCTGTAATTTTGATCTCTCTGCCATCCTCTGTAATTTTGATCTCTCTGCCATCCTCTGTAATTTTGATCTCTCTGCCATCCTCTGTAATTTTGATCTCTCTGCCATCCTCTGTAATTTTGATCTCTCTACTCTCCTCTGTAATTTTGATCTCTCTACTCACCTCTGTAATTTTGATCTCTCTACTCTCCTCTGTAATTTTGATCTCTCTACCCTCCTCTGTAATTTTGATCTCTCTGCCATCCTCTGTAATTTTGATCTCTCTGCCATCCTCTGTAATTTTGATCTCTCTGCCATCCTCTGTAATTTTGATCTCTCTGCCATCCTCTGTAATTTTGATCTCTCTGCCATCCTCTGTAATTTTGATCTCTCTGCCATCCTCTGTAATTTTGATCTCTCTGCCATCCTCTGTAATTTTGATCTCTCTGCCATCCTCTGTAATTTTGATCTCTCTGCCATCCTCTGTAATTTTGATCTCTCTGCCATCCTCTGTAATTTTGATCTCTCTGCCATCCTCTGTAATTTTGATCTCTCTGCCATCCTCTGTAATTTTGATCTCTCTGCCATCCTCTGTAATTTTGATCTCTCTGCCATCCTCTGTAATTTTGATCTCTCTGCCATCCTCTGTAATTTTGATCTCTCTGCCATCCTCTGTAATTTTGATCTCTCTGCCATCCTCTGTAATTTTGATCTCTCTGCCATCCTCTGTAATTTTGATCTCTCTGCCATCCTCTGTAATTTTGATCTCTCTGCCATCCTCTGTAATTTGGATGTCTCTGCCATCCTCTGTAATTTTGATGTCTCTGCCATCCTCAGTAATTTTGATGTCTCTGCCATCCTCTGTAATTTTGATGTCTCTGCCATCCTCTGTAATTTTGATGTCTCTGCCATCCTCTGTAATTTTGATGTCTCTGCCATCCTCTGTAATTTTGATGTCTCTGCCATCCTCTGTAATTTTGATGTCTCTGCCATCCTCTGTAATTTTGATGTCTCTGCCATCCTCTGTAATTTTGATGTCTCTGCCATCCTCTGTAATTTTGATGTCTCTGCCATCCTCTGTAATTTTGATGTCTCTGCCATCCTCTGTAATTTTGATGTCTCTGCCATCCTCTGTAATTTTGATGTCTCTGCCATCCTCTGTAATTTTGATGTCTCTGCCATCCTCTGTAATTTTGATGTCTCTGCCATCCTCTGTAATTTTGATCTCTCTACCCTCCTCTGTAATTTTGATCTCTCTACCCTCCTCTGTAATTTTGATCTCTCTACCCTCCTCTGTAATTTTGATCTCTCTACCCTCCTCTGTAATTTTGATCTCTCTACCCTCCTCTGTAATTTTGATCTCTCTACCCTCCTCTGTAATTTTGATCTCTCTACCCTCCTCTGTAATGTTGATCTCTCTACCCTCCTTTGTAATTTTGATCTCTCTACCCTCCTCTGTAATTTTGATCTCTCTGTCGTCCTCTGTAATTTTGATCTCTCTAACCTCCTCTGTAATTTTGATCTCTCTGCCCTCCTCTGTAATTTTGATCTCTCTGCCCTCCTCTTTATTTTGTGTCCTCCTTCTTTCCTCTTTAATTTTGTGTCCTCCTTCTTTCCTCTGTAATTTGATTCTTTTATGTATGTTGATGTTAGAGTTGAATCACAGACGTTTTTACTAGACATTTTTTGTGTTTGACAAGATTGACTAATACATAAAATAGACAACATAAAACTTAACTTTAATATATGAGATTAGTCTAGCTTATTTACAAATTCTAAAAGCATTCATTTCAACTTATTTTTAAAGCAGAATTAAACAAAATAAATTAATTTTCTTATGGAATACAATCGATATTGAATAGATAAAGACTTTAAAAATTACAATCTTTGAATAAAGTTTTAAAAAAACAACTTTTTTTGCTGTAAACAAGACATATTGCTACTGTGATAGGGGCCAGATTTATAGGGGCAACCTGGATGGGGAGTTTATCAGCAAGACATTTGTTCACATTACATTTAAATTTCTGCATGTTGGTACGATCGGGGAAACAGGGAGCATGAAGGGAATTCCAAAATTCTGACTCAGAGTCCTAGAATTCCAAAATATCCGACTCCGACTCTATATTTTAAAGTCTACCAATATTCAGTTGATTATTCACAGATTAAAAAATCGAACTCAAGTTTTTAACATTCTTACGAATCCAACTGTGACTCCTTCCAAAACCTACGACTCTGCAACTCTTGTTATATTAGTTGATATTGTTTCGCAATGTTTTTTGATATTTAAAAAAAAAAAATTTTTTTCATTAAAATAATGCTGTTTTTTAAATTTTATTTTTCAGGTTCGCAGAAAGAACGTGTTAGAGTCTATCCCGATCTTTATGATCTTGATGTAGACTTTAGAAGCGGTATGCATAGAGTTCAGGAAGGTAAGTCAATTTGTCCCATGTGGGTTGTTTTGATAAGGTTCAGAAGTGTATCAGTAATTTGGTTAACCCCACCCTTTTCTTCTTCTCTGCACCATCCCTCTCTCTCACAGACATGATCTTGCTTGTCTCAGTCTCTTCTAAAAGTACTATTATGGCATGTGTTCTTTAGAATTGTCTGATTTATTACCTGCTTCCGGTGTTCCAGTTTTATTTTTTTACTCATTGGTCTAGTGATATTCATCAATTAGTCGTTGATGTGCCTCGTTGTAATACATTTTTCTATCCCAGTAGCTTCTTTCCAAGAACTGCGGGTTTTTGGAACGCTCTTTCTGCTGATTGTTTCCCTCTTACCTATAACCTTAGCCTTAAAAAAAACAATTGCAAGTTAAAAGGCATGAAAAAAACTCACATCAAAGGTTGACATATATTTCGACTACCCCCCCCCCCCCCCAAAAAGCGTTGCACTTGAAACGATTTTCATGTCGACAATAATGGAAAAAACTCTTCACATAACATTGAAAATCACAATTGGTAAAATATTGTTAAGACTAAGGTCAGCAGGCATCTCCTGTTTTTGCGATAATCATCTTTCATTCTTTTTAGCTTACATCAAGTGGCTTCATCCTTGTCTGTTTTCCATAAAAAAATAAAATATATATATATTTCATAAAAGTAATCAAATTCTGCCATTTCGACTCATCGTTTCCAATCTTCTCATAGTAGTATTCATCATTCAACTGACAAGCTCATTAACCCTTATTCTCGAGTCGCTTTTGGCCTTGGTAAGTGGTGACTCATTAGTATAAATAAATTATCCATTAGCTTTATTATTTACTAACTATCCCTACCCGACGTTGCCCGGGAGTCTTTTTACTTTCATTTTTGTTTAACTCATCCCCCCTCCCCTATCTCTTTGTGCATTTTGTCTTAATTAATTTTTAGTAAGAAAATATTTACATTTTTTGAAAGATAATTCGATGAAATATGTTATTTAAAAAAAAATCTCTTTTGCAATAAAATCGATCGAACGGCTTAAAATCCCATAAATACTTTCGGTTTTTTTCTTTTTTAATTATGTCTGTTTTTTTTGTTTTTTTTTATTTTTGATTTTGACCAAATCATTATTTTTAATTTTTGAATAAGAATTTAAAAGTTAAATTTAATTACTACGGTATCGTTTATTCGTTAAGTTGATTAAATTAATTAAAGCAAATGTTTACTTTTTATAAAAATGTGACTAAAATCGCAAGAAGATGGGTTTTCTTGTTTTTATTTTTACAAGTTTTGCTGCAAATATGACTTACGAAACCGCTGGCTTCTGTTTGTACATAGCTACACATGTACATAGACATAGTGTGATTTCGTGCGGTTACAAGATAGTATAGAGTCCGGAACATAATGCGATAAAAAAATTGTCTATAGGCGATGAATATTGTTTCCTGCTGTTGTTTTTGTTAAAAATGAGAAAATTTGGAACAATTTCGAGTTAAAATCTAATTAGTTTTACATATGTAAGCTTAAAAAGAACATGCTTGAAATGTGTAAATAATCGCTAATGGAGTCGTCGAAGAAACGGAAGTTGGAGAAGAAATGGTGTATGCATATAACATTTTTGCTCCAACTTCCGTTTCTTCGACGAAACAATATTTATCGTCTATACACAATTTTTTTTTTTTATCGCATTATGTTTTGGAGTCTGTACAACCTTTTAACCTTCTGTGTTATAAGAGAAAAAACCCACAGTGCTCAATTCTTTGTGCAAGAGCATGTATAGTTTTTAAAATTTCAAAACATTGACTGAAGAATTGGTTACATTTGGTATCTTTAGCTCTGCGGGCTGAGTTTCCAGTGTTTCAATGAAACTGAAGATATCGATGGACGATCAAACTAATTTATTGTGTCAATTGAAATATTATATATATATACGGTAGTCTTAAGGGTAATATATTATTATTATTATTATTTTATCATTATTATTTTTTTATGTATATATTAGTGATATTTTAAGTTGAATTATTTCGACACTTGATTATTGGGGAAATGGTCGTATAATCAGTACCATTGGAGAGCCATGAATATTAAAACTGTCCTGTTTTTAAATCTCCGAAACAGTTTACATGGTAAACAGCTGATGATCCCCGTGTTAATATTAGACGCTTAAGGTCTCCTGTTTTTGTTTCACTCTTAGATAATTAACCCCCCTTTTTTATTTTTTATTTTTATTTATTTATTTTTTTTATTTTACTTATATTTTTTCATTTATTAATTTTCCAACGAATGTTAAGTCTGCAATATCTTGGATTTAGTTAGTTTGTCTGGGAATTTAAACTGCATTTTACATTTTTTTAATTTTTTTTTTTATTAATGACTCAAAGCTTCTTTAGACTATATATATATATATATATATATATATATATATATATATATATATATATATATATATATTTGTGGTTAAGTTTATAACAAAAAATATATTCGGAAATAAAAATGTGTAATCTTTTGAATTGATTTTTTTATCAAATTTTCTTTTTAAATAGGATTTTGAAAGTTAAATTTATACATTACGGTATTGTTTAGTCATTAAATTAAAGTAAATTTCAAATTGTTATAAAACTATAACTAAAATCGTAAAAAAAATAGGATTTCTTATCTAGGAAATTGTTTACGATGTCAGCAGGCAGAAGATTTACATAATAAATGCAGGGAAGGGGGAAACTAGCTGTCTGCCTGGTGTGCCACTAAAGTGGAAGAGAAGAGCATTTAAGAAACCGAAATTCATTCTTGTAGATTTACTTTCTTTATTAAATCATTTTTTTTGATAGAATGTTTACATTTTTGTTACTTCATCAATTTGTTTATTCCTATGCATATTTGATTAATAGTATATATATATATATATATATATATATATATATATATATATATATGTGTGTGTAGACATTTTTAAAGTATTGTTGTAGTAGGAAAATTTTAATTTGGAAAACCTTAAACAATGTGTTATTTTGTATTTATAATTTTTGTTAAAATTATTTTAACTTACCTCAGCTTTGGGAAACACTTTTTGTTTTGATTCAACAAATAAACAGGTTGTTGTTGTTGTTGATGATGACGACGACGACGACGACGAAGTTATATCTCTGACAGCTGACTTAAGTTATAATAAATTTTATTCATTTTAATAAAAAAATAACACATTGTTTAAGGTTTTTCATATATATATATATGGTGTTTTACACTTCTTTACTGAAGAAGGCCATCCCTACAAAATTGCAATGTCCGGTTGAGGAGCCCTGACTTATTTTTACAAGTCTACTGCAGATATGAGATACGAAACTCACTTCTGTTTGTACATATATATATATATATATATATATATATATATATATATATATATATATATATTTTGTGGTTGAGATTATGACAAAAAAATATTTGAAAATGAAAATGTAATTTTTTGCATTGTTTTTTTTTATGTTTAAAATTTACAAAAATGTTCACAGTATAGTAAATTTTCTTTATAAAATAAGATTTGGCACAAGGCCAAAAATTGGGTGGGATGGGGGTCGGCTGTAGTCCTCTTGGTCTCTAAACTAGTTTGAGTCACCAAAATACCACATTCACTCTCTGGGTAAAACCTATTTAACATTATCCCCAACGGTTTGGCGTTTTTTTACTTACAAAAAATTGATGAAACATTTCAAGACTAATTTAGGTAAATGCTTTATTTCTTTTCTTCTTTTTTGGCAGATGTCCATGAAAAGAAAAGTAGTCATAATCGACCAAGGACAGGTGAGTAGATTTAAACCAATATTACGCCTTGTATATTTGTGTGTGCGAGTTGTCAGTCAACACGTATGTATATGCATCTGTTTTATGTGAATGCAAGTGTGTGTGTATTTTTATTTGTGTACATGTATATGGATGTAGCTCTAAATGAATAAATGTGAAAGTTAGCCCATTTCTCACACGAACGCTAAAGTCAAAACGACCTAGTTAAAGTTGATTCAACTTTACACAATAGACACACTGCCTTTTTATATACTGCTTATGTATATGCGATAGCAGTCGCAAGGTTAACTAATTTGCATATTGGTTTTGAAAAAAGAATGATCCCTAATTCATCGTAGTCCCTTATGTCTTGGTGGCAATGTGCTTTGTTTGGGTTGAATTAAAGTAAAAAGAAATACTATTATTTTTTTATTCAATGATTGTTTTGATTTTAATATAACAAATAGTTCTGTTTTGCAATATTGTTTGATTTCCTGGAGAAATATTTCGCATTTGCGTTCAAATATTCTTTTCTTTAGAGGGATCGTCTGGATTTTCAACAAGTTGCGATATCTTTCAAAATTACAAATGAAAAGACAAATTGATTTCTTCTTTATTTTCCTTTTCTCACGGTCACATTTAAAAGATAAATAAATTTGTATCGAAATTACCAAAACGTTAATGTTTATCAATCTATATGAATAAACGAGAAAGATTTTGTTTCGTGTTTACAACAAAGTTATGAATGAAATGTTTATTTTGAAGTAATGTTTCAAATATTTAAAGAAGGGAAATTTGCGAAGCGATAGTGAGCCGGCAAAGCCAGCTAGTATATGCATATGTTTATATTGTTTTGTATGCGTGCATTTTTTTTTTTTTTTTTTTTGATTTTCTTATCTTTTTGCTTTTGCTGGGGATGGGGCATCCTGCTGGATGACATTCATATGCTATTTCAGAGACTCCAACTGAGAGATCTTTTTTGGATTTTAACCGTCTCTTTACCATCTCTTTAAGCGAAATTGTTTGGATCTCTTTTGTACTTGGTTCACCTGGTATATTCGCCAGGTAGTTTTTGAAATCCTTTTTCACGAGCACGTTTCCTCTTATGATTCAAGTTTCTTTTTAGTTCGTACATAAGACCTTGGTATTTCGTTATCTTCTCCCTCTCAGCTCTGTTTAAGCCAGCATTATTAGGGACAATGACTTCAACTAGCATTGTTACTTTCTCCCTCTTGTCCCATATCACTATGTCAGGTTCAACAGCTCCGTTTTCTAGGTGTGTATCTGTAGGGATTGCATAGTCATAGTGGATGATGTATGACTTATTTCCAACAGTTCTTTCTGGTATATACTCCCATTACTTGCTGCTACACTGGATATTCAATATTTTACTTTGTCCAGTGGAGATATTTACACACTCCATTGTGTCGTATTGTATAGTAGAACCTTACAGCTGGATGTCAGGTGGCTCACACTCTCTACTTCTGTGTAGCAGAACCTGTACTTATTGTCGTTGTTTAGATCACTTATTTGTTTCATTTTACTTCAGTTGAAGTTCTCAGAAATCAAGAGGCCCTTCTTGGGGTTAACACTTGATCTCTAATATTCAAATATTCTATTAATGTTCTCCTGTACATCCTCTCAAACGTTAAAACCAGGAAGATGTTTGTATCCCCTTCGTAACCACATGAGGTTACTTATCTTCTTGCTGTCTCAGTCTTTTGAGTTCTCATAAGATCATTGGTACCACCTTGTAACTAGGAAGGTTAATTTGCTCCCCAGTTTTAACGCTCCCACAAGTAATTTATCACCTTGTATGTAACACAACAAGTTTATTTGTGTCACCCTGTAGATACTCAGTATCTTTGTGTCACATTATAACCCTGTCACCTAATAACCCCATAATCTCTTTTGAGTTTCCGCTAGTGTGTCTGCGTCACGTTGAAACCGCACAAGGTCTCTATTTACTTAGTTCTCAACGAGGACAGAGTTAAGCAAAAGGTTGGTTTTGAAGGGAGGAGGGGGTTAAGCTCCCCCAAAATGGGCACTCTGGATTGGAAGAAAAATATCATGTGTCACCTTGTATCCTGACAAGGTCGATTGTGTCATGTTATAACTTTGCAAGGTCATGATATCATTGCATTCGCAAAAAAAATTTGCATTATTTTGTAATATCACAAGTTAACTTGTGTTACCTTGTAACTACCTGGTGCTACCAGATCAGGCTGTCTGAAGATATCGGCTTCCTGACTTAAAATGCACCAAACATTGATGTTATTTTTTTTCCTTTCCCTTTGCAAAACTCAATCATGTTCTGCAAAGCTAAAAACGAAAACAACATTTTTCCTCTACAAAACAACAACAAAAAAAAACACCATGAATAAATATTTGAAGATACAAAGAACTTGAAGCATAAAATCTTTTACAAAAATGATCGGAAAAGGGTTGATATGCAGTAAAACAAAACAAATAAACCAAACTAAACTAAATCTAGTAATCAACTATCATTTGGGTACCCACAGGTTCTTGTCCCCTTTAGTTGCCTTGGCCCGGTTGTGTCTCCTCTTGGTTGCCTGGCCTCGTTGTGTTCTACCTTTGTTTTATTGGCCTAGTCATGTTCCTCCTTCGTTGCTCTGGCCCAGTCACGTTCCGCCTTTGTAGCTTTACAAGTTTATTTATAAACACCTTTCATCTCATTTGTGATCCCACAGGGTCATTCGTGCCATCACCTAGTTTAACTATACAAGATCAGTTGTTGTGCCATCATCTAAATTCGTCATATGTCAGCTAAAATAATTTATATCTCTACAAAAAAACATTTAGCTGTGTTGGAATTTCAAATTTGATTTGCTAAATAGAGCAGATATATCAGCATAAGTAGGGGAGTTGGCATCAATCTGGATCTTGAATCGATTTGAAAAAAAAACCTTCTCTGTCAACAATTTCTGACTCCTGATTATTTTAAATATCCTAAATCCTGCAAAAACTACTGACTCTGACTATCCACATTGTGATTTTTAAAAAAATACCTTGAATTTTAAAAAAAAAGAAAGAACTGCTGACCCTGACTAACTCCGACTCCTCGCCTTGTTGGGTTTTAGAAAACGGAATCCTGCAATTCTTTCAGACTCCTGACTAATCAAATATATTACTGGGTTATCTGCTATTTTAAAACCCCCATTCTCGTTTCCTCTAAAATCTGAGCATTTATGGAATAGTAAGTTTTCTATACAACAGACTAAGTCTGGTCAGTAATCCATTTTTCTCTGACTGGGCAGCCGTTCAAGTCTTCAAGGCTTGATTAATCAGCAACCTAATCTAACCCTATGGTCAATAACCAATTTGTGGCAGTTTTTTGGCACCGATATTGGTCATTAGTATAAGGGTCAGTTTATTATGTTTGGCTGTTCGTTTTGGCATTGTCGGTCATTCATTTTTGTTTTGATGTATATTCTCATGTCCATGCGTCTCTATAAGAGATCGATCAGTCTTCAGTATTTTAGTTGTCAAATGGCATTTAGTATCAAATGGCATTTGGCAAGGATGTGAGCTCTCTGCCTTTTAGCAGAATTCCGTTTTTTTTTTGTTTTTTTTTGTTTTTTTAATTTTAAATCCAGAAAAGGCGGATTTCTCATTTAAATTGCTTTAGCATCTCCTGGATCAGAGTTCTCTGCTTTTTGGTCGAAATCCGCTTCTTTTTTTTTTTTTAAATAAGAAAAAGATGATTTCTGTCAAATCACTAGAGCCTTACGTCCTTATTTTTTTGTCGTTATTTGGCTGGATTTTATTTCTCTTTCTCTTTCTTCCCCTCTCTCACTTTATCTTTTCCTTTTTCTTCCTCTTTTTCACCTCTCTCACTCTTGTTTTGTCTTCCGTTTCCCTCTTATGACAGTTCTCTCTGAAAACTAAAAATGTTAACTTTGCCATGACGGCTTCAAACAATTCATGATGGGATAAAGGGGTCAGATTACTTTGGTTTCATCAAAGAATGACTTTCTGTCTCCTTCCCTTCACATGTGTACTTGGTGTCTTCCTCTTAATTTTGACTTTCTTAGTTGAAACTGATTGCAGTTGTTAAGGAAAAAGGTTTTTTGCACTACGCTCTCTCCACACACAAACATACACACAATAATTCTCTAAGTAATGTTACCTCAAGTAACAGCACTTAGCTGGATACTCCACCAGACTAGATGAATTCTTGTCCTGGAATTCGGTAAGATCAAGACACCACAAGAAAAATATATTGTAACATAGTTAACTGGTCAATTGGAGAGAGGAAAATTAATGTTCTTCACTTCTTTACTAACTCAACGTTTGACAGGTAAAGGAGAACTTTAATGGAATATTCGAATATCTATGTATCTCATATAGAGATCAAGTGTTAGCCCCAGAAAAGGGCCCCTTGATTTCTAAGAACTTCGGCTGAAGTAAAATGAAACAAAAAAGGGGAGGCGACGTGTCCCCCCAGTTGGTGATTTCATCACGATTTCAGTCTTTTTTAACCATTAACTACTCACATATTTGATTTTGATCGCGAAATGTGTAGATTGAATGATCACACTCTTTTGTTAGTGAATCTACCCAAGCATTTTCGGGTTATTCGATGTCAAATCCAGTCATTTTGGTAAAAGTTTTTTTGTATTATTTGGATTGTTATTAATCTCGATTATTTATCGCATGATAATAATATATAATATATAATGATAATAATAATAATAAATAGGGAATTAGTTAGACTATGGAAATGTAAAGAAGTAAAGGTGATTCCCATTGTAATGGGAACGCTTGGAACCATTACAAAAAGCCACCATAAATGGCTTAAACAGATTGACGAGACAATTTCTTTTCCAATTCTGCAAAAGGCTTGCCTGTTAGGAACGGCAAAAGTGTTAAGGTACAACTTGAATGTCTGAGGTCAAGGGAATTGACTTGAAAACTCCAACTAAAAACATCCAAAAGTTAAGACTACTATGAAATAATAATAATAAAGGGCAAGAAGGATGGAAAGCCCGAAGAGCGAAAGCACCAAGCAGACCTCTACTGAAAAGGTGCGGAGAATACTAGAATATTAAGGAGGCTTTTTGCTATTCAAACTCCATTTTTCCTCTACAAAACAACCGAACCAAACACTATTAATAAATATTTGAAGATATAAAGAACTTGAAGCATAAAAACTTTTACCAAAATGACCGGAAAGGGTTGATATGCCGTAAAACAAAACAACCAAACGAAACCAGAAAAGGTTATCATTTAACCATGGCGGTACAAAGTGATTTGAAACGTTTCTTGATCTGTTGGCCTAGGAGCAAAGTGTAGTATCTGTTCTGACACTACACTTCATCTTTTCTGTCCTCGGTCAATTTAAAAAGTTTTTGTTCCAATTCAGAGTGCCCTTTTTTGTGGGGCTGAATTTTTCCCACATTTAAAACCGACCTTGTGTCTTACTCTGCCCTCATGGAGAGGCAAATAAATAGGAAAAAAGTGATTTCTATCATTTACGTCGGTCTTCATATGCCATTGCTTGGGGTTATTTTTGTCAGAGTCACTCCAAGACTTCTTCGGTTACCTTCAACTGAGATGTGTGTATGTCTATTTATCCAACCACAGCTTTGTTCAACATGGCCATACCACTACAGGTGGTTGCAATGCAGAGCTGAGTCCAATTTAGGCACCTTCAGCCTAAATAGTAGGGTGTTGGAACTAGTTCTTTTGTCAAAATACACACCACAAATCCACCGAATCATAGCCCTGCATCCTCAGATAGACCGAATTAGTGGAAGCCCAGCATTCACTCGCATGTGAAATTGCACTACAAACTTAGTTGTTGTAAATGCATCGCTTCGAGAGGCTCTGTTCATTCATCTGTTAAGCTCAAGTAAATATTATTATTTTCGTTAGTCTGTCAAGCTCAAGTTTGAAGTATTATTTTCGTTAGTCTGTCAGGCTCAAGTTTGAAATATTATTTTCGTTAGTCTGTCAGGCTCAAGTTTGAAATATTATTTTCGTTAGTCTGTCAAGCTCAAGTTTGAAGTATTATTTTCGTTAGTCTGTCAGGCTCAAGTTTGAAATATTATTTTCGTTAGTCTGTCAAGCTCAAGTTTGAAGTATTATTTTCGTTAGTCTGTCAAGCTCAAGTTTGAAGTATTATTTTCGTTAGTCTGTCAAGCTCAAGTTTGAAGTATTATTTTCGTTAGTCTGTCAAGCTCAAGTTTGAAGTATTATTTTCGTTAGTCTGTCAAGCTCAAGTTTGAAGTATTATTTTCGTTAGTCTGTCAAGCTCAAGTTTGAAGTATTATTTTCGTTAGTCTGTCACGCTCAAGTTTGAAATAGCATTTTTAGAAGCATCCACGAATATTTTTAAGAGACTCTGTCGGTCAGTCTGTTGTACTTAAATTTTAAATTGCATTTTTATTGCTGAACAGACTGATTAAATGAATGTATTTTTAATCTGCTTATTTTGCCAGCTGATTTGAAAAAAAATACAAACTTTTGCTCTATATTTATTTATTTATCTTTTAATTTTTTATAGAACCCAAAAAACCTAAAGTAATTAAAAAAGGTAAGTCTTATTTTATTTTATTACTTGAAAGGACACTCGGAAGTTTGGGGTAATTTTTACGACTGCAATGCGGGTTGGTATTCGGTCGAATTTGTCACTATTTTTGTTTGCGTACAGACCAGCGTCCACATAGCGTGACCAATCATCACCAACCTTGGTCAAAATATTGGTCATGGTCTAACTTAGAACTGATTTTATTTTGAGTCAAGGAAAAGGTAAAAGTCACTTTTGGCGATAACTTCGGCTTTGTTCATCGTAGAAACTCTGTACTTAGTCCATATTGTAGCCAATGAAGTCCTGCATCTTAGATGGCTTTGACCTTGAAACCTTTAGTCAAGTTGTACATTTTGACAGAATTTCAAGTTATGTTGTCAGGCGGAAGTATGCAGTCTCACAACTGACCTATGTTCTTGTTTATTATATGTTTCTTACGGCTATTTTTTTTAAAGTGTTCTGATTGTGATATTGTACTAACGAATTGTACCCCAAGAGTAACATTATTTTTATCACGAATGCTGTAAATGGTCTCTTTTTTGGGGGGGATCAGTAATCTATTCTGTTGAAAACGATTTCAGCATTTTGAGAATTCCAATATTTTCACTCTTTCATCGGCATTTATATTTACCATTATGTATTCTCTGAATTATTATATGCAGTATAACATCTGTTTTACACTCTTGCATGTGTTAAAAATTGACTTTGAAACTAACCTATCTCTGACCAGGTCTTTATTTATCATTTTTCTTCTTTCAAATCCATCCTTATCACTTCATCCTGTTTTCCTTAGCCTTCCTATGACAACTGACTCTGCAAATTCAACTGCTCTACATCTACTAACCCAAGCACTTTCATCCATTCTTTCAATGTGACCAAACTAACAAAGTCTCCTGTTCATCACACATCTCCCGATACTGTCCAGATTTAATCAGGGGTTAAAGCCTAGCTTCAATAATAACTGGTCAGTTTTCACTTCTATACATCATCACACTGAGCACACATGCCTGATAGACCCTTTCCATAGTCGACAGCAATAATGCTCTGCAGGTTAGTAATGCTCTGCTGGTTAGTTATGGCAGTTTACTGAACTTCTGCCATCCACTCTAACTCTTGCAATCATAGTAGCACCAGCTCCTCCTTGTACCCCAAAGGGTTCATCAAGGTAATAAAACTTCCGAACAACCTCAATAACATTGTTTCTGAATTTTTTAGATGAGGATTGATAATTTCTATAATTTGGATTATTCGGATTACTGTTCTCATCTTGATTGTTATTTTCACAACGTTTCGGCCGATGTAACCTCCGACCTTCTTAAGGTGTATCTTGTCGAACTCTGGAATTTGCACGGAATTTCGAACGGAACCCTTTATTTAATCCACGAGGTTAGCATACTCTCGTTCTGTCAGGCATGTCCGGGTAGAAGTCTTCAGTAATTCGCAAGGACCCGTGGTGTAACGGATAAAGTACCAAGTAAAATTAAGTTTTAGTTGCAGTCTTCTGAAGGTTGAAGGTTCAATCCTCAGTGCGGGCGATACTAGGAATTGTGAATTAATGAAAACTTCTACCCGATCAGGGCTGACGGAACGAGAGCATGCTACCCCCTTGGATTAAATAACGGGTTCTGTTCGAAATTCCATGCAGATTCCAAAGTTCAACAAAGATGCACCTGAAGAAGGTAGGAGGTTACATCGGCCGAAACGTTGTGAGAATAACACTGAAGATGAGAACAATAGTCCAAATAAAAATAATCCAACCTCAATTGCTTTGCCATCTAACTATACTTTATCGACATCTGAGTTCTCATTCGTCTCTCCATTGCCTTAGACTTTTTGCACGCGAACTGGTTATAATCGTTCAACCTATTGATGCGTGTGGGAATTTTTTAATTTTGGGATCATCATATTTGATTTAGCATCCATTTTATATGTATTAGAAAGCTTTTAGAAATTAACTTCCAAACTAACCTATCTCTGAACAGATCTTTATTTACCCCTCTCTCTCTCAAGTCCATCCTTATCACTTCCTCACATCTTTTCCTTGGCTATACTCTGCCACCTGAGCCTGCTACCTCAACTGTTCTACATCTACTAACCCAAGAACTCACATCCATTCTAAGATCAAAGTGTAGTATCTGTTCCGATGGATACTGCACGCCTGTTCTGTGCAGTTCTAGGAGGTCCACCCTCCCAGGCTTCGCCTCCCCTCTTTGGGGAGGAGTAAGTTTATTGCTTACTGTCTGAGGCGCCCCTACCGGGGAATGCCGACGGGGCTGCCCAGGCAATTTTTAAATGGCCAGAGTGCTCA
Source organism: Sepiola atlantica (assembly GCA_963556195.1). NCBI lineage: Eukaryota > Metazoa > Mollusca > Cephalopoda > Sepiida > Sepiolidae > Sepiola > Sepiola atlantica. The sequence continues at coordinate 181,674,444 of OY744519.1, forward strand.
CCTCTCGAGCGCTGGCTTTTAACCCCACTTGCTCGACCCGATCTTGGGTCACATCTTACTTGTGGGAGTAAGATAAAACTGGCTTTGTGCCTAACTCCGCGAGGAGTAAATAAACATCCATTCTTTCAACACAGTCCTACCATCAAAGTCTCCTGTTCTGCACATATCTCCCTATACTGTCCAGATTTAATCTTCCTCTGAGGTCATCAGATCTAAACAAACTAACGAAATCATTTTTTCATCTAAAAAAATAATTTTCTTTTTTTTTTTTTAATTTTTCACAGGTAAAGAACATGATACTATATCTATGCAAACAGCCAAAAAAGGTGAAGAACACATCGTCAGCAAGCGTCGTCGTAAAATAACGCTGGATCCTAATGATACGTTGAGCACTATGAATGGCCCGTCCCTTGTCGTGAAGCCTGGGGTCCTTTCTCAGGGTCGTAATTATCTCATCACTGTGAATGTCACACAGAAAGGTAAGCAATTCTATTTTTTATCTAACCTTTGAAGTTAACTTTATGTACGAGCAAAGAAATGCAGTGTTGCCTTGGGGCAATAATAACTTGACAGTATGATGCAATGAAATCTCATCCTCCGCTATATATCGGTGTTACAGCACTGAAGAACAAAAATACGGATAAGTGTAAATTGAAATTATGCTGGATACCGAGTCATATCGGCATTCATGGAAATGAAAAAGCGGATAGAGCAGCAAAAGAATCGCTGAACATGATTGATCTTCGACCTTCTATAAAAAGGATAATCAAAGACAAATGGCAAGAATCTTGGGATGAATGCCAAAGTAATAAATTACACAAGATTGGGTAACTATTGATGAGTGGCCCCTGGGCAAGAAGAGAAGAGGTTGTAGTAGCCAGGCTCTGTATAGGTAATACATATATTACTCACAAACATTTATTGGAAGGTGAAGTGTCTCCAATGTGTATATCATGTCAAGAATCTTATACAGTCAAACATATATTAATAGACTGTCAGGATCTGCAACAATGCCGAAGGAAATACTACAACTCGAAAAATCTAAAAGCACAAACTTGACCAAAATACTAGGATTCCATACAATGATCTTTGACCTTCGATAAACAGGATAATAAAAGAAAAATGGCAAGAATCTTGGGCTGAATGCCAAAGTAATTAATTACACAAGATTTGGCCAACTTAGACTACAGAAAAGCAAGAAGAGAAGAGGTTGTAGTAGCCAGCCTCCGTATAGGTAATACATCTATTACTCACAAACATTTATTGGAAGGTGAAGAGTCTCCAATGTGTATATCATGTTAAGAATCTTATACGGTCAACCATATTAATAGACTGTCAGGATCTGCAACAATGCCGAAGGAAATACTACAGCTCGAAAAATGCAACCAAAATCTTAGACTTTATCAAAGAAGTTGGACTTTTCAAAAAAGATTATTTTCAATTTTTAATTTTTTAATTTTTTTCAAAAACAATATAAAATAATTATCCTATCTTAGGATTCCATTTGACAACTTTATTTAGCATTAAATGACTCATAGGTAGTTGATATGCCGTAAAACAAACCAAATCAAACCTCCACGATAATAAAGATCAATGTGTATTTATTTGTATATTTATATATATATATATATATATATATATATATTTATCTATCTACATAAAGTTAGGTATCTGTATATGTTTATATATTTGTATGTACCAGATTCACTCCTAAACTAATTAGCCGATCATCAGGAATTTTGGAACACAGCTGTGAGACGTAAGGGTAGGTAATGTTGGTTATATTTAGTTTAATTTAGTTTTATGCAAAAGGGGGTAAAACGGTGATGGAAGTCCTTTGTGATAATTTAGATACTTCCGACTTTTTTGTGAAATTTTAAAAGCCTAAAATTTTAGACATTTTCTAGAATCAAAATCATGTAATGAATTTTGATCAAAATTGGAATAAGGATTCTAAAGATAAGGTTTAGTATCATTATATATTGATTTTAATAGTCGTAAGCAGACATAAAAGTGGTGCAAAACTGTTCTGTTTGTGGAATTAATTTTTATCTATGGATGTCTGGCGTGAATGCAGACCTCACAATATTATTGTCAAAACAATATGGCATAAAAATAATACCACTATTTGATTTCTCGGTAAATTTTACTTGGAAAAAGTTGTTTGATCTTTGTATAGGTTTTTGTTTTCAATCGCACCACCAGTCACAGAAGCAGAGATACCACAAATAGTATAGTGTAGATGTCATCCACTGTTCATCCCAATGCTCAAATAAGATGCTTTCTTTTTCTTTTTAACAGGCAATGGAACATCACCCGTATTCCATGGAACTGCAATGTCTTACTTCCTTATAAATGAAAGTCCGAGCCTTGGCAGTTGTAACATCCAACCATTGACTGGAATTGAAATGCAGACCAATTTCAGCGTTTTCTGCTATGAGTGGAAAGATGATGTAAGTATTTGTTTGATGAATAACTGTAAAGACACAATGCGCCTTTTAGTCTTCACAAGATGGAACGGGTGCATTTTAGTTGAAAGATCTTCTAAATTAAGCGAGTAATAACGATTCAAAAGGTGTATACGTCTTTTTGGGACACCATATATATATATATATATATATATATATATACACATTTAAAAACAGAACGTCGAATTAAAACAGCACTAGCAAACCACTATTGGGAGCTCAAAGAAAATGGACGCTCACCAATAATTGAATGGAAAATAATACGACAGGCCAGTACATGTAGAAATTTAGACGACCCGTGTAGATTATGCCTGAATGAAAAATTTTAAATCCTAAACTTTAGAGATCCCCAAAATCTATTAAACTGTAGAAGTGAGATAGCAAACAGCTGCTTACACAGAAATAAATTTACCTGAGGCTAACGATAAATAAATAAACAAACAAATAAGTAAAACAAAAAACTAAACTAGACAAAAACCTAACAATTTAAAAATTAAAACCTAAAATAGAAATACAAGGAACCACGTGTTAAAATAAATTCACCCATTATATTGACACAACAAAGGAAACAGGATATAGGCCAATCTATAGAAAACATAACAATAGAACAGGATATAGGAAGTAACACTAACAAGACCTTTGTTTGCGGGAAGCCTAATGATTGGCTGAGAGAACAACAAAGAATCTGATTGGTTAACTAGCTAGCCGTGTATATAAAAACACCCGGCAAAAATAACTCCATGCATTTTAGCCTGAAGATTCCCCCGGGGATGAAACGCGGGAGCCTCTGTGTAGCTTAATTGCGATAAAAATATTTTCATAGCTTACTATATATATATATATAAAGTAACATAAAAATCCCAGAAAACAGAAATGTATTTGTTTAACAACATATTCAAACATGCAGCAGAGGTAGATTCAAGATCATGCCGATCTATCAGACTCAAGATTATTCCAACCTCGTTACACAAGAAAAAATCTTTAAAACTAAATTCGCACCGTCATTGAACAAACCATAACACAATACACACAGCATACAGAGCACAGGTCTACTTTCTGAATACGCATATATATATATATATAGGAACTGGGGTCTGATCAACTCTGCTGGGAAGCCTTGAGATAAAATGCTGTTTTGTTTTTAAAATCACGAAACAGTTTTTCATAGTAAGCAACTGATGATCCCTTAAATACTGTTAAGACTAGCGTAAATTCCTGGAAGAAAACTAATATAGTGACTGTAAAAAATAAATTGGCTTACAAGAAAAGTAATTTTGCACCGAAGGACTTCGGACTAAAGTTTTTTTTTTCCATATAGTTTTAATGGTTGAAAAACTTCCAAGACTAATATATATATATATATATATATATATATATATATTCAGGGAGAGTAGAAAGTGGACCTTTGGTTTACTCTTGGCAGCCTCGTAACTCTCACTTCTCTTATTTTGTCCTTTAGTCCTTACATTCCATCAGTGATTTTTCTGACAAAGGGGGAAGAATTGCTGTTTTCTGGGTTGGAATCTGTCCATCTAACACTTATCGTCGGCTAGTTTTTTTACCTTGAAGTAGTATGCTTTAAAAAAAATTTAACCTCCTTACATTAAGTGGCTTCATGCCTTGTATGGAGCAATTTCCATGAAATAAAAATTTAACGAATACATGCATATAAAAATGAATGTGTGTTTGTGTGTGTACACAAAAACATATATATGCACGCATGCATATATGCACCTGCATACATAAACCAGAACAGATACACTGACCTAAATACACATACACACATAAAAGACAGGGATCATAGAAAAAATAAACAACTCTCATAAATTATATTCACTAATTCAGACAATCCTAATTCTATATAAAAAAAACTGACCAAATAATTAACACGCTTCAATAAACTCAAGTGGGATGCCCAAGATGTACTGATGCTAACTGAGAAAAGGAAGGAACACACATGCCGAACTTTTAATAATAAAAAGATTGAACCCATATTTTCAAAACAAACATCTGAAGAGAGCCAAGCATGCTTGAAACATGTGTTATAGAAATTTAAAGAGCAAACATAAAAAAAATGTAAAATATTAAATAATGAACAATTTTTAAAAATTAATAAATGTTGACAGCCCCACTTCTTTAGATAAATATATATACATATAAATATATATATATATAAATAAACGAAAAATAAAGATGTATATATATAAGTATATTTATATATATATATATATATAAATAAACGAAAAATAAATAAAAAATATATATATATATATAAATAAACGAAAAATAAATAAAAAATATATAAAATAAATAAATAAACGAAAAATAAATAAAGATGTACATATATATATATAAAATAAATAAATAAACGAATAATAAATAAAGATGTACATATATATATATATATAAAATAAATAAATAAACGAATGATAAATAAAGATGTATATATATATATATATATATATATAGATATATATATATATATACATATGTAAATGAATAAGTATATGGATGAATAAATAAAAATTATAAAAAGGCTGATACTAACGATAAGACAACCTGATGAAGACGGTCGAGAGATGGCCCATCACACAACGCTCGGTGCCACATTATACCAATTAAATCCCGAGAACCGCAAAATTGCTCGCTGCGTTGAGAGATTAACGAGAAAGATTGCAAAACGAGAGAGCTCCGTGGTCTTTAATGAAGCTTGTATGAATATATATATATATATATATATATATATATATATATATATATATATATTTAATGGACACTATACAGTATTTTGATCATCCTTCGGTTTCATGGAAACATTGGAAACTCAACCTGAAAAATTAAAGATATAAATGTGGCTGTTTGATCAGCTGATGTTATGATAGTGTACGCATGAAAATATATGTGTTTATAATGTGAATACTTTAAGTTCACACAGGAAATGGGTTGAAAGCTCAATAGTGTTTATAGAACTAAAGCTCTAAATATAGCAATGAGAAATTTATGTAAATGCTCGAGAATAGCAAACCTAAGTTGGACGGTTCAACAAAATAAGTATTGTATTTATGTTAAACATTGTAAATGTAGATATCGAATTACAACCTAGCATTGCCCGTGAATTTATATATTGTATAGAAATTATCCTTTAAAACAGGTTCCCCCTATTTCTTTGATGTTAACAGCTTTGTTAACAAAAGGTATATACTTTAATTTGTTCAATCAGTTTTGGTGAACATTAATCCGTGTTCTTAAAAAGGAAAATTTAATTTCCAAAATTTTTATTTTGTTACCAAATTATTTTGTCGTTGCGTTTTTCGAATCGGGAAAGTAACGAAAATGGTGTTTTAGAGAATTGAATATAAATTTTGTTAGGCACGAGTCAACGAATACATGTGACATCACTTCAAAGATACAAATGATTAATTATTTCTACAAATTTTTCTCTATATATGAATAAAAATGTAATAATAGTTATTTGATATTCAATAGACAAAAATAAATAAGAATTTATTAGTAGTAGTATTTACATTAAGTAGTTGCATTTGCTGCTTGTGTTTGGTTGTTTGACTTTTGCGTAGAGCTCACAAAGATCGCGCCTCAGGTATGTCTGGTCTGCACGAAGTCTTCCTCATTGGTCACAGCTATTTGTTGACCTGCAGGATTGCAAGTGTTCACCCCTGACACAGAGAACAGCAAGACTCAGCGGTTGCATGCAAAGTCGGGGAAGGTTTGACCTAGAAAACACACAAAGGAATGGCGTAGAAGCAACATTGCTACTTTCACTCCATCGATTTGTGGTTTTGCGTCTGACACGTCTTTGCTTGCTACATGCAGAGGCAGAGATGACCAGAGGATGATGGATCCTGATGCAGACTCTTCCTGGATTTTCATCAGACGTCTGTTAGCCGGGTAGCTCTGACGCTATCACGTTGCCACCACCCCTATCACGGTAAAAAAAGGGTTGGACTTTTGAGGGGGTACATTTTTTGCTGATAACAAAGATAGCATTCATTGTAAATTAAATTATTTTTCATTTTTTTGTCTTTTGTTGATCATTCCTCATTGTTAAACTTTATTGTTTGTCTTGAATCGTGATTACATTATTGTTGGTCGTTTTATATTTTTTGCCTCACCATTGGTTAACTACATGGGCGCAGGAAATGCTTATATTTAAAGTCTTTTGTCAGATGTTTATTCTTCTCCCTGCAGCACCAGCCATTAGTATATGAAGTCAGTTATAACCTGAACAGAAACCAAAGGAAGAATTTGATCTATCGTGGATTGAATACGCTGAATGCTACCCTGAAATTTCAGCTTCCGGCTGGAAACGTAGAAAATGCCGACAAAGGTAAATTGGAAAATTCATTCTCTTGTGAAAAAAATAATGACAAATTGATAAATCCATTTTCTTGTTAAATAAAGCTTGAAATTGGTAGTTTCACAATATTCCTCAGATGTGGTGGCATTCTTATTTCCATTTTTAACACATTTTAGACAGTTGCATCTTCTTGTTTGTTATTATCTTCACAGCATTGTAGTCTTGGCCTGTCTTCATGTGTCTCTTGTCACAGTCAGTAACTTTCTGGGAATGTCAAATGTCTACTCGGACACATCATTAAGTGGATTGGTTAGTTATGAGACATTCTAGTGTGAATTCTACCTAATGGTTGTAAGTTCAGTCGCTGGTAAAGGAACTTATAGAAAAAGAATAGACTAATCGATTCATCCATGTGCATACTCCAGAGAACTTCACCACATGCTTGTGAACAAAACTCTGTTCAGAGGTTGATTGTTTTGCTGTGTCGTCACACGTGTGGATTAGCAGGTTATAGTGAAGTACTTGCTAAAGACATCTTCACTATATGGTTCTCTGCTCACTGGTGCAGTGCACCTTCCCATTTTTAAGAATGGTCTCCGTGAAGTTACAATGCTTTCTCTGCCAGAGCATCTGTTTGTAAAGAATAGAGATTTTTGTTCAAGGTTTACTCGTCTAGATCCGCCGTGTTCTGTCTATGTCCATCATTCACTGTGGAGAGGCTGCATTTTGTGCATCACATGATGCTGAGATGCATGGAGATCAGTCGAGGATGCCACAAATAGGAAAGGTACCACTCCTTTACAGACTTAAACAGGCTAAAAATTCAGACTGTTGTACCCATTTGAAACAAATAGCCAAGTGGTTAAAGGCGTTGGTTAAGGAATATTCTGGAATGAATTCTACTGAGAGATTTTGAGTTCAATCCCTGGTGAAGAAAACTCAAGAAAAAGAGTGAACTGATACAAAATATCTAAAACGTGTGGAACGGTGAA
>OY744519.1:181692218-181712218 GCA_963556195.1 Sepiola atlantica
CATTAAAATTCAAATTAAATAAAGTATATTTTAAGATAGAATTGTTTTTGTTTATTTATTCCATGAGTTCCCAGCTACACGTTCAAGAAGTATTCAGGGTACAACATTATCCCCGCCCCCAAAGAGTGAGCAACATTCATACCCCCCCCCCCCCCCCCCAAAAAAATGAACCTATTAGTGGCCATTTTTTTTCCTTTAATTTATTACCAAAACTCTTTGGTAAATACAATATTATTTGATACTAAAATTACTTTCAAAGATTTACTTTATAGGATAGACCATTCATTTATACTATAGATAAAAATATGGGTTGGTTGTAAGGACTACTTACCAGAAGGTTTTTGATTGGATAATAAATGAAACTGATTGTATCGTTCAACTTAGATTTTCACATTTTACTGAAAACTGAGACATCAATGTTGCCAACAGCAGCAGGTGTAATATTTGAAAGACACCCCAATCTTTATGACTAACTATAGATATCTCTGAAAGATAAAGATGTTGCTGAATCATGGTTATAGTTATTCTTCTTGTCCTAAAAATGGACCATGGGTGCTAATGGGTTAAACAATTGTCACTATAAAATTGGACTGTAGGGTAAATTTAAAGTTGAATATGAAAACTCAAGTATTTTACTAAATAAAAAAACGAATCTTGTAAATTTTAAAAGAGAACTATATCTTTTACTCTTGATGGTTCCTAATGCCAGGGTCCAGTGTTTGGATTGAAAGTGTGTGAAAAAACGAAAAGACAATTTTGGTATTTTATATATATATATATATATATATATATATATATATATATATATATATATATACTTTCTTTCTCTTAAATTTTCTAATGAGTTAAATATGCAAGTCGATCTTTTTACAGACACTATTTGTTTTTGTTTGTTAACTAATTTTTCTGTTCACTGATTAAAACTTACTCGCTTTTTTATTTAATAGCTGGAAACCCTGCAGACAATCCAGGCTGTTGAGGCTGTTACACTCAGATCTGACCAGGCGAGTAGACATTATTTCTACACTGTTCTCTATTGGCTGCTAGCTTTGAGCGCAACCTTTTGCACACCATGCTTTCAGATTGTCTACCATGATGTTCCTATTTACTTGCGTGCCACGGGGGGGGGGGGGGGGGTAGCAGAGTTACATTCAAGGCCGGTTTTTAATGTGGGGGCAAAATCAAGCTCTCCAAAAAGGGATTGGGACAAAAAAAAATTTTTTTTAATTGCCTCAGTCTAGAAGGATTTCTCCTTTACTGACCGATGATAGAAAAGATGAAGTGTAGTATCAGAAAAGATACTACACTTTGATCCTAGCCAATTTCTCTAATAGACTGTTTGAGCATGTATATACTATAATTCGGACATTTTTTCTTATGGAAATCGCTCCAGACAAGACATGAAGCTTTCTGGGAGTATTGATTTACTCCTCTCCAGGAGTTAGGCACAAGGCCAGTTTTTATCTTACTCCCACAAGTAAGATGTGACCCAAGGTCGGGTTGGGAAAGTGGGGTTTAAAAATTGCCTGGGCAGCCCCGTCGGCATTCCCCGGTAGGGGCGCCTCAGGCAGTAAGCAATAAACTTATTCCTCCCCAAAGAGGGGAGGCGAAGCCTGGGAGGGTGGACCTCCTAGAACTGCACAGGACAGACCCATAGACCGGCGTAAATCAAGCCCCGAAGGCCAAGACAATACCAGTCTATGGGGTGCAGTATCCATCGGAACAAATACTACACTTTGATCTTAGCCAAAAGGCTTATAAAATTCCTTCTACGATTAACGTTTTCTAAGAATATCAAATAATTATCCTACCTATAGAATTCTATTTGACAACTTTATTCACCATCAAATAACCCATAGATGGTTGATATACTGTAGACCAAACTTAATGATGTGTGTATAAATCATTATACACTCGTTGGAAACCCAGGTTCTGGATCGTCTGCTGACAAAACCACTCGGACGCTGATGTTAATTGGGGGGGACAAAGTTTTAAAATTATTTAGAGGGCAAAAAAGATTTTAAATTATTTGGGGGGGGGGGGTGCAACAAAGATTTAAAATTATTGGGGGTGCAACAAAGATTTAAAATCATTTTTGGGCTAACAAAGATTAAAAATTATTTGGGGCTGGGGGCAACAAAGATTTAAAAATCATTTTCGGGCTAACAAAGATTTAAAATCATTTGGGAGGCAACAAAGACTGCACTAGCCAGGAGTAATCTAGAGATTAACTTGCTCTGGGACCAGACCCTGATTTTATCTCCATGAGGTATGGTCTGATTCTGTCCTTTGAGGTCAGACTCCCAAGCATTACCTCTTCCTCTGGGATGTCTAATCTTGCTGTGGTGGGAAGCGGGTAAATACCCAAGAAGTATTATCACAATAACATGCCATATAAAGTTAATTAAAAAAGAAATCCATCACTCTGTTTCCATAATGAGACGTTTTCTTTTTTTTTCTATTCTGATTGATAAGGTTTTTTTTCTTTGTTTTTTTTTTAACTTTCCAGTTTGAGACGTTTTCTCATTTCTTTCTTTTTTTTTTAATTTAGCCGACTATATGAACACTATGTGAACACTAGTAAAGCATAAGTTTCTGAAGATCCATAGACCATGAAACACATGTGTACAAGGATTTTTTAATAGATAATATATATATATATATATATATATATATATATATATGAGACAAAAAGAAAAAAAATATTTATTTATTTATTTATTATTATTTTATTTATTTTCTACAAATCAATCATCTCAACGAAGTCTTGAAATAAAGACGAAACGTTGATGAATATATAAATAATTTTGGTTTTTCCTTTTTCATCACGTTGGAATATATATATATATATATATATATATAATATTAAAATAAATATTAAATTATTTATACCTACAGACGCTAGCATTTCAAGCTTATTGCTCTCATCAGTGCAGGAAAGTAACAATTTCAGACGGTCGGGTGGGCCAAACCCGGTTCACAGGGTCAGCCTAGAATCTGCAAGCAGTCGCCATATCCACTCAGCCACTGGAAACTATCACGCGATTAACAGAAATTAAGATCTATATGTACCTAGAGTCTGGCACAGACAAAAGACTAGTCGAGAGTGTTCGACAAACGTATTCAGACCCCGACAGTGCTTGACTTTTAATTTCTTAAAGCAGCTTATTATAATATTTAAATAAATATTAAATTATTTATACTGAGAGACACTAGCGTTTCAAGCTTATTGCTCTCATCAGTGCAGGAAAGTAACAATTTCAGACGGTTGGGCGGTGCGAACCTGGTTCACAGAGTCAGCCTAGAATCTACAAGCAGTCGCCATATCCACTCGGCCACTGGAAACTGTCACGTGATTAATGGAAATTAAGATTTATATGTCCATAGAAGCGGGCACAGACAGAAGACTGGTTGAGAGTGTTCAACGAACGTATTCGAAACGTCACTATAAATTTGGGCACCATTCCTTCCTTTAAACATATTTCATTGTCTTCATACTTTTGTCCTGATCCCTATAAATATCTTAGCACTACGACCTTTACTGATAACCCTAACCTCTGATCAGGAGGTACTTTGGCTAAAAGTGAGTATGACGTATACATCGGTCAACTGACCCCATAGAAACAAGAAAATACATTAGGAAAGTGGAACGGATCAGGACAAAAGTATTTAGATAGAAGTTGTCTATCTTATTTAATGATATATATAATCTCAGACGGTCGCACAGTTCGAACCCCTGCCACAGAATCAACCTAGACTTCATAAGCAAGCGCTGTAACAATTAGGTCACGAGACATTACCACATTCATGAAGGGAATTTAAGTTCTATTTATGCGAAGGGGGCATATCTAGAAAGACTAACTAAAGATTCTACGAACATTGTTGGAATATGCCTTATAGCTATGTGTCAGTCTATTTTTAACTTCCCCCGAACAGGCTTTAATCTTATTAAAGGCGGCTTATAACAATATTAATTTAAAAAAAAAAAATTAAATTATTTTTTACCTACATACGCTAGCGTTTCAAGCGTCATATATATATATATATATATATATATATATATATATATATATATATAAATTTATTTAGATACTGTATATTACATATTTCAGCAATGTACCGCGGTTTCATCCAAAAGGGCAGATTTAGACATCTTTAGTAAATCTTCGTGCCCAGTGGAATCATCGGCAAGCTGAAATGATTGTAGACACGCCTGACAGGGAATGGCGTCAACAATTTACTAAAGATGTCTAAATCTGTCCTTTTGGATGAAACCGCGGTACATTGCTGAAATATGTAATATACAGTATCTAAATAAATTATATTAGCTCTCTTATATGATCGAGCACTTTATTTGATTTCTTTTCATATACAACCTGACTATATATATATATATATATATATATATATATATATATATATATATATATATATATATATATATATATATATAATGCACGGACGACGCCATGTAGGCCTACTAGTTTCTAATAAAATATTTAAAAAACATTTCCACCTCCCGTGTTCTTTTCTTTTTTAATTTCTCAACTTTAACCCATAACTTACAATTGAGCACTTTGCCCACAAATAGATTTTTCAACCTCTGAATCAAAGGTGACCGAATCTCACCCGCCTTTCACCACACCTTCGCCCCTGGGGGTCAGTGTTGTTCTTTCCACCCACTGGCTTTGATGAACGAAAAGCCTCAGAGTTTCCCCTCCCCCATGCAGAGGTGTTAAACAACATTCTTTCAAGCTTTCTCTTCTTTACGCTTTTTTAGTTTTAATTGATAAGCCCTTCAAATGTGCCATATTATTAGCAGCTGAGGCGCGAATGATCTGGAAGAGAGTGTGTGGTTTTAGGGTGTGGGGATCTCCCACTGCCGGGAGCCGGGTCTTTTCTACTTGCTATCCTCATAAATAGTATTGTCCCCTTTCTTGCACTCTTATTTCACATTTACACAATAGGCACAATCAGAAAAATCTATATAATACACTAACGCATTTCATGTTCGTACGTAAATTATCAACACTAAAAGAAAATGATTTTTCGATGATAATGGGTGATTCATCTGATGTCGCTAAGCTAAAAAAAACAAAAACGACTTTACGTATTTTTAAAATTAATTGTCACAAAAGCAAATTAAAACAGTACAATTTTAGATAAATACATTTTTTTTTAAAGTGACATTTGTGTTATTGATTTGAAAAATATTTAGCTGACAATTATGATTACGGTAAGAAGACGGGGCATATTTATTGTCTTAAAAAGAATTAGATTGCTACAATTTTAAATAATGAAATAAAAAAAGAAGATACATATTCAATTTATTAATTTAAAGAATATTTAGCTGGCAATGACAATTATTTTTACGGGAGAAGAAATTTTTTTTTTTTTTTTTTTTCATAGTAAGCACCCTGACAGACGTTTATTATTATTTCAAAAGGAATGTTATTATTAGCAGTAAATTGTACAGATTCATGTAGAAAGCACGGTGGAATAATAATGTTAATAGACAAAATAATGTGCAGCTTCTGGAGGTTGAAGGTTCAATCCTGAGTGCGGGCGATACTAAGAATACAATTACGAATTACTTAAAACTTCTTACCAGGTCATGGCTAACAGAATGAAAGCAAGGCGTGGATTAAATAAAGGGTTCCGTTCAAAATTCCGTACAGATTCCCGAGTTCGACAAGATACACTTGAAGAAAGTTGGGGGTTGCATCGGTGGAAACGTTGTGAGAATAACATCCAAGATGAGAACAGTAGTCCGAATCAACCACATAATAGAACTATACTATTACTATTTTTTTATGATCAATTCGGGTGTCATGATACCATCATCCCAGGCATTATCTCCTCCTTTAGGTGGGTGGGGCGGGAGTGTAGTACATGTTCGTTCATCATGATACCATCATCCCAAGCATTACCTCCTTGTTTTTTTTTTGCGCGGGGGGAGAGTAGTGTAGAATCTGTCATGAAACAATCCTCCCAGGCATTACCTCCTCTTTGGAATGGGGGTTAGTAACGTGAGTAACAATAATTAAAAAAACGTGCCGGACGAAACCATTTCACGTGTTATGGGGAAGAGAGAAAACAAATAGCAAGTCAGTCAACCTCGCCGTCTGAAATGAATTCGTAATCTTCCACTCTATTTCCACAGTGAGACATTTTCTTTCTATTTTTACCTTTCTTCTTTCTATACCGATTGATTTTTGTTTTCTTTTAACTTTCCAGTTTGAAACGTTTTCTTTCTTTTCTTTTTTCATATGAATATCGGTGTGAACACTGACGAAGCATATTTTTTTTACCGTCATTTTTGACGGAGGGTGTACACACGTAGATGAATATTAAATAAATTAATACACGAGAAGTGGCCACACAATTGTATTAATATCAAGATTGCAAAATAACTGGAAATAGTCGACTGCAGTTCTAATAATATCAACAACCACCTGTGTGATATCATATACGCTAAATAAATGTCCCACTGACTGCGGAAGTGTCCCCCCCCCCCCCAAAAAAAAATAAAACCCGCCCCCAGTTCTAAGACTTAATAGTGCTAAATGCAGAATGGTTATTTTTATTGTTTGGCTAACAATTACGGATAAAATTTTCCTTTTGAGGCGGTTTCTTTCAGAAGAGATACACTTTCTTTTTTTCACACAGGATTTTATTTTCCAGATTTTTTATCGGCCATCTTTTTTCTTTCTTCCTTCTCTTACGTTTTCCTTTCTTTCGTTTTTCCTTCTCTTTTTCCATCGCTTGTTTTTCCTTTTCTCTCTTTACCTATCCCCCCCCCTCTCTCTCTCTCTTCCTTCAGTCTCTCTTTTTACCTATCTTTCTCGTTTTACACCCCTCTCTCTTTACCCCTTTACCTTTCTCCTCTCTCGTATTCCTTCTTCGTTCGTCTCTTTCTTTCTCCCTTTCTTTTTCTTTTTTCCTTTCTTTTTCTACCAATTAATACGTTCTTTTTTTCATATTTTATTTTTTAAACTTTTCGGTTTGAGACGTTTTCTCCCTTATTTCTTTGAATGTTTTTTTTTATTATTTAAATAACTTGAGACGTTATTTTATATGAATATTAGTGTTTACACTAGCGAAGCATGATTTTTTAACGGATGATGTACACTCATAAAAATAATTTAAAATATTTATTTATCCTTTAAAAGAAAATTAATAAAATTCTGTTTTGCTGAAAAAATGCCTTATTGTTTTTAAATTCTGAGACAAATTTTAAACTCTCTTTCTCTCTCTCTCCGTCTCTCTCTCTCCCTCTCTCTCCGTCTCCGTATCTCTCTCTCCCCGTCTCTCTCTCCCTCTCTCTCTCCGCCTCTTTCCGTCTCCCTCTCCGTCTCCCTCTCCCTCCCTCTCTCTCTTCGTCTCCCTCTCTCTCCCCGCCTCTCTCTCGTCTCTCTCTCCCCCTCTCTCTCCGTATCTTTCTCTTTCTCTCTCTCTCTCCGTATCTTTCTCTCTCTCTCCGTATCTATCTCTCTCTCTCCGTACCTCTCTCTCTCCGTATCGCTCTCTCTTCGTCTTCCTCTCTCTCCCTCTCCCTCCCTCTCTCTCTTCGTCTCCCTCTCTCTCCCTCTCTCTCTTTGTCCCCCTCTCTCTCCCCGCCCCCCTCCCTCTCTCTCCGTCTCTCTCTCCCTCTCTCTCCGTCTCTCTCTCCCTCTCTCTCCATCTTTCTCTCTCTCTCCGTATCTCTCTCTCTCCGTATCTCTCTCTCTTCGTATCTCTCTCTCTCTCTCTCTCTCTCCGTATCTCTCTCTCTCCGTATCTCTCTCTCTCTCCGTATCTCTCTCTCCGTATATCTCTCTCAACCTCTCTCTCTCCGTATATCTCTCTCAACCTCTCTCTCCGTATCTCTCTCTCTCTCTCTCTCTCCGTCTCCGTATCTCTCTCTCTCCGTCTCCGTATCTCTCTGTCTCCGTCTCCGTATCTCTCTCTCCCGTCTCTCTCTCTCTCCCGTTTCTCTCTCTCCCGTTTCTCTCTCTCCCGTTTCTCTCTCTCCCGTTTCTCTCTCTCCCGTTTCTCTCTCTCCCGTTTCTCTCTCTCCCGTTTCTCTCTCTCCCGTCTCTCTCTCTCTCTCCCGTCTTTCTCTCTCCGTCTCTCTCTCCGTCTCTCTCTCTCTCCGTCTCTCTCTCTCCGTCTCTCTCTCCATCCCCGTCTCTCTCTCCATCGCCGTCTCTCTCTCCCTCCTCATCTCTCTCTCCGTCTCTCTCTCCGTCTCCGTATCTCTCTCTCTCTCTCTCTTTCCGTATCTCTCTCTCTCTCTCTCTTTCCGTATCTCTCTCTCTCTCTCTCCGTATCTCTCTCTCTCCGTATATATCTCTCTCTCTCCGTCTCCGTATCTCCCTCTCTCTCCCCGTCTCTCTCTCCGTATCTCTCTCCGTCTCCGTATCTCTCTCTCTTCGTATCTCTCTCTCTCTTCGTCTCTCTCTCCGTATCTCTCTCCGTCTCCGTATCTCTCTCTCTTCGTCTCTCTCTCTCTTCGTCTCTCTCTCTCTCTCTCTTCGTCTCTCTCGCTCTCTTCGTCTCTCTCGCTCTCTTCGTCTCTCTCGCTCTCTTCGTCTCTCTCGCTCTCTTCGTCTCTCTCGCTCTCTTCGTCTCTCTCGCTCTCTTCGTCTCTCTCCCCGCCTCTCTCTCCGTCTCTCTCTCCCCTCTCTCTCCGTATCTTTCTCTTTCTCTCCCTCTCCGTATCTTTCTCTCCCTCTCCGTATCTATCTCTCTCTCTCCGTACCTCTCTCTCTCCGTATCTCTCTCTCTTCGTCTTCCTCTCTCTCCCTCTCCCTCCCTCTCTCTTCGTCTCCCTCTCTCTCCCTCTCTCTCTTCGTCCCCCTCTCTCTCTTCGTCCCCCTTCTCTCTCTTCGTCTCCCTCTCTCTCCCCGCCCCCCTCCCTCTCTCTCCGTCTCTCTCCGTCTCTCTCTCCCTCTCTCTCCGTCTCTCTCTCCCTCTCTCTCCATCTTTCTCTCTCTCTTCGTATCTCTCTCTCTCTCTTCGTATCTCTCTCTCTCTCTCCGTATCTCTCTCTCTCTCTCCGTATCTCTCTCTCTCTCCGTATCTCTCTCTCCGTATGTCTCTCTCAACCTCTCTCTCCGTATATCTCTCTCAACCTCTCTCTCCGTATATCTCTCTCAACCTCTCTCTCCGTCTCCGTATCTCTCTCTCTCCGTCTCTCTCTCTCTCCGTCTCCGTATCTCTCTCTCTCCCGTCTCTCTCTCCCGTCTCTCTCTCCCGTCTCTCTCTCCCGTCTCTCTCTCCCGTCTCTCTCTCTCTCTCCCGTCTCTCTCTCTCTCCCGTCTCTCTCTCTCGTTTCTCTCTCTCCCGTTTCTCCTTCTCCCGTTTCTCTCTCTCCCGTTTCTCTCTCTCCCGTTTCTCTCTCTCCCGTCTTTC
This sequence comes from Sepiola atlantica, assembly GCA_963556195.1. Taxonomy (NCBI): domain Eukaryota; kingdom Metazoa; phylum Mollusca; class Cephalopoda; order Sepiida; family Sepiolidae; genus Sepiola; species Sepiola atlantica. The sequence goes on from OY744519.1 coordinate 181,701,615, forward strand.
TCTCTCCGTCTCTCTCTCTCTCTCCGTCTCTCTCTCTCCGTCTCTCTCTCTCCGTCTCTCTCTCCATCCCCGTCTCTCTCTCTCTCTCTCTCTTTCCGTATCTCTCTCTCTCTCTCTTTCCGTATCTCTCTCTCTCTCCGTATCTCTCTCTCTCTCCGTATATATCTCTCTCTCTCCGTCTCCGTATCTCCCTCTCTCTCCCCGTCTCTCTCTCCCTATCTCTCTCCGTCTCCGTATCTCTCTCTCTTCGTATCTCTCTCTCTCTTCGTCTCTCTCTCCGTATCTCTCTCCGTCTCCGTATCTCTCTCTCTTCGTCTCTCTCTCTCTCTCTTCGTCTCTCTCGCTCTCTTCGTCTCTCTCGCTCTCTTCGTCTCTCTCGCTCTCTTCGTCTCTCTCGCTCTCTTCGTCTCTCTCGCTCTCTTCGTCTCTCTCGCTCTCTTCGTCTCTCTCGCTCTCTTCGTCTCTCTCGCTCTCTTCGTCTCTCTTCGTCTCTCTCTCTCTTCGTCTCTCTCTCTCTTTCTTCGTCTCTCTCTCTCTCTCTCTTCGTCTCTCTCTCTCTCTTCGTCTCTCTCTCTCTCTTCGTCTCTCTCTCTCTCTCTATCTCGCTTTCTCCCTCTCTCTCTATCTCCCTCTCTCCCTCCCTCTCTCTCTCTTCCTCCCTCAAAACAATGCCTGAATCTGAGACAGCGATGGGATTCCTTTGTATCCTGATTCAAACAAGCATAATTTATCGCGCGTTAACATTTATCGCTTAAATTAACAAAGAATATTTTAAGCTGTTTGGACGAAGTCGACTTAACATTTTAACCCAAGGAAATATGAAACAATTTCAACCTCGTCTATCTATATAATAATACGCTAAGGCAATTTCATGTTCGTACGTACGTTATCACCCTACATCCCTCTTATTTCTAATGGGATCGCCCGATCGCTGAAGATACACTGCAATGCAAAAAATGTAATTGAAAAAATTTCATCTGATGATTTGGTTGTGTCAAACGTGAAACTTGAACTGAAATACTCTTTCTTAGCCTTCGGACTAGGATGAAAGTGTAGTATCTGTTCAGTCCAAAGATGGTACAATAATATTGTGGGGTCTGCGTTCGCACCGGACATCCATAGAATGGAAGTGTCACAAACTCCTACAATGGTTTTGAAGATAGACTCCAATAACCAGATATAATCTGAAACTACATTAACCAGAGTACTTAGATAAGTATGTTTCAATCTGAACAAAGGTGGTAAAATAATATTGTGGGGTCTGCATTCGCGCCTAATGTCCATAAAACAGAAATATTTTAAAGCACGACAGCAATATACAACAGATATAACTGTGGCATTTCCATGAATCTTACTAGTCTGTATAGTAATATGTTAAGGCATTTCATGTTCGTACGTACATTATCACCTTTCACACACATTTCAAAAAATGAGATCGTCCTATCAGCAAACATGGTGTTGGTGATTAATCTGATGTCGCTAAGGTAAACAATTCCGACTTATCCATTTTAAAATGAATTGTTCCAAAATCAAATTATGTCGTCCCGTCACATAAAAGAGTACAATTTTAAATAAATACATTTCAAAAAGTGGCATTCGTTTTATTGATTTGAAGAATATTTAGCTGACAATATTATTTTTACAGTAAGAAAACAGAATATTTAATTAAAAACATTAATATTCAATTTAAAACAATTTAATCGCTACAATTTTAAATGAATAAAGAAGAGACATATTCGTTTCATTGATTTAAAGTATCGTTAGCTGACAATGACAATGTTTTTTTTTATTTAGTTGACCATGACAATTAATTTTACGGAAGAAGAAAGAGTCATTTCCTTAATGGTATTTCCCTGAGAGACATTTATTAATTCAAAAGGAATATTATTATTAACAGTAAAATATACATATGGAGTTTCCACTGGATCCTGCTAGTATTAACATCATCTAGTTTACTTACATAAATCGATTTTCCTTGGCCTTCAAGCTGGGATCAAAGTGCAGTATCAAATGTAGTTTATATTTTTTGCAAATAAATAATTCAAAGCTGTTCTAGCCTCGATCAGAGAAGGAGAAATCCTTCTTGACTGGAGCAATTTTTATTTTTCTCCCATCCAGGGTGCTTCTTTTTTTTTTTGGAGGGGAGCTGGATATCCCCCCCCCCCCGTAAAAACAACCATGTATCTAACTTTACCCTTGTGGAGAGGCAAGTAAATAAGGACTATATAAAAGTTAAATTCTTCCAAGCAGATACGGGAATAATGTTTCTGCTAATTTTTCTAAATAGCAACTAAATTGAAAATCGGAAATGTATGAAACTCTAGACGTTTTCACGGCTAACACTTAAATTGAGATCTATTACCTAGTTAAATTATGTAAGTATTAGCTGATACCCACTCCTTGATTAAGTGTGTGTACAGTACCTGGGTATGTCAATTTCCATCTTTACCTAGCTTATTTATTTAAATTCAATAGAATAAAATAATCTATGACATCATTAATATTTCTTAACCATGCTCCCAAAATGTCAACACTCAACAATATTTCTCCATGTGTACACACGTTTCAGAAATTCAATTTTATTATCACTCTTACACCAGTTTAATGACTGTCCTTCTCAGCACATTCTTTATCAATTCTAATTCAGGCAATTTCCAATGGAAATATTCGCAGTAATTTCAAAACCAAAAACAACACAAAGTCCAAAAGTGATAATAAAATTTAATTCCTGAAACGCATGTACACATGAAGAAATATTGTTGTATGTTGAAATTTTTGAAGCATGATTACAAAATATAAATGATGTCATAAATTTTGTACTTTACTGAATATATATATATATATATATATATATATATATATATATATAAGTTAAGACGATTTTTCCTCTGTACCTTTTTGAAGAATAGGAAAATAACCTCATGCATTACAGGCTACTAAACTCACCACTATATTACGCTTAAGCACTCGAGCGTTTTTTAGTAAATTTGTTATTTTTCTCCAGCTAACACTGAATATTAGTTTTGGCCAACTATCTTCGACTCTCCTCAAAACATACTTTATATAGGTGGTAGCAAACACTTTTCCCCCATCGACACCGGGAACTAATAAACAACGTTTGCTTTTCAAAAAAAGGGTCCGTTAATATTTACTATTTGTCTGCTATTAATTTACTACATAATACAAAACATTACGCACACATTTAATAGATGCTCCCGCTAATTCCGTTGATTTTCGAGAATATCGGATTACGTTATTTCTACCTATTATGTATACATTTATACTCATTCCGGTTTTTAGAGAAATCAATTAACGAACATAGTTCCTTGCAGTATTTCATCATTAAACATGGCGACTACAATTTCTTCAGCGACTCCACTTCCGAATTAAGTCAATATACGTCAAGATACTCGACATAACCATAAAGTTGACATTTTCTGAATCCTACATCTTTCACACGAATATCATCCAAAAATTGGAAAAAAACAACCATTGTTTTCTTCGTATAGAAATGACCCAAAACGTGTGACTGGTGGACTCTACATTTGGTCGCCTTCTGGCGAATTGTAACATAAAACGCATTCCAGCTTACATGCTTCGTTTAAGTAACCTATTTTTCAATAGATTTTTTACTAGCTTTCGTGGCTAAGTGGTTACGAACGTAGATCCAAGATTGAGAGATTTAGCGTTCGATCCCTGTCGACTCGCACAACTTTCTTTTTCTTTCTTTTTCTTTTTTTTTCTTTTCTTTTTTTTCTTTACATTGTTAAACTTTCGCCAACGTGGGAGGGGGAGGGAACGGAAGGGAGGACTATGGACCGGATCTTTTCAAATTCAACGTTATTATGTAGTAATTTTAAAAGAAATCAATGTAATACTTTAACTATTGTGAATACTATCATTTCTATTCAAACACGCATGGTTTATTAGTGCTCTGCAGGCCCCTTAATTATATTTGTGTGTTTCAGGTGTGATCATTATTCTTTTTTCTTTCCTCTCAAAAAAGGGAATTTCTATACAAAGATAACAGGGTGGAATTGGTTTTAATAGGGCTCTGTAGGCTTCTTTAATTTTAAAAGTGCCCATTATCATAGATAGAGCAGGTGTTTAATCAAAAAGAAAAATTCTGGGGAAATACCGGTATCATGGGATGGACAGGAAGAGTCTTACAACTGCGTCTTCTTCCTTCTTTCATTCCTTTCTTACTCCTATACCCCTTCCACAATTCCAAACCGAACATTACAATTGTCCGATATGACCTATTTGCGTTCTGTCGGATGTTAACACATTTTAATTCATTCTTTTCTATTTTATCCGGGTAACGCTAGGCGACGGGTCAAGCTAGTATATATACAGGGTGGGCCAAAATAAGGGTCCTATCTTTAAATTTGAATAACTTGAATTTGAATAACTTCCACAAAAGAAAAGTTAAACTCACCAAACTTTATGTGTGTGTAGACTGACCCTTCCGAGATTTTTTGAAATAAACAAAACAAATTTTAGCCGAAAAACACTTCTTAAAACTTACAAAAACTAAAGTATTGTTTTTTACACTGTTTTGAGTTTTTTAAGCAAAAATAATGTTTTCTAAATGAGGGTACGTTCCTTAGGGCTAATACGGCTCATGCTTGCTTCGGAAGGGGTCCTTTACTTATTCTAAAAAAAAAAAAAAAAAAAATCAATAAATAAAAAAGTTATGAATTTTAAAAAATAGGACCCTTATTTTTGCCCACCCTATATATTAATTTAGTAAAGTAGTTTTTCTGTCATTTTTGACGAAAAGTCTACACTAGTTTGTATATAAATAAATATAGCTCCGGACGAAACCATTTCTTAAACTTATATATATATATATATATATATATATATATATATATATATATATATATATATATATATATATATATATATATATGCATAACACATCATATAAAATGACAGAAAAAATATTATGCTTCGCCAGTGTTCACACTAATATTTATATAAAATCATAAAATTACGTCAGAAATGTTATTTTTCATATATAAATTATTATTTCTGATGACCTACAGAAAATAGAAATACCTATCATTGACTTTTTAGAGTAGATTATTTATTTACAAATTCATTTTAGACGGGGGTAAGTCTGACTTGCTATTTGCTTTCCAATGGAAGTTTTTCTTATGCTTTTTTTGATTTGATTAAATTTCAACAGGATGAGACTGCAATTATCGGGAGTAGAAAAGAAAACGTTAGTCATTTCTGATGACCTAAAGAAACATCAACCTTGACTTTGCTTTTTTAAAATTTTCTTCCTTTGATTATTGGGAGGTAAGAAAAAAAAATGATGGTGAATAACATCAAAGACGTTAGTGGAAGTTAAAAAATGAAATTGAAAGAGAACAATCGGCGTTCACATACAGACGGACGAACGAAAGAAAGAAAACGTCCCAAACTGGAAAGTTTAAAAAAGGAAGGAAAAACGTATAAATGGGTAGAGGAAGCAGAAAGGAAAAATAAAAGGAAGAACACGTTTTATTATGAAAATAGATTTTCGTCCTCCCTTACCTCGTCGGGCAAACTTGTGTGACGGGACGAATATATATTTACAAATAAATACGCATTGCTATTTATTACAGAGTGGAGTATAAATACACATTGATCTTTATTTTACAGTCAGATATATATATATATATATATATATATATATATATATATTTTTTAACTGAATGTTCAAAAATTTAGCTGAATGTTCCTGTGAAATCCTGTTCCAGGACGAGGTGATGTTTGGGCATCCTAGGCCGCAAAACGGAACTGTCATGAAACCATTCTTTATTGTTATTTCTGACCGATGCTGCTGCACAACTAATCGGCCATTTTCCAGTCGACCCCCAACCCCCGTCTAAGCCCACCCGCTCTTTTGCTTCTCTGACTTGTCTGCAGGGTCTGAGATACAGCAGCAGGTTTCTAGCCCCACCCACCCCACCTGGCACTCCAGCTTACACCTGCTTCTTTCTCCTCATCTTCATCTGTGATTTTCTCTCCTCTTGCAAATGGAATTAGCTTTACCATTACTGCTACTACTACTACCACTACTATTGCTGCTGCAGTCACCGCTGCACGCACAGCAGTAGATGCCGCCTCGGCCTGGGCCTCCCAGTGGCACCGGAGGGCAGTCCAACCTCAAAAAAATAGCCAGGTAGTATCCATTGCTACTACTATTATTACTACGAAGAATAGTTATAATAATGATCATAATACTTTTTTTTGTTTAATTAACATCCATTTCCAAAAAAAATAAGACAAAAACAAACAAACAAAACAAAAAAGAAAAGACAGAAGTGCAACTCTGTCTATTTGTCCGGTCTGCATCATTGTTCCTATCTGAGAATCTGTTTACATAAATAATTTGAATCTACTGGATTGCTCACAAAATAGTAATAATAATAATTAATTGTTGAAATTAATAATAATAATAACAACAATTGTTGAAATTAATAATATTTTTTTTAACATCTATTGACCAAAGAGAGAGAGAGAGAGAGAGAGAGAGAGAGAGAGAGAAAAATAGTGATTTTATAGAGAACGACCCGGGCTATTTTTTAGATAGGATTTTCAAGTTAAATTCAATTTTTACAATTTCGTTTATTTATTAAATTGTCAGCTGAATGTACAGAATAGTTAATCACCCCCCACCTCACCTCCCCATGTTAAGAATGGGTTTCTAAATTATAACGTTATTATTTCAGCCCAGGTCGTTCTCTATAAAAAGTACTAAAAAAATATATATATATTGTTTCCCTATTCGGGCCGTATTACAGTCCATTCTGAGACGTCTGCTACAAAACAATGGTTATAATAATAATGATGATGATAGCGATAATAATTAATTGTTGCAATTAATAATAATAATTGTTAGAATTAATAATCATATATTTTAGCAAAGAGAGAAAAACAATCAAATGTTGCTTCCCTACCCGTCCCGTATCACTGTCCAATGTCCATTCTGAGAAAAGTCTGCTACAAGAAATAGTTAAATGATAATTGTTACAAATTATATTAATACCATTTGTTAAATGGCATTTGATTAACATTTATTCACAAGGGAATAACAAGAAAAAAAATCGGGGGGAAAAAAACAAAAAAAACTCTTTTTATCTGTCTGGTCCGTATTATTGTCACCTTCTGTGAGATGTCTACGTAACAGTTTGAATATGTCTACCTGCTCCAAAAATGATTATAATAATAAGTGTAAAAATGAATAATAATAATAATAATAATAATAATAATAATAATAATAATAATAATAATAATAATAATAATAATAATAATAATACCCATTTTATATTAACATTTATTTACAATGAGAATGAAAAGAAGAAAGAAAGAAAAAATGTAACTCCTTTTATTTGTCTTGTCCATATTATTGTCCCCTTCTGTGAGATGTCTATTTAAATATGTCGACCCGAACAGAAATGGTCATAATAATAATTGTTAAAATAAATATTAATACTTTTTTAAAATTATTATTAATATTTATTTAGAAGAGAGTGACAAGAAGAAAAAAAAGTAACTCCTTTTATCTGCCTGGCCCGTATTATTGTCCCCTTCTGTGATATGTCTACATAACAGTTTGAATATGTCGGCCTGAACAGAAATAGTTATAATAATAATTGTTAAAATTAATATTAATTTCTTTTTTAATTAATATTTATTTACTCGAGAGAGAAAGATAAAAACAAAAAATGTTATTCTTTACATCTACCTGGCAACTATCATTGTCCCTCTAAGAGTTTGTTGACATGAGTTTGGTGGATCTACAGAAATGGTTGTAATAATAATTGTTCAAATTAATAATAATACGTGTTGATTAACATTTATTTAGTAAAACAAGAATAGAAGCTGGGAGAGTATCTTATTGTTGTACTTTTATTTGACCCTTTTGAGAGTATCTTTGTGTACTAAATTCTTGATCTATCTATTAGTAGTAGTATTAATATCATTATTATTATTAGTAGTAGTATTAATATCATTATTATTAGTAGTAGTAGTATTAATATCATTATTATTAGTAGTAGTATTAATATCATTATTATTAGTAGTAGTAGTATTAATATCATTATTATTATTAGTAGTATTAATATCATTATTATTATTAGTAGTATTAATATCATTATTATTAGTAGTAGTATTAATATCATTATTATTAGTAGTAGTAGTATTAATATCATTATTAGTAGTGGTAGTAGTATTATTATTGATTAGTATTTGTTTATCATCATGTATCACTTTTTTTTTTTAATTGAATTCTTTTTTTAGACTATGTTCATGAAAAAGAAATACATTGAATTCACAGAATCTTGAAAAATAAACCCGTCCTCTTTAAAATGATAAAACTATAAATAATAATAATAATAATAATAATAATAATATTAATAATATATCGTATATATTAATAATAATATCATATATAAATTACTATCAGTGCAAAAAGATTTCTTATGTCGGACTTTTCTAAATTTCAGGAGGTGGAATCAAAGTCGAACGCTTCGGCTATCAATTCCGCAACTTTGCTTTCTACCTTAAATTGTGTTTTATTCTTAGTAACACACAAACACACACACACACACACACACACACACACATATATATATATATATACACACACATTTGGTATATTTATATATATATATATATATATATATATATATATATATATATATATATATATATACACATATATACACAAGAATAATACCGGTCCTAGGACGGCTAAAACCTCTTTTATGTTCCTTACGAAGATTAAAATCAAGATTTAATAATACTAAAAAGAATCCTTATTCTAATTTTGATCAATATCCATTAAATGATTTGATTCTAGAAAATCCATTAAATGATTTTGATTCTAGAAAATGTCTCAAATTTAAGGCTTAAGCTTAAGGGGCATTAAAAAGAAGTTGAAATTCAGTGAATCTTGCTTAATTGGTGTCAAATGACTATGGATCAAGTTTAATGAAAATCTTATATATTGGAATTTTCAAGAAGGGTTTACATCCTCTTTTTACCCCCTTTGCATAAAACTGCATTTAGACTCCTTATGCCGAGCATCTGTGTCCCCGAATTCATTAATTAGTTTTAGAATGAATCCTGTAAATACAATTATATAAATATACCAAACTGTATATATAAGTAAATGATGAGAATAAAAATGTGCAAAATACAATATCTACTAAGTCATCAATTGTTCAAAACAAGAATTTTAAATAAGAGAAATGTTATTATTCCTTCCGTAACCCATGGCTTTTCAAAGAATGATATCATATCGTCAGAGGAGAGTAGACAGATAAGTTGGTAAAAGAGAGAGTACCAAAATGTCAATATTTAAAATGATAAAAATAAAAATAACATAAACTGTAATAAGACAATCTAAAAAATATAGGCAAAAGTTCACCGTTGAAAAACCATGGTTTAAGGAAGGAATAATGAAAATTCTCTTATTTGAACTCTTGTTTTGAACAACTGATGACCTAATAAATATTGTATTTTGCACAATTTTTATTCTCATCATTTACTTGTTTATATAGTTGCTCTATCTTTTATATCAAGCATCAACTTTTCATGATAGATTTTACTTTAAAGATATATATAATATCTTTATTCTCCTTTTCCTTATATATATATATATATATATATATATATATATATATATATATATATATATATATATATGTGCTACAGATGTCTTCGTTTTAAGCTGACTTTCTGTGGACTGTTACAGGAAGTTGTTTGCCTTCGATACATCTTTTTAAAAAATTGCATCTTATTTTCTCCCTCTCCATTCTGCTCATGTTTTTCCCCCTCTCATCTCCATATTTCATTGAATGTGGATCGCTGTCTTTGATGTTTATGGATATCCGTAACTAATGGAGAAACCACAATGTTATTGTCAAAAACCCTAGTCGATAAAAATAATAATAAATATATATATATATATATATATATATATATATATATATATAATTGAGATCTTTTGGTTCTCAGTATCATAAAGAATGTAAACAAATAGATAACTTCATTTAAATACGATATAATTTCTTCCACTACGAGTAACAGATTCAATATCTTATCGGTAGAGCGCCGTACGGCAAGCACTGGGAGTTCACGTTTCAAATTTCGTTGCTTCTAGCCACACTGATGAATCTTGAAAAGACGAAACAGCTGCTTGTGAATGACAGTAAGTAATATATATATATATATATATATATATATATATATATATATATATGATGATCCCTTAAATAATGTTAAGTCTAGCGTAAATTCTTGGAAGCAAACTAATATCAGGACCGGCGGGACAGTTATAAAAGTGTGCGGGGGGTGGGGCTCTCCTAAAAAATGGGGGTTCCCGGTTAAACACATGCATATATAACTTCATTATTGATGACCGTAAAGTGGGGGGGGGAGTCAAAAAGTGTGGGAGGGGGGGGGATTGAGCCCCTCCCCCCTCCCCTGGTGCCGCCGTCCATGAATATAGTAACTGCTAAAAGTAAATTGACTTATAAAAGTGATTTTCCACCGAATGACTTGGGACTAAAATGTTGTTTTTTTCTTTCTTTCTTTCTTTA